>JACEGR010000709.1:0-225403 GCA_014170235.1 Listronotus bonariensis | reverse complement strand
TCAAATTCAAAATATTCTTTATTGTCTTAAGAAAATAAATAGTTCTTGTTGACAAAGAGAAAAAAATCTAATAATTAAAATATTTACAAGTAAAACACACAAAACACATAATTCATAAACTTTAAGAATCACACAAAAAAAAAATATTCTAAATACATACAAAAAAATATATATACAAAAATACACAAACATTTTAAAATTCAAAACTGTCAGAAAAATATTCACTTACATCATAATAAATCTTGCCCAACAGTAGGTTTTTAAGTTGGTTCCTAAATTTTTTATAATTTGATAGAGATTTAATGTACAAAGGTAAGTGATTGAACATTTTTTGGAATTGTACAGAAGAGAATTGCGCACCAATGTACTAGAGGGTATTGGTAACACCAGATTATGACAGTTTCTAGTGTTATATGGCGTCTCCTCTCTTCTATATTCTTCCTGTCTTTTAAAAACTAAACAAACAGACTCCAGAATATACAAACATGGTAAAGTTAATATTTTATGTCTGCTAAAAAGTGGCTTGCATGACTCTCTAGGACTAGCATTGCACATGTATCTAACAGCCCTCTTTTGAATTAAAAATATTGAAGTAAAGAGAGTTTTAGAGCAACTACCCCAAAAGGGCAAACCATACCTTAAATGAGACTCCACAAGAGCAAAATATACTTGCTTAGAAACCGATAACCCCAGTTCCCTAAAAGTCATGCGAATGGCATAGCAACCCCTGGTTAGCCTTCCTGCCAAATTCTCAATATGGCTCTCAAACTTTAGATTATTATCTAAGGTAATACCCAAAAACTTTGTGCTAGTTTTACTCTCTATTAGCTGATCACCCAAATAAACATCACTCAAAGTGCAGTTAAAGTGTAAAACGTTTGTTTTAGATATATTAAATGAGAGAAAGTTACAGTCGCACCACTCTTTAATGATCTTAATATCATTGGAAATCGACTTTTGCAGTCTCTCTGTGTCTGTGTCATGCCAAAATATAGAGGTATCATCGGCAAACAAAGTTAATGAGCCACTTATATTAGTTTTTGTTATATCATTAAAATAGAGCAGAAAAAGGAGTGGACCCAGAACAGACCCCTGAGGCACGCCGGAAGAAATCAGCATCCTGCTGGAAGTTCCTCCCGCGACCCTCACTATCTGCTCCCGATTGCTCAAATATGATCTAAACCATTCCAAAACATTGTCTCTTAAACCATAACGCTTCTAGCTTCCGCAGCAGAATCCCGTGACTAACACAGTCAAAAGCTTTTGACAGGTCACAAAACACTGCCGCAGCGGCCTCTCTCTCATTAATTCCCAAATAAAGTTCCTGAAGCAAAGAAAAAATTGCATCATGGGTGCCTTTATCGTCTGTGAACCCAAATTGGTCTTTAGATAAAATTTTATACTTTTTAAGAAAAGCAATAAGTCTTTTAAAAATTATTTTCTCGATTACTTTAGAAAGTGTAGATAACATGGAAATAGGACGAAAATTGGATTCCACATCAATATCACCGCCCTTATAAAGGGGGATAACTAAGGCAGTCTTCAGGCAAGTTGGAAACACTCCCACTTCCATAGAGTTGTTAATCGCGCCAGCCAAGGCAGCAAAGGTACAGTCTGGTAGATTCAACAGAAGTTTGGCAGATAAATTGTCAATGCCACAAGATTTTTGCTTTTTAAAACCATGAAGAATGTCCTTTATCTCCTTTATACTTGTTGGATCAAAGTAACACGAGTTGGAGACTGAAACACCATTCATAAAATCCATTGCATCCCTTGTTGGCTTTACATGGCTCATCAAGTTAGCAGCCACAGAGCAGTAAAATGTATTTAAAGTATCAGGAAGTATATCAGGCTCAACACGATGCCCCTGACTTTTTCCTCTAAGGTTATTAACTATCGCCCAGCTCTCTCTCTGCTTGTTTCTTGCTTCAGACAATCTTGTCCGATAATGCATCATCTTTGCTGTAAGAATAAGTTTTCTATATAAAGTACGATATCGAGCAAAGTATGACAAAAACTTGCACTTGTTGTGTATTTTCGAATATAATGAAGAGATCTTAGATTTTTTGAAGAAACTTTAAGGCCTTTAGTAAGCCAAGGCTTACGTTTAATTTTATTCTTTAATTTTTTAATCGGAAAGCATAATTCAAAGTTCTTGAGCAACAGGTCATACAGGTATAAAAATTGATCATTGCAATTAGTATTTGGGCATTCCCAGTTAGTCGCCAAAGCCATTTCATGAAACCTACTATAATTTATCCTACTGTAAATTCTGCCTTACACTTTTAAGTTGCGCTTGAGCAAATTAGTAGAGCACCATGAAACAAGACGGTCTAAATCACCCTAAAGATTTACGCCTGAACTTTGGCAGTACCTTATAAAAACGTCAGATTAGTTAATATGGTTTTTTGGGATGGCTAGAGGTAGAGGCCATCTCCTCGCGCAGTATGTGGATAATTAAACACACAGTCTCTAATATAAAAATACCTATAACAATCAAAATTTTGCCATCGACAAGCAATGGTTTACAGTGTTCCCTTCATCTAATTCTAAATAGATATCGCACTGCTCGCTTCTGTAAAATTAGAATGGAATTCATTAATTGATTATTACAAAAACCTCAAAGAGCTATTCCATATCTAACATGAGATTCGAACAAAAATAAACTTTGCGAGCAATTGTGATATCTACCCTCTCTTGACACTGTTCTTAAGGCATAACAAGCCGCTGACAATTTGTTGCATAGTTCTGTTAAATGTATTTCAAACCTTAATTTATTGTCAATAAAAATACCCAAAAACTTTGTCACAGATCTATTCTCTACCAAGTCATTTTCTAACGTCAAATTATCACAAAAAAATCTAAAACTTAATACTCCAGTCTTGGCAATATTAAGAGACAAAAAGTTTGCACCACACCACTCATGCACTCCACTTAAATCGTTCTTAGTGATTTCCTTTAAATGTTTACCATTTTTCCATTCCACAGAATATTTGCATCATCTGCAAACAATTTAAATGATCCGTTGATATTAATATATATTATTATTATTATTATTATTAGTTTATTAAGTTAGGCGGTTAAAACCGTTCAAACTTGTTATCTAGTTTAGATTGTCATATAAGTTTTTAAACGTGTTCACTGATTCCGCACAAACACAACTATTTGGTAAATTGTTCCACCTTCTTACTATGCGATTCGATAAAAAGTGCTGCCGACACAGTTTCTGGAAACGTTCTTGTTTTAGCTTAAACATATGTCCTCTTAATCTCATATTTCTATTTAACTGAAAAAAGTTTACATTGACAGAATAGTGCCCGTGTAAGATTTTATATGTCTCTATAAGGTCTCCCCGAGTTCGACGTTCTGACAAAGTTGTTAAGTTTAAAACTTTTAATCTATCACTATAAGATAAGTCGCGGAGACTTGGACATAACTTGGTGATTCTTCGTTGAGTTTGTTCCAGGGCATGTATATCTTTGACAAAATATGGGTTCCACACTGATGCTCCATACTCAAGTATTGAGCGTATATATATCTTATAAATCCTTTCTAAAAATTCCGGTGAGATGTTTTTAAATGCTCTCTGTACCATGTATGAAATGGTGTTGACTTTTTTAATTATCTTTCCTATGTGAAGCTCCCATTTAAGATCATTGGAAATTAGAATGCCTAAATCTTCCTGGGCGGATACAGCTTTTAAAGTGACTCCGCCAATGGTGTAATCTAAACAAGGATTGTTAGCACCCATATGCAATACAGAACACTTTTTTCATTGAGTTTCAAAGACCAAGTAGCACACCATTCTTCTATTGTTTTTAGGTCATTTACCAGTATTTCATAATTTGTTAATGGGTTATTATATAACTTGGAGTCATCGGCATACATGGAGAGAGTAGAAGTTATTCCCTTTGACAGATCACTAATAAACACATTGAAAAGAATTGGTCCCAAAACGGAACCCTGTGGCACTCCGCTAGTGACTCTGTATGGACGTGAAAGTTCGCCATTTATTCGGACACGACATGTTCTGTCTAATAAAAAGTCTTTAATCCAGCTAAGTAGATTCCCACGTATACCAAAATGTTCCAATTTTTGAAGTAGCTTTTTGTGAGGTACTTGGTCGAAAGCCCGACTAAAATCTAAATATATAATGTCAACTGGTTCCCTCTGATCTTGTAGTTTTGACCAGTCATTAACGCATAGTAAAAGATTGGACACCGTGGATCTACCCCGTAGAAACCCATGTTGGCTCTCAGTTATAACACCGTTGTTAATTAAAAATGTAGTTAATTCTTCAGCAACTAGTTTTTCCATTAATTTGCATGGGATGGATGTTAAGCTTACTTGTCTGTAATTTTTAACATCGAATTTATCACCCTTTTTATAAATAGGAATTACTATGGACTCTTTCCATTCTTGAGGGATTTTGCCTTCATTTAGAGATGTTTGCATAATATTTTGAAGTACATCAGCAATGGAAGATACATTTTTAAGAATTAACGGATGTATATTGTCAGGTCCGGGACTACAATCTGCTTTTAAGTTATTTATGGCTTTAACTATTTTTTCACTGTTGATGGTTATGGATGTAAGTGAATTTTGATTTCTTTCTGTCGGAGTCAAGATAGTAATGCCATCAGTAGGTTCGGTCATATAGGTTCCCTCAAAATAATCCGCAAACAGATTTGCCACTTCCATAGGGTTTCCTGTTATGGTGTCATCCCCGTTTCTAAGTGTGGGAGTAGAAACTTTTGAGCTTAATATGCTTTTAATGTACTTGTAAAAATTTTTTGAGCTTTTACTTTCAATGAGATTTCTTTCATAATTTTCTTTGGCCTTTCTGATTTGGCATGTGACCATATTGCATTTGTCTCTGTAAATTTGATAATCGGCGTTAGAATTTGATCTCTTGTAAATATGCCAGTATTTTCTTTTTCTATTTATTTGTCTTTGGAGCTCGGATGTAAACCACGGTTTACTTCTTGAAGTTTTTATCTGGTATTCCGGAATAAATGAGTTCACACATATACCAATCTCCTTCGAGAATTGGTTCCATAATTCATTAATTTGAGTAGAAGACCACGTCACATTCTGTAAGTGCATATTTATATCCTCATATTTCGCATTTTTATAATTCTTCTTCGTTATTGTTTTTGGAGCTGCTGTGCTACAGGACAATTGCGATGTGGCTATAATAACTAGGTGGTCACTACATCCTACAGGTGGCTCAAAAGATATTTCAGAAATAAGATTAGCATCAGAGGTAAAAACCAGGTCCAGTGTTGATGGTCTGTTATTGTTACGGAATCTAGTAGGTTGTTGTATATGTTGAATAAGGCTCGTTGATAAAAATGTGTTCATGAAAATATGAGCAGCAGATTTATTCTCTGAATAAGAGGGTTTTTTCCAATTTAATCCAGGATAATTAAAATCACCAAAAATAAAAAGATTGTCCATGTTTAAAGCAATCTGTGTTAAAGTGTTCAATAATGGTTCATCATGTTCACTTCTCAAATTTGGGGGTCGATATATACATGCTATATTTAAGTGTAAATCTCTTATTTGAACCTCCAACCAAGTGGATTCAATTGGGTCTAACTTTATCCTATTATTTGTTTTAACGATGGTTGGCATGCCTTCTATTTCCTTTTTTACGTAAATACAGGTTCCACCCCCTCTTCCTAGCGCCCTATCACTTCTAAAAAGGTTAAAATCAGGAATATTTACCAAGCTGTCTGGGACTAATGAAGATAGCCAGGATTCCGAAACCAGTATCACTGTAGGTTTAACAGTGTGTATCATCAGCAGTAACTCGTTGAATTTTGATACCAGTGAGGCTAAGTTTGTATAAAGAAACTTTATTTCTATCACTGCTTGTAGTTGTATTTGCTTGTTTTTTTGGAGAACTGAAGTGGGTAGATCGGCGGGCTGAAAGTGTTGGTGCCGGTATCACTGAGTTTAGGCTAAAAAATTATGAGAACTTGAATAATTTATGTGCTGTCTGTATCTATTTACTCTGTTGATAAATACTGGGCATTTTGGATCACGTGCCGAGTGACCCCTTATAGCTAAGCCAACCTTTTTGCAGTTTGGACAGTCTAAGGCGGGCCCTTTACAATGTTGACCTTCGTGATTTTCTCCACATTTATGGCAACAATTTGGGTTTTTGCAATATTTGGCCACATGGCCAAAGTTACAACATTTGAAACACATTGCTACATTGTTGTATTCCTGGCAATATACTGTTGTTAGGTCAAAACCAATTTTCTCCCTTTTAATGAACCATTTAAATATTTGTGGTTTCACTTGCAATATCCAGTTTTCTTTTCGAGGATTTCGGCAAATTTTCTTTGTGATTACCTTCATGTCTTTAGCAACGCCATTCCCAAATGTATCCTTAAGATCTGAGTTCTCCCATAATAATTCACTAATAAATTGTTCTGATGAAAATCCCTTCATGATGCCGGTTATCATTAGCATTGGATCCGTGTTCTGTATTTCTTTGACTATAAAGTCTTCTTTGCCATTTATACAATTTTTCAGCTTTTCTAGCTGCTGCTCATTATGGCAGTCCAGCAGAACACCGCCGCTGTTTAAGTGCACCACTCGTTTAAATATCTCCGTTCCTTGTTGGTTTCCAATCTGCTTTTTTATTTCCTGCATAACCTTTTTCGAATCATTTTGATTTACTAATCTAATAATGCTCTCATGTTTTTGTGTCTGGGGTGGAGTTTTCCACTCAGTATTGTTTTGTTCCACGTTTTTTGCTTTCTTTGCTATTTCACTGTATGTTCTCTGACTTGGCATTTTTGCAGGTACATTAGCAAAATTATTTCTTTGGCTATTCTTCGAACCGTTATGATTTGTATTCTCCTTTTGTACTTCTGCTATCCTTTTTGTAAGTAGAGTTAACATTTTATGAATAACAAATGTAGACCGCCTTATAATTTTTCCATCCTGTCTCGGTACATAGTCGCATTCAGAGTATTAATTAATGGTTTCCAGAGCATTTATTGTCGACTCCAGCATCATAGCTACTGGATATTCAAAATTTTCTTCCTCGTCCTCAAAGTCACAAATTAAATTCCTATCGTCATCCAGACATGCAAGGACTTCATTATCTAACGTTTCCGAATTTCTAGGTATTTTCTGACGTTCTATCAGGCCTGGGCTAGACTCAGATCTAGGGCATTTTGTAACTGTTGTTCTTTCAGACTCTAACTTTTCATTTTGTTGTGCTGAACTATCTGACTGTTTTGGTGGTGTTCTATTTATAGACTGTCTTGGTTTAAAGATTAAATCCTCCTGCTTATTTAATTCAACATTGTTTATTACCGGACAAAACTTTTGAGATGACCCCTGTAAATCCACCTTCACATCTGATGTTTTTATCGCCTTCCTTTTCTTATCAAGGTACGTTCTTATCTCGGTACTTTTTTGGTTTCGTCGCAGCCGAAAACCTTTACAATTTCCTGCCTTGACATTGATCCTAATGAGAAATGCCGTTTAAATCCCGGATTTTTAAGAGTTTTTCGAGACCATCACTTTCACTTGCCATTTAGATACCTAACACGTCAACTGTGAAAAATAATAATTTAAATCGCTAAGTTATATGATTTGATAGATAAGAAGCAAACCAATCCAAAGCAATTCCCCTACTACACACACTACACATTACTAACGCCGTAACGCTCCAATTTACCCAAAGGTACCTTATGATTCACACAGTCAAATGCTTTTTTCAAGTCGCAAAATACAGCCGCCGCCACATCGCCATCATTAAGACTTGTATATAAATTTTCCAAAAATGAAAAGATTGCTTCATTGGTACCCAGAAAATCCTGAAACGCAAACTGAAAGGCATACAAAATTTTATGTCGCTTCAAAAAGTCTATCAGTCTCTTTTTGACCAGCTTCTCAATAATTTTAGAAAGGGTGGGCAGCTTGAAAATAGGGCGAAGGTTCGTGGCTACATTAGCTTATGCATTGGTACTACATGAGCTTATGCATTGGTACTACTACTGCAGTCTTAAGACAGGAAGGAAATATTGCATTCCTAAATGAATAATTTATTGTCTGGGCTAGGACGGTTAAGGCATTGTCAGCTAAATTTTCCAACATTGTTGCTGAAATCTCATCTATCCCAGATGACTTTTTGTTTTTAATCTGTGAAACCATTGATCTAATTTTATTTACATCAGTATCAAAGAGAACGAATGTATCCATCAAAGAAACATCATTTAAGAAGCTTAAAGGATCTAGTTGCGAACTAATTAGTAGGGAGTGAAATGCATTCACCGGATCTGGGCTAGTCAGCACAATTTCCCAATTTGTCCTGAGAGTTTTTTCTTAAAACAATTAAAAATGTTTTTGTTAAATATTCTACCAAGGGTTTTTTACGCTTACTTTTTGTCTTAAACGTTACTGGAAACCTTAGTTGTACTGCCGCATGATCAGATAAGGGCGCAGTGACTACAGAACAATCAGATTTATCACATTCAAAATTTACACATATCGAATCTATTATTGATGCACTATATCTAGAAATATGGGTAGGCTCGTCAACAACCATTTTAAAATTAAATGAATTAAGAAGAATTTTTAATTCTAGAGATCATTTCCTAAAAAATTAATATCAAGATAAACAGCTAACAGCAACTAATGTTTAAAAATTTATTTTGGCCTCTTATTATAAGTAATTAATGCATTTTTAGTAATAATATGTTAAACAGTAAAGCAAATAATGGGTTAAAGTGATTTTATAGACTGTAATGATCAACAATTAAAACAAAATTATTAGTATATTTAAGAATGGTGTGGGTTGACCCACCAAATTGGGCATCATCAGCCGCTGCTGGGTAGTAGTTTCATTCTATTGACCTATATCAAATAATCAACATTTATTTAAACAATTTGCCTTCTCTGTAACTTGACTTGGCTTGGTCTATCTTGATGTAGCAATGTACATATATACCTGGTATTACAGAATTATTGCACAGTGAAATAAGGCCAGGCACTAATAATACCGGCCTATATATTTATTATTATATATCTGAGCTTGCGCAGATGCATGGTAGGATAAGGACTCCCTTTATAAGTATAGTGCCTGCTTTATTTATGTCGGTTTTAGGTCGTATCTTATTTAGGTCTTATTTTAACTTCGGAACAGTTTTTAGAAGTAAAAATACTTAAAAACTTTGCTTTTTCAAATGTATTTCTGCAATTGTGTTAAACAAAATATTAAAACACAAAACTATTAAAGAAAATCTACTAAAAAAATGTTTCCCTTTTTTCAGGTTAATGGTACTGTCAACATGATTTGCAATAACTCTAAATTATGGGTACAAGCACTATTTAAATAAGGCTGGTATTAATAATATCCGAGCTTAATAAGGCAACTTGCAATAATTCTCTATTACCACATAGGTAAACAAATAGAAGCTGTGCCTATTTGGTATTAGGCTATGGCTACAATATTAAACGTCAAGCGGAGAGTGTAAGAGCGCTGCCATTGATCTTTATGTTAGCATAAGGAATTTGTATTTAGAAATAAAGCGGTTGCAATATATGTGATTAAAAATGCCCTGCCATTTAAACTAAATACATGTTATCCTTGGAGCGTTTCTAATGTATGTAAACTGGTTTCAAAATGCAGTTTACCACTAAAAAATTGTAGCCAGTACGGTCTACTAGTACAGAGATTTGACACACTCTGCTCTCCGCTTCTGCTTGGTATCCCAGCTGAGGACTTACTATTATTTGTTTTTATTTGATACTGCAATAAATACAAATAACTTAACAGTTAACTTTTATTTTAGGGAACTGATTTCCTCCACCACATCAGGGTCGCCAGTTCAAATTCCATGGGTTCCTAAACCACCACCATCTGAGACTCACGTTTTGATTGGGGAAGATTTAAGGGAAGATGATTCTGGAGATGAGTATGTACCAGGCGAAGAAGAGGTAATAGCTTCTACTTCTAATTATTCATTTATTTATTTTTTACATTTGTTTTTAACTCTAAAAGTATAACAATAATAAAATTTGACATGAGTGCTTAACAGCTAGCTTTAACACTCTAGAATCAGTCATTTTAATTTTTTACTAAATGAAGACCAAAGAAATCCAGGTTGGGAAACCCATTAACAGTCTTAACAATTCTATTCAAGGGCATGCTCTGAGCATGGAGGGTGTTGTAATGCTTAGTGCACAACAGTGGTGGCATTCTTATAAACTTCTAGGTTGTACATAAAAATCAAAATCAAATTTTATTTCAAAAAAAAAAAAAAAAAAGAACAAAGCCCGCTTTAAAAGAAATATTGTGTATCTTTGTTAAAAGTTATAATAACTGCCCCTACGACTACTGATCTTAAAAGGCATATTTATTTATCTTGTTGAACATCTCACAAAGCCTTTCTTAAAATCTAAATATTATTTTTTTCCCATGTTCTATTATGAATGTTCTTACCAAAAAGCACTTGTCCAGCTACTGACAATACTCAGCCATTGCGTTGCGTCGCAGTTCTAAAAAAAATGTTGCCTTAACACAACAAGTGCTAAAGAATATGTATGGAAAGTAAGGAAAAATAAGGTAATGCATTTGTTTAATATTTTCTTAGAATTTTTTTACACAGTATATTGATAATAATTAATTAAATTATTTAGAGTGAAGATGATAGAGATGAATCCATCGCTAGTGAGTCAGATGTCAGCTCTCTACCCCCACCAACTCCACCTACATTGGTGTCAATGGAAGATCATGCCACTCAAACTACTTCTTATACAGATGATGGGGTTTTTAAAATACCACTACCAATAACAACTCAGGCAAGTAAAATAAATATGTTGAAACCATTATTATACAATCTTACAAATATGTTATAGGAGGAAACAACAGAAGAAGCAGTAGCAAACATTGCTTTAAGGACCCGTTCAAAGATTAACTTAAGTGGAACCCCATTAGAAGTTATAGAAAAGAAATTTGTTCCTCCTGATATAACTACTGACATGTATGATACAGAATGTGACGATGACGAGTGGAGAGATTTTTTAAAAGTAAGTCAATCATTTTTTGGGCAGTAGAAGTTTTGTTTTTTTAATGAAACACCCTTTGCTTCTTCACGGGCATGAATAACCTTTTTTAAATGATTAAAAGACAATTCAAAGGAAAGATGAAGACAAGTTAATTATGTGTTTAATAAGATTATTTTGTGGTAGTTCATTGTCCGTCACTGAATAAATATTGGCTTTGATGTTTCAATCACACTATATAGCCAATTTGTTTTAGGGCTTTACAGAGCCTCTTGAAGAAGTAACTAAACCCACGGAAGATGAAGAGCACGATCCTGAATATAACATTTTGGCAGATGATGAAATTAATCAAGTTGACAACGAAGATTTTCGTATGGATAAAGCAGTAAAAATTAGTAAAAAAGAGGTTAGTAATATAGATATGGCATTTGTTATCTTAAAATTTACTGGTTTACAGGGTATGTAAAAATATATCTAATGATATATATCATGATATACCGGTTTGGAAACAAAAGCTCCGACCATAGTAAATTCAATCCTTTCTACCAATCTACTATGTACTCTCCTACAATTCCTCTCTTCAACGAGCGTGCGACACGACTCAGGGACACCTAACAAACATTGCCTGTGCTTTGACATACTATTATTATCTATGGTTGGCTGTTTCGTTTTCAGACTTGTATATCACAATGTATATGGCGATATTTATGCCGAATAAATAAGTGCTTCGTATTACTTATAAATTTTAACAAATAGGGGTATCAAGCTTTTACTTTTACTAACAAAATATATTATCTTCAGAAAATTAAAATAATATTTGCGTTCCCTAATTTTAACCTAAATCAGGTTGTTAATATAAAGGAATTTTTTTAGTGAATTTAATTTTTCTTCTTATAGGTTAGAGAATTGTGGGATGAACTTTTTGAATATCTTCATAATATTTCTGAAGAATATGAGGACCAAAATAATCAAACTCAGGACACCATAAATCGTACCATAGATGAGCAAAGCAGTTTGTTTGTATCTCAAGAACCAAATGAGTCACAGGTTTCTGAGATGGGCCAAGTTGATGTATCCCTTAAGGATAATAATGGTAGTTGTATAGAAGAGAGAAATAAAAATAAAGTTTCTACACCAAAGAAAAAAGATAAAGTAAGCATGAAACTATGTATAAACCGGGATACAGATGGTCATGCAAAGCTGTCACATTTGCATGAAAAGTCAATGTATTTTGCAATACACACGACCACATTTGCTTGTCAGCATTGGCTTTTAATTCAAATGTGACAGTTTTGCATGACTGTCTGTATCCCATTATTGGGTAAACAAAATAGAGTATGAGTAGATTAAAATGCAAGAAGGAATCATTAAGGCATAATTTACGTGATATACAGGGTGGTCCTTAAGTAACGGGCCAAAATTCAACTGAAGAATTGCGACGTTAAATTATTGCGAATATAATAATATATATTTGTACCTGTCATATAAAATGAAAGGTTTTTTAGGAACTTAAGGGATCTTTAGGAACAAACACTTTTTCGGAGCTAATGATAGCACAACATCAACTACCAGTTTTAGAACAGCAAATTCGGCAGCATGTACAAATGCTAACACAAAATTTTGTACTGACTTATGAAAACCCTGAATTTCACCATCATAGTATACAAATAAATGAATATTTGGTAAGGAACATATTTCATACCTAAGTGTGACTATCTCAAAAACTATAAAAGATACAAAGTTGCTACCATGAACATATAAACAAACAAATACTACTTAGTCTAATTCTTAACTTTCTGAGATGTTTATACTTACCACCGAATTAACAGCAACCTAACCATTACTATTTTTTACATGTTGTATCTGGGTTTTTAGCTAAATATGAAATATCTTAGTGAAGGGAAAGCATTTTCCTACTTCCGCCCAGTAAATTTAATTCCAGCCCTAAAGCTAGTGGAATCTTGGATTAATTTATTTGCAACAAACAGTGCCGAAGTTGTGGAAACGAAAATGTAAGTTTATATTTGTTATATTTAGTTTTGCTGATACCCGTCACTCTAAAAATACAAAATCCGGCTATATAAATGGACCCCTCATACTTTTTTCTGATAAAATAACTTTTTAACAATTAAATTTATTAATAAATAAATTCCCTCGGGGGTTAGCAAACCCTATGCTGCTCTGATATATTGTAATTACAAATTTTGACATGAATACCATCACATTTATTTATTTTTTTAATTTATGTAAATAAAATGTTTATAGTATGTAGATAATCCCACAACAGGGTTTTTCTATATTTTTGCGGGTCTATTCTCCAATCTCACTTCACAGTGTCAAATGCGTGATGACGTCAATTATACTACTTTCTTGGACCACTACCACCTTCAGGAAAACGTAATGTCGCTTAAAAATCCGTTTTTTTTTATGCGAGAATATATGGATATCGAGCATGATTCTAGTATTCCAGATTGAAGATTCGCTGGCCTGCTCTGTTACCCAATATAATTCCTCTTCTCTTAACCCTCAATAGAACAACTTGTAGTGCCATTCTTATACATAGATTGATATGCAGTCCATCTCGTAAGGGTCCAAACTTCCCACTTGGTTTGTTCCTTTTTCTTTAGAGTATTCTAACTAACTAAAACTGTTGCCTACAGTCCTGTGTTAATAAACTACCTATTGCTTTACTTAAACTCCCATATTATATTGTCAACTTTATGTCATTTACTATGGGTGATATTCTTTCAGGCATGTTAAGCAAGAACTAGAAAAATCTTTGCACTATAAACAGACAGGGAGTTGGACGGAACCATTAACTTTTCCAAAGCTTGTTTTAGAGACTATTTCAAAAAGTGACGTCTTTTTGTATCCTTGGCTATTACCGAAAATACCATTTAAATCAGAACAATGTTCAGAGACGAAACGTTCGTCGTTTTTGGATGCTGAAGAGCGGTAAGTAGTCACCTATTTAGATATACAGGGTGTTTTAAAATGCGAAAAAAAATAGTTGGTGATTCCTTGTAGTTTATTGTATAACCATTGGGTAAAAAGTAAACCATTATGGAGATATCACGGTTAATCTGAAACATGAAAAGCGCTAGAATAATAAAATTTTGAGGAAATGCTTCTGCTATAAAAATACATGAAAAATACACTCTTTAAATATTTTTGTACTATTGAAACTGGTGAAAATAGACTACCCTTATTATTGTATTTTTTTTAATATTATATTTTCGATTTGAATTTAAAAGAATTAATTTAAGTTATAAGGTGTCTTGACGGGAAAATTAATTTTATTAAAAATAATCTGTTTATCTGCTGTCACCTTTTAAAGTGTTTGTAGTATTTTTTTTATTTGACATATAAGAGGTAGTTTAGATTCATTTTTTTAAGATTTTTTTATATTTGTCGCAATATTTTTTTTTTAAATATTTGTCGCAATATTGACGTTAACATTTGACCCAACATTTTGAAAACAAACTTTTCTTTATTAAAAAAATAAAAATAAATCGCCTCCAAAAAATGGTTGTAGAGGCTGAGTTGGTTAATGAAATCTTTTTTGCCTATGAGCCTTCTGCATAAACAATACAATTTGATTCACGTTTTGTTACCTACTTTGGTTGTTCAAATGCCTACCAACTAATTTCGGATGTCAAAATAGTGACGTAAAGTCAACGGTACCCTTTTTGGGTTATCAAATGCTATACCTTGACTTGTGGGTCGGTAGATGGGTTTGGTATGCTTTTATCCTTTTCTAGAGTTGCAGTGCCGGATCAGGGTCAAAAAAAGGTCTTCACCTCTTTACTTGCGCCTCCTTTTCATGTATTATAGACAAAAAACCATGCATGGTCTTCATCTTCCAATTCCCACCCCTTCCTTTATTTCGCGCCCCTCTTTATGTACTATTTGGATTAAACTACAACTCAACATTTAAGAACAGCACACTTTACTTTCTTTTTACCTTTAATTTGCGCCACTCCCGATCTCGCGTTGAAGCGGTCGGTTCATGGCCTCACGCTTGATCCAGCACTGTCTAGTTGTTGGTCTTACTCTTAATTTTATTTGTTTTAAGATTAAAAAAGACCCTAACTCCAATATTATTAATTGCAAATATTTCAATAATTTAAATATTGCTGCCAAGTTATTAACTTTATTTAAACCGTTAGGTAAAATTCTTCTTGTATTTACCTACAAAATAATTGTTACCAAAGTCTTAGAAAGAGTTAGAACGGGCTGAAATCGCCTTTGAATTTTTTCTACTTATACACATAAGAGAAGGTTGAAATATAAAACTAAGTTTATATTTTAGCTTTCTAATTGAAAATCTTATCTTGGATAAGTTGTTATTTACCTTTGACAGTTTTTTTCTTAATTAAATTTACTCTGAATTAAATATATTTACATTCTGAAACACATCAATTATGTAAGATGAGAATTTTTTTCAAGCTAATTATAATCTTTACAGCCTTTTGGTGTTTGAATTAGACATGTTCCAAAAATATCTTATGGAAAGAAAAAATGCAGGTCAATTTTAAATGAAGCTGTAGCTCTTATTCAGGAATATATGATGCCACTCAGAAATGTTCAAGGAATATTAAAGCACATATGGAAATGTAAACACCCTAGGTGTGCTACAAATCCTATCCAAAGATACTTTTTATATAAGGAAGTAAAGCCATTTGTACATTATATTTACACATTAAATCAAGTTTTACCTCCTTGTAAAAAGTCTCCACAAGAACTACCAATTCAATGGAGGAATTTTATTTACCCAGAATTGAATCCAGATGCTACTAAAAAGGTATGTATTTTTTTTTAATTACAACAGACAATTTTCTTATTATTTCTTTTTATTACAGTTATTCTAAAATATTCTGGGCAAAAATTAATTTTTGTTTTTTAACGTATAAGGATAGTGCATAGGAAATAAAAACGGTTATTTGATTTAAAATTTTATTGAAAAAGTTGGCTCTGCTAACATATACAGGGTGTCTAGTAACTCTACCGACCAACCAAAGGTAATATATCGGGTGTTGCTCCGTCGAGCGGGACATAGGGAATCCCATGTAAATTTTGAAGTAGTCAAATATTGGCTCCCCTAATTATTTTAGAAAAAATGCTTTAAGAATTTATTGAAGAGCACAATAAGTTCCACCCAAAATGAGAATTTTGAGCATTTTTCAACCAACCAGTTAGAAGTAAACTGCTGAAATACTCTCGCAACATAGTATCTCATTATGCATCCTGTACTTTAGAAATCAATAATAAAAACACCATATTGATTTATCAGTGACAATTTAGATCAAAAATTTATAATGTC
Source organism: Listronotus bonariensis (assembly GCA_014170235.1). NCBI lineage: Eukaryota > Metazoa > Arthropoda > Insecta > Coleoptera > Curculionidae > Listronotus > Listronotus bonariensis. The sequence continues at coordinate 209,046 of JACEGR010000709.1, read as the reverse complement.
ATTGCCAAAACTAAACAATTTTATAAAGGTATTTTAAAAAGAATCCTCGCATTTCATTTTAGTTTACAGCTAATTCCAACACATGCACTCACAGTTACGCAAGACAATAAAACAAATTTATTTATTTATTTATTTATTTATTTAAACCTACATTACAGGCAGTGCCCAAATAGTACAAAAAAAACCTTAAAAACTAATATAAAAGTGTTTAAATAAAACATAATTAAAAACATATACTTATAAACTTTAAAATACAATAACAAACAATAAATAAAACAAATACTGGTTAAAAACGATGATAAGTATAAAAATTACTCCAGACGGAAAAAGCGAAAGACCTCACAAAAACATAAAAGTAAAAAAGAAACAACGACTTTAAAGACTAACATGAAAATCAAATAATTAAAAGAAAAAAACATTATTAAAAATTTATACCTACATAGTTAAAAACACAGATATATAAAAAAACAGAAAAGTTAACGAGAAATACTGCCCATCAAACGTTTGTAACGACGGCCCTAATGACCTTCTTAAACTTATCCGGAGTGCAGTTAAAGTTTAACTCCATTGGTAATCCATTTAACGATCTCATAATCCGCCTAATTGGGTCATTACTACCTATGTCTGTTCTAATAGGGTTCAAGAAAAACAAATCTGTCTGCCTTGTAGAGCGAAGGGGGACCCTAAAAGTAAACAAACTCAGGAGTTCGGAACAGTTTACGAAGTTATTAATAACTTTATGCCCAAATGTTAAATCCTGCTGCACACGTCGATCCTGCAGGCTCTGTAGGCCGGTTAACCTCAGTCGTTCCGGATATGGAATATCGGAAATATTGGTAACCTCTGTCCTATACAATAAAAATTTCGTAAACTTCGATTGCACTCGCTCAATTCTTTTGATATGCACATTATACATAGGGGACCAGACAACACAACAGTACTCTAAGTGGCTCCTCACTAGGGCATAATATATTGTTTTAAGTGTCTCTACGTTCTTAAAATCCCAGCACTGTCTCATAACAAACCCTGCCATTCTAAATGCTTTCTCGATGATATAATCTATATGTAGAGTAAATCGCAGTTCGCTATCAAACAAAACACCCAAATCACGAATCAGAGAAACTCTGCCTAACTTAGAATCTCCAATAAAATAATCATGGTTTATTGGATTCTTTTTTCGCGTAAAGGATATTATGTTACATTTGGAAATGTTTAATGCCATTTGATTTTGTTTACACCAACTATTTAAAGAATCTATATCGTTTTGTAATAATATGCAATCAACTTCTGAATTTATTTTGTGAAATATCTTTAAGTCGTCGGCAAACAGAAGAAATCTGCTGTTTTTGAAAATTGAGCATAGGTCATTTATGAACATAAGGAAAAGAAAAGGACCCAAATGAGATCCCTGAGGCACTCCAGAATACACTTTTATCTCTTTGGATTTCCTATTACAGAACTTAATTATTTGGGTTCGGTCTCGAAGATAGCTACTGATCCAGGATAGTAGTGGATTACTTATTCCATAACGCTCAAGTTTTAGGATTAATATATCGTGATTTACCTTGTCAAAGGCCTTTTGAAAGTCAAAATATATCGAATCAACCTGCAATCCAGAATCAAGAGCACAGCAGAGAAAGTTAGTATACAGTACCAAATTGGTTTGACAGGATCTTTCAGGAAAAAAACCGTGTTGAGCATGTGTAATTATATCTCTAAAGGAAGAGAACAGATAGTCAGTTACCATGGATTCGAAGACCTTTGCAATACAACACAAACCAGATATGCCACGATAATTAGTAACATCATCTCTGTCACCACTTTTGTAAAGTGGTGTAACCATTGCTGTTTTCCATAAACCAGGAAATACTCCAATCCTCATAGAAAGATCAAATACAATGCCTAAGGGAAGCGCCAAAGTCGGAGAGCAGTTAATCAGAAAGATTGCAGGAATACCATCGTAACCAGCCCCCTTGCTGGAGTCCAAATCTATCAGTCTTTTAAAAACGCTATCTGTATCAATAGGTACACAAGATACATGGATATTAGTAAATGGGATCGCCTCCGTATCAAAACAGGGAGCATTGTCTGATCGTGAGTAAACAGACTGAAAAAACTGGCAAACAAGTTAGCGATATCACCAGGATCAGCGGCTGTTATACCTTCGTAGGTCATTCTTCCGGGATAACCAGAAACGCATCTTTTGACCTTAAATATCCCCAGAAGGATTTGACATTAGTTAAAAATTCTGCACTGTGAAGACTGGAGGAATTCATTATAGTCCCTTTTAATCGATAGCTTCGACTGCGCTCTTAGCTGTTTGTAACGACTTTCAAGCGTTACACTAGAGTCTTTGCCAAGCTTGGCAAATACCCTGTTCTTGTTCCTAATCAAGCGAATCGTCTCCGAGGAGAAGTACGATGGAAAATTTAAAAGGCTGTGCAACTTCCTGGGAACAAACATACCTATAGCTGTATGAAGAATACAATATAAAAACTCGACTACTCTGTCCACATCCTGGGCTGATCGCAGTATACTCCAATCCACCTGTTCAAAATAATTATTTAAGTTTTCGTAATCGGCCCTGTGAAAATTAAGGTTAGATGATTCTTCCCCATCCACAGTTATCAATGATCGATCCAAAGGCAGTACAATCTCTAATGGCGGATGATGAATATCTACTTGGGTAAGAGGCAATTAGGTCCAGAGTTATGTTATTCGCATTTACAACATGATTTACCTGTATGAAGTCATGAAAAGAGACACAGTCATGCAACAAACCTTCACATGGATTATCAGAAACAAATAAAGAGTCACCAGAACCATTTAACAAACTCAAATATGACACTGAATCGTCGTTAAAATGTACATCCCTGTTGTTACAAGACATGTATGATTTTACAAAACCTGGCAAATTATAATCACCCAAAACTAATACTTTGGTGCTTGGTAAATTGTCCCTAATATTGTTTATAGACTGAATATGGTCCTGATACACACTAACTGGGGACTTAGGTGGAATATACACAGCACCAATTACATATTGAACTTCACCCGTGGACAATCCAATCCATAATTCCTCGAAAATATTCTCAGGCATTGAGTACAAAGTTGATTGATAGCAAGATTTTACGGCTATCAAGACTCCACCACCTCTTTTCTTGCCAGTAAGTTGAGAATTTCTATCTCTCCGGTGAACTATATAATTACTAGGGATTAGTTCTTGGTTAGAGATTCCTTCGTTCAACCAAGTTTCAGTGATAACCAAAATATCGCAGTCACTGGCAATTACGTGACTGTAAAATTCTGTTGTTTTCGTTCGAAGACCGCGGGAGTTCTGGTAATAAACACTTAGGAGTCGTTCAGGAGCCTCTGCACACGTAAAAATCCGAAGAATCGCGACCACATTCACCAGGCTGGCAATCTGCATCTGGAATCCCAACGCGAACTTGTTGTCTAGACCACTTAAGAATTTCATCAGATATAAATGATATAATTTTAATTTTCGCCTGATAAGTGGCTTTGACATACCAATTTTGATCTTTAATCTCAGTAAAATTATCAAAGCATAAAAATAGAGATTTATGTTTATTACTATACGCATTTTTATAAATATTTAGGTCAGTTTCGTAAATAAATCTGTTCAATATATGTCTATCTAGAGCATACGGCGATCCAACAACTATCAGGTTAGATTGTTCCGAAATCCTGGCTATCCTCTCCAAGCAGTCCCTGTGAACACTTCTCCCCCTTGCAGCATTTTCCTTACCGGTAAAAAGTACTACAAAATCTCTTTTAGTAAAGTTTTTAGCCATAGACACAAAACTATCCACCAAATCCTCCAAAAGCGATGCATTTCTGTATTGACAATTGATGTCATACTTGTTTTTTAGAAACCTTTTAAATAGTAATGAAGTTCCTGCGGCACAGCATTTATTACCTATAATTAAGATTTGAGGCTTTATACTCGGCCTGACACTGTTCCCTTTCGTGTACAAGTTAGCATCATCTTGTTGTTGATTATTTGTATCACAACTTTCTACAGTTGTTATATGTTGCTCCGTCCTATTTCTTATGCTAAACAATTCATAATTAGCCTTTTTTAAATCGCTAACGTAAAGTTCGTTTTCCTTGGTTAATGATGTTTCGATACTGGTCAAAAAATTCTTCCTCAGAGCATTCAGATCATTCAGTTCATTAGTCAATGATTCAATTTCTTTCTGCATTACCTCAATAGTTCCCGAAAGATCTTTGTTTCTATTTAAGAGCTGTACCATTTTCGTATCATATTGCATTGGATCAATATCATTCGAAGACTCATTAGTCTGAAGATGCTTCATGTCATCCTGAAGACTAACCGTGGTGTCAGGGCACTGAGACTCTTTGTTAACAAAAATTCTAACAGGAGTTTGAGTTTCCGATGTAGTTGTAGAAATAAGAAAATCATCAGTTTGAGTTGCTTGATGACTGCACCAAAGACCTGTTTGAGTTCCAGAAGTCTTGAAAATGTTTTTCGTTTGAGTACCTATATTCACGAACTCAACTCTATTGCGATTCTTAACCATTTCCTTTAATTCATCATTCTTTCGCCTTAATTGAACTAATTCTAATTTTTGATTCTCAATCTGCGAGACATAACTAGATTCAGTCTCCGACACCTCAAGTTCAAAAGCGGTTGAATTACGTTTAAGCCTCTTGATATGTTCATCCTTCTGCAGAATTCTCTGGGATAATTCAGAAATGATGGACTTGAGACGTTCAACTTCGATATTATTGTCATCATCATGAGATTGCTTTATAGCTCTACAAGGTGGACAATAAAAAGCAGGATGCGCTGGGAAAGTGCAACAGCATGTGCTTCAGTGGTATTAATTTTCGCACAATTTCTGCATAAAACTTTGTTACAACTGTCGCAAGAAGCACCAAACAATTCATTTTCTCTTGGTCTAGGCTTGTTTATGCAAACCAGACCACAGAATGAACAAAGCAATTCAGATATTTCAGACATACTTCAACTGTAGGGCGCCGTCTAGTTAAGGACTAAGGATTAAAAAACAGGACTTATCAGGACATTAATAAGACGAACACTGGAAGTCCTAGGAAAAATAAGGGATTAACATTTGGAAAAACAATAGGAAATAACATTTAAAATTTAATAAAACATATAAGACATAAAAACAAATAAAATTTCAAAACTTTGATTAAATGTAAAATAAAATCCCATTTATTTGTTTTTAAAATAAAAATCACCGTAGTCTATGGTCACCTTTAGTTAATGTGTCTTAAAGGAATTTTGACGTCAGCACAAAATAACATATAGTCCAGATCGCTCTTATCATGCGGGTGTATCAATTAATCAAAGACAAACTTTTGTAGTTACAATCTATTTTAACTTGTTTATTAACACCTTTTAAATGTATCGCGTAAGATAAATGAAACAGATATATGCAGGTTTTAAGAACAAAAAAGGGATACAATTATAAATATAAGTGGGTCCATAACAATCAAAATACAAGGATCTTGATTAATGGATGACATTTAATGTCAGTTTGATAGTTTAAACTTTAAATTATAAATATACAAAGTTTTTCTGTACATTTCTTTATCTGCAAGCGAAAAAATAGTTTGAAGTCCTAATATTTATTTTAAGAACAAAAAAGAAAAAATAGAATGTCCCGGAAATATAGATAAAGAAGTAAACATAGCTCTTTAAGTTGGTTTAAGAATGGTGCCAAAGGTTATACATAACAAAAAATGCGATCTTGTTTGAAAACAAAAAGAGAAAAATACGCAAGCAAGCGAAAGACTAGTGATTAAAGGGAATCTGTGAAAATGAAAATAAGGGGCAACACTTTTAAATTACATAGACTAAAATATAACACCGCGGTTTTAAAGGTTGGTTTAAATAAACGATGTATGTTAGAAATTTGGTAAAGATATTTACCACATTTAGGGATGGCTCGAAAGGTGATGCACAGTTTATTGATCCTATTAGAAGATATTACTAATGCATTTGATTTATTACGTAGGAAATTTTGTATGTTTTATCATTTACCATTTTTTGTAAAAGCTTTTTTGTAGTTTTTTTACATGCCCATTGTCTTTTAGGTTGATAAATCAATACCCCTTTCTTTATTTTTATACATCCACTGAAATCCCCGATTTTTGTCTTTTTCGTTTACAATTTCATTTATAAGATTGATATTCTTTATATAATAACTTATAAAAAAATAAGCTATTTCTTCTTACACATCGCAAGATCCTGCGAAAGAAATATCTGCATCGCTCTGCATTTGTTTTCCAAATCAGGTTTAGTGATGGGTTTAGGAACCTGAAAACTGGAGTGAAGGGTACTATCGTCGGCGAAACTATGAATGGAATTAGTTGTGGACGAGAGAAGGTCGTTGATGTGAAGAAGAAACAATATGTTGGTGCCAGAACTGAGTCCTGAGGCATTTCAGCATTTACTTGGCCAAGAGAGCCAAGTACAGAGTTTTGTTAAAAGACCATAGGAGGGAAGTTTATTTAGAAGTGCGGCATGCCAGACCTGGTCAAAAGCTTTGGATATATCAAAAACACCTAGAAACTCAAGAGACTTATTCCAGCAGTGTGATATAAAGAAAAGAAGATCAGCTGTAGTTCTTTTGTGGCGAAATCCATACTGCCTGTCATGCAAAAAATATTCTCAAAAATAAACAGTATAGCGCAACATCTTAAAAAAATTAAAAAATAGCTATATTATAATAAACTTTATGTTTCTGCATTTTAGTTGTATAGTTTTTACATTAAAATAATTTTTAAAAGCGGATTAATAATTTTTTCTTTATATAGAATTAAAAAAATCAAAAATTCCTGATTTAAAAAAAAATCAAAAATTTTTGATTTTTTTTAGAGCAAAATTTGCCCAACCCTTCTTTGTCGTCATCCAATTGTCGAGTTAAGGTTTAACGCAATCACAATTTATACGCTCATATCTATACCCGGCTTAATGTGTCCAAGTCAAAATGTCAAATGCTGAAGTAAACAATATTTTGGTAGCCACTGTTTTTTTAATTTGAATCATATGCATAATGATCTTTGGACCCGCACGTTAAGAGCGGATAAGCAACTAGGTTATAATAATGTCTGATAATTTGGAAGGGAATTAAGTAAAATAAAAGCACAAACCATATAATATAGGCTTTCAGAAGTCACATACTACCATTTTCACCAATTATTTAATACAGGAAAACACAAATTTTACGTAAATTAAATGCACCTATCAAAATACGATGTTACCGTAAAGGTGACCACACACGTTCCACAAAATTTGTCAACATTTAGAAATCAATTTATGACAAACATATCAGGATTTATTCAAATGCTCAAATATTCCTCCATTAAGTGCCAGACAATAACCCAAACGATTATAAAACTCATTTCTTATGTTGGCTAGTTGGTACGACATTCTGGCACATTCAGCGGAAATAGCATTCCTTAGCTGGTCTAAATTTTCATATTTTTTAATGGTATAAAGCTTAGTTTTAAAATGTCTCCATAGAAAAAAATCGTTTGGCGAAAGATTCGGAGACCTGGCTGGCCAAGATATTGCGTGGTTCGGGCCTATGATGTCGTTATTAAATGCGTTGTTCAAGTATTCGAGCACAGCTCTGGTACTGTGTGCTGGGCAGCCATCCATTTGATACCAAATTTCTTAATTTTCACGAGCTAGGTTGCTTAAAGCAGGCAAAATTTGTTCTTCTAAAAGTTCCAAAAAGTACTCCGCATTCAAATTTCGGTCAAGGAAAAATGGTCCAAGGATATGGTGGCCGAAAATTCCCGCCAAAACATTAATTTTTTGTGGATATTGAGTCCTTGTCTCAACAAATCGATTTTGGTTTTCGTTACTCCAGTACCGGCAATTTTGAATGTTGGGTTCGTATGTTCAATGTAAAAGTGCGTTTGTAAGTAAAGCAAATATTTTGTAAAAAACCTCTGTCAGTGTTTGTCCTCTCCATCATCTCAAAGCAAAATTCCTGTCGTTGTATTTCGTCTCCGTCTCTTAATTCATGGTGTCTTTCGTACTTGTAAACATGGTAATTACATCTTTTAAAATTCGAGATATTGTGGTGTGGTCTTGTCCAGTAATTAAATGTCCTCCAGTTGTCTCGTGCTAATGTTTCCTTTGGCCTCCTCTACACAAAGTATCACGTCTAATCTCTCTCGTTTTGTACAATTTGTCTCTGATTTACACGTCAATTTTTTTCATGCTCTTTAAAAAACATTAATAATATTTTCTTCTAAAATAATTAAGGGAGCTAATATTGGACCACTTCCAAATTAACATGGGATTCCCTATGTCCCGCCCGACGGAGCAACACCCGCCTGCTTAGAGGTTATGTTGAATAAATAAAAAAAAATGTTCTACTTTTGCTACTACTATGTATTAAAGGACATTTTTTAATGTAGAACAATAAACTAAATTTTTACTAGTGTCCTCTGTGGAGGATGTGTGGTAAAAATAAAAAATAAAAAGGTACAATACACCACTGCATTTTTCTAAAAAAAAATATTTTTCCAGATTCCCGTTTAGATTTAAAACAAATTTAAGTCATTTCATATTGCTTATATGTAATTCTACAGTAATAAATTTCATTTTTTATGTATTTTTAAGGAAAACTGCACCCATATTATGTAACTCGATAGAGAAGAAATTTCCTTTCTATGCAATGCAACTCATATGGCAATTTTAGGAAATTTCTTTTCTATTGAGTTACATAATACTGGTGCAGATTTTTCTTAAAGAAAACTTGATAAGTACATTAGTGTTACTTAGTGCAACTTTTATTTTATATAATTAAGTGATAACACCAGGTAACTAATAGGACATACTTTTAACCTGTCTAGTCTACCATATAGTAAACATTGTAGAATCATTTATCGATATGATCATGCCGAAAAATGATTTGTATTATTTTAGTCACAACTGTAAACTTCTTTATAAATTTGAGAAGTAATAAACAACAGGATTTTAAAAGGAAATTAAACTCCATAATAATTTTTAAAAGGTACTATATCCTTCTTGTAAGATGGCAATAATGCTCATTTGCGGTATTTTTTACAAGATGTATATATTATAAAGTAAAAATTTATTACATAACATAATTACAGGATAATCTACAAACACAATTTTAACCTTAATACATTATTTTCAATTTAGTATATTGAATAAGAGGCAATAAGTGTTCTTGAAAATAAATATAGTTTATTTAGAAATTATGTTGTTTGTTTTCTTAAACATATATTTGCTATAATAAATTATCTAGGTATCGGCATCTTCTGCCATCATTTGTTCAATAAGCCTCTTCCTTTCTTCAGCCCGTCTCATATTCATTAATGTTATACTTTCAAAATCAGAGTCTTTTATTAAATTGCTTTTTGCTACATTACTTTTACTTTTTGGTGGCCCATTTACCCATTCCAATTTTAGAGGATTTTCAGAAAGTCCTAATTCAAGATCAACTGCCATTTCAGCTGCTTGTTTCTCCTTGAATTCTACTAAAGCACTTCCTTTTTTCTTTGGAGACATAACAAGAGCTTGAATTTCACCATATTTTGATAAGAAACGGGTTAATATATCTTGTGTATACCCACCATTATTTGGGTCATTTTTGTCAGCACTCCATCTTATTTTTATGCGATTATTTGCACTATCCCAGTGACTTTCTACCTTGTTATTTTCTGCATTTAATGTTCTCAACACATTCTGTATCTCTTCTTCAACTTCTCTGGAGCCTTCTTTTCGTAACCGCTCTATTTCTTCTCTTAATTTTTCAGCTTCTGACTTTCCTTGTTTTCCTTTACCTGCCTGTCTTTCTCTCTCTTCCAGGTCTTCTTTAAGTTTTCGTCTCTTTCCATCAAGTTCTTGATGTCGCAATGCAGCTTCTTTTTTTCCTTTTAAAACTTTATCATATGCTGTCCTTGCAGCTTCATCTGTAAGAATTTCAAGAATTTTAGATAACTCGTGAAATATTTTTGCAGCCCCTGGATCATCTGGATTTTTGTCAGGATGGCATTGTAAGGCTTTTTTCTGTATGCTTTTTTATATCTGCTACTGTACTAGAAATTTCAATTTCTAAAATTTCGTATAAGTCCATTTCTTCTATTTTAAGGTCCGCCATAATTTGAAATTGGTTAAATTATTTATAAAAAGGCAAAAATTGTTTCTTAATCGTTTAGTTCTTTAAACACAAACACATTAAACATAACCTTTAAATTCTGGTAGTTCTAATGGTTCAGCATGAGTGCGTTTACATCGAATATTTTTATTTTATTAGGGATGTGCTAATTTTATTACATTGTAAAAGCAATTTATTTTGAACGCTACTCAGGAAATGAAATGTAAATGTTCCTTGTAAACTGGCATGTAAGATGTTAATTTTTTTTTATAAGCTAATATAAATTACAATTTTGAATATACTATAAATAAATGTATTAACAAATCAATACTTATTAATGCAATACTTTTAAAAAAAAACCTAATGTATGTTTGTGTTTGTATATATAAAGATATTCTTATTTTGAATTTGAAAAGTCTTGTAGGTATTTTGTGGTTTGGAGAAAAATTAGTAGCTAAATAAAAAGAGCCTAAAAATGAACAAAGTTGTTCTGACAACCATAGTAGCATCAGCAAAATATTTTTTGTTTCTTTTTAAAAACTTTTAAATCTAAAAATTATAAAAATTTCGTTTGTTTCCTATTCTTTTAAGAGACAAATATGAAATGCGCAAAATCGGTAAATTGTTACTGCCCTTGTGAGCACGGTAAGGAATGTAATACAGAGTTACATTTCCAGACTATTTTTTAACGCTGTAAGAAAGAAAGCAGTGTAATAAATAATATATTTAGGAACGACCTCTTTAACAGAAATGTAAGAAATGTGTACTTTGTAATGCACTCTTTCCGCGATCTTCGAGTAGTGCGGTTCATGTTGACGTAGAGGTCTACATAGACCTTCCGGGTAGGCGATTGAAGGCATCGTACGAGCGTGACTGTACCCTTGGGGATCGAGAAAAGATTCACGCTAGATTGGGGCTTCTTTCTTCTGGGGCTAAGCGCTGTGAGTGAAGATTCCTAAAGCCTGAAGTTTTTACGTTTTGGTGTTGAACACATGGTGTCCTCGTATGGTCGAGGAGGTGCGCACGCCTGCGGAAATGCGTCAGGAATGAAAGTGAAGGTTATGCACGACACCAGTAGCAGCCGCTGGCTTGATAGTCGCAATTTATGCATGTTCAGAACTTTATCGCTGTTATTGAGCTAAATATTTGAATTTTTTAATCCGGAATTTCTGGGAGCGGAAAGCTCGACAATCCAGATTTTCCCACCACATTGAGCTGGCAATTGACTTGCATCAACGCCATAAACAAAGCAGTATCCAGTATCCAGTACTTTGTAATGATTTATGAACGTAACTCTCTGGTACGCATTCAGAATAAACATCCTTGGGACTACATTTACCGCTTTTTATGACGTTACCGAACTAATTTGTTCCTTATGTTTACCGAGCGTTTGACGGGCGTCGATCCTGCCTCTAGGAGTTGCCACAAGTTTGGCAAACCAGTTCCCAACGGTTTTTGCTATTAATTAACACACCCGTTCGTTCGTAATATGGTGTATTTCTTTTATGCTCCAGAACCGCCCGGAACGACACCATGAGTGTTCCTTTTACAATTTTTTGACATTTTTTCATGTTATAGAACCGTTTTTGACATTAATTGCTGTATTCCTTTTGTGCTTCAGAGCCGCCTGGAACGAAACCATAAGTGTTCCTTTTACAATTTTTTGACATTTTTTCATTTGTAGAACCGTTCTTGACACTATTGACAGTTCAGAGAACGGTTCTTCAAGGTAAAAGGAATACGCTAATTGACATGATTCAGAGAACGGTTGGGTTCTACAAGGTAAAAGAATACACTAATTAGTATATTCCTTTTACCTTGTAGAACCGTTCTGAACCGTTCTCTGAACTGTCAATAGTGTCAAGAACGGTTCTATAACATGAAAAATTGTCAAAAAATTGTAAAAGGAACACTCATGGTGTCGTTCCGGGAGGTTCTGGAGCATAAAAGGAATACACCAAATAGTTGATATATTTAGCTGCGTTCGAGATTGCACGCTTTTCACTCCATCAGTACCTAAGTGGACTCCATTGGAGTGAAAAGAGTAAATCGAGAAGCGTTCAGCTTTCTAGTAAAGAGTGAAAAATAAAAAGTTTAACTTTTAGTTTTGGATATTAAAGTTCTCGGGGATTAATGTATAAGTAAATATTTATGTTTTGTCCGTTTTTGCACATATGTAATAACAGAGTTTTATGTGCAATATTTTGTAAATTTAAAATTACAATGGAATTAATTTTAAAAGAAACTCAATTTTAGATTTTGGTAATTTTCTAGAAACCGGCTGCAACTCCGATTTTGACGAAATTTGGTATACGGGGGTTTTTGGGGCGCTGATCACGAATCTGAAAGAATTATTTGGCGGTCGCGTTTCGTTCTCGAGATATCCATCATCAAAGTTCAAATTTGAACTAAGCTTATTTTCACTATATTCCCCCTTCTTTTTGCACACAATTCTTGATTTAAAGCTAAAGTGTCACACAATATTTGATTTTCACCTTTTAAAACCCCGTTTTTCTACGTTTTTACATTATTTTTGCATTAAACTGCATAGCTATACTTTGAATCATTTTAATCCCAGTTTGCCATGAAGCCCTATGTGTATGTATGGTTGCCGGATTATCAAAGAAAAGCCACGCAGTTTAATTCAAAAATAATGTAAAAACGTAGAAAACGGGGTTTTAAAAGGTGAAAATCAAATATTGTGTGACACTTTAGCTTTAAATCAAGAATTGTGTGCAAAAAGAAGGGGAATATAGTGAAAATAAGGTTAGTTCAAATATCAATTTTGATGATGGATATCTCGAGAACGAAACGCGACCGCCAAATAATTCTTTCAGATTCGTGATCAGCGCCCCAAAAACCCCCGTATACCAAATTTCGTCAAAATCGGAGTTGCAGCCGGTTTCTAGAAAATTAACTAGATTTTAAATACTGATATTGACAACCAAAGACATTTTGCTCTTTAGTACAAAAGCTTTCGATTTAAAGGATCGCACACCACAAACTCTAAACACATAATAAAAATCTACTTTTACTCATCTCCAACTCCATTCATAATCCCGAACGCAGCTTTCTCTTGACAGTTATAATTTTTTTATACGCATGTGCTGCCGTTGGTGTATATCTCAGCTGATTTAAAAAACAGTTTTAATATGAATTGTTGATTACTTCTTGCGTATAAAATAATTTATCGTTTTAAGGTCGTTATCTATGTTTAAGGTAGTTTGGTGTTTAATATTCTTGTCTATGTTTGGTGTTTTTCTCTTTTAGAATGTAACGACAATTACTTCGTTTCAAGCTTTTGTGCCCCAACAAATAATAGTAATAAACTCACCCCAATTGACACAAGTGTTGACTAGCCCTGTTACAATAAAAACTAAAAAACCAAGAAAAAAGCGTAAGCCAAATTCAAATAACAGAAAGTTAGGGGATGTCTCAGTGAAAGATTCAAATGCTAGTAATAACAGTGTAGGTAATTTGACTGATACACCAAACCTTCAATTACCAAAATCATATAAACCAGAAGGATAGAAATACGTAATCAAGCAACCTCACCTGAGAGAAATAATAGCATTTTTATTAATAATGATAGCTTAAGTGAAATAAATTTTCAAAAAGTTAAATCAACGGATTTAAATAACATAAATAGTTATAATCTAACACAAACACCTACTAAAAACAATAGCAAACTAGACAGTACTATTACAAGTATTGATCTACTTGTAGCCATTTTTCTGCGACCACTGGCTGTTCAGAAACTGGTGAGGTTTTTGACTGAAGTTGATTTAAATAACCATCATAAAAAGACTCAACTAATCGAGCTTTTGTAAAAATACAACATTCTAAAAACTCCAATATGTTGCCCAATATGCCAAGCTTAAGTACTTCCTTAAAAAACACTCTTGAAACAGTAGATAATGAATCAGCACAGAATGATCCAGCTATAAGCTCAGACACAGTTGATTCTACAGTCCAAGATGAAGTATTTATAGAAAAAACCAAAGAAAATGTATCCACTGAACATAAAAACCCGAAACAGTGACATCCAGCACTGTAAGTCAAGAAATAAGTAAGGAAAAGTGTACAAAAAATTTGGAGTTCTCAACCATTATCAGTAGCAGTTTTCAACAAGATAACAACAGCTCAGAAGTGGAGTTTTATAGAAACTCTAGTAACATTCAAATCTGCCAGACTTCCCAGAGTCATGATCTTGATATACCCAGTAGTAGTGGGTATGTGGCGCCAAAAAATGTATCTGAGAAGGTAGGTTTAGGTTAGTAATGTAAGTTAAAGTTAACAGTTACAACATTGAACCAGTTACGACACATTTCTAGTTTACTTTAAAGTTTTTCTGTTTTTGACTCTTTTGGATAGTGTTCTTTACAATTAAAGTTTTGACATAGTTTTGACACATTATTTATATTTGTAAGCAATTTAACAATGAAACTATACCAGGGATCCCTTGCCAATTATGATGAAACTGTAATATGTTTAAGGGCCGCGTGCACCGTTGTGTCTATTACAAGATATTTACAAGATACAAACACAGAACTGAAAATATTTGGCTGATTTAGGGGAATTTCAATGAGCTGTAACAATATAAATATACTTTTAAGTGATAGTACATGCGAGAGGCTTTAGTTAGAACTACAAAATGTCAATAAACCTGAATCCTTATCCTAGTCAGGCATTACACCATTTGTTGTTTGTTAAGCTAGACATAAAACTCAAAAATATAAAGAAATATAAGTAAACGGCTTTGATTTCTCTTTTTAAATCTGATTTTTATGGTCAGCCGTGCACTTTCTGAGCTTTTGTTCCCAGAAACAAGAAGTGTTTCCGAGATACTCAATGCGTCGACAGACGATTAAAGAGGCGCGGCGCGACTAAAGCAGCTTATTACAGTACTAATATTAAGCTGCTTTACTCGACCGCCCCGCTCTTATCTTCCGTTGCAGCTCCAACATTAACACACCTTTATTTGGAAGAAGACTTGGTTCCTAAATCAAATACTCAGGAATAGTACGGCTGATATTGTCTTTAATTTAAAATTCTATTTCTTTAAATCTATTTTCTTTCAGATACTAATTTATTTTATTCATTTAACCCAAATATTTTATATCTAATATAATCTACAGTGCCAATTTAATAAAAAGGTATATTTGAAATGAAATGAAATGAAAAGTCTATATTTGTCCAGAAATAATCAATTTCACATAATAATGCCCATTGGGCGTAGGACATGTCATATATAAATACTTAAAAACTAGTAGGTATAATATACAAAAAATAAAAAATATTAAAAAACATAAAGATTGAGCTGACAACAAAGAGCACCGTCACACATTAAAATATAATTTAAAAATTACACATTAAAATAGCAGATCCAACACAAAGATAATGCTATAATACTAAAATAATGCATTAGTTTACAGTAAGAAACACATATTAAAAATTATTAAAAGTCAAAAACATAGGTTTAATATTTACATACAAAATCCTGCGGCTCTATATTGTCTTTCAGAAACTCATCCACCGTGTAATAAGCCTTCGAAATCAGTAGCCATTTCAAATGTTTTTTTAAAAATTTTACATTTTCGTTTCTGATATTTACAGGGATCTTGTTGTAAATTTTTATTATTGATGAATGAACATTCTTTTGTATGTAGGACAGGTTACACTTCATGCCCTTAAGATTGCCCATTATCGGGTGTAGTGGTTGTGAGCTCTTTCGCAGTCCCCCAATAAACCCTTATTCTCTTTTACAAAGGTGACTGCTTCATATATATAAGTACAGACAAGGGTAAGAATTTTTGATTTAATAAATTTTGGTTTGCAAGTTTCAACAGATTTTAGGCTGAAAATACTCCTTATACACCTTTTCTGAAGCAAAAAGATCCTGCTTGCCTCCGCACCCCTGGCCCAGAAAATGATGCCATATTGCAACCGTGAATGTACATATGCATGATATGCCATAATAGCAGTATCAGTGTTTATGTTTAACGAGAGAACTTTTAGTGCATAACAGTACCCTGCAATCTTACCAGCCTAAGCGTCGGTGTGATGTCTCCAGTCCAATCTATGATCCACCTCAATTCCCAAAAATGTAGCTGAGAAAACCGTTTTTAGTGATTTTTCTTCGTTTTGAAAAATTTCATTTCGTAGTTAAATTTAATTAATTTTGTTTTTTCAACATTTAACAGGAGATTGTTTGTGGAGAACCAGCTTTCGAGAGCACTTAGAGCACCCATGACTTTTTCAGACTCAGACTCATCTCTCTCGAGTGAGAAACTAACGGATGTGTCATCGGCAAACTGAATGGTGTTTGGTACTACTGATGATAATTCATTTGTGTTGATGATATAAAGTAGAGGTCACAAGACAGAGCCCTGTGGAACTCCTCTCAGTACAGTTTCAGGTTTAGAGAATAAAGTAGTTCCATTTGTTGCCTTTGAGATAACAATTTGCTGACGATCTTTGAGATATGACTCAATCAACCTATTTGTGATGCCTCTAATACCATATTTCTCTAATTTTTATAATAGAGCTCTATGATCTACACTGTTGAATGCTTTTGATAAATCCAGATATTGTGGATTTTCCAGAGTTTAATGACTCAAGTATTTTAGTAAGAGCCTGAAAGATTGCTCTAATAGTGGATTTTTTGTGTTGAAAAGCATTCTGGGTATCTGAAAGCAAGTTCTCTTTTTCCATAAACGGGATCATTCGTTCGTTGATTACCTGTTGAACCCTATTGAAAAATTACTATGGCTAATTTTTGTAACATGTTTTTGTCAACAAGAGACAATGTCAGTCTTTAATTTTTAGTTTTATTTTTTTATTTTATAATTATTTGGTTATTTGAGTTTAGAGGTGGCTAATTACAACATAAATATTTGTAAGATCTTATCTTAATTTAATTTCAAGACAAGAAATTTCTTGACCTATAACAGTTATTGTTAAACAAATCCACAAGAGTCTTAAAATTTCTTGAATGAAGACAAAACAAAGGTTGTCAAAAACCGTCAAGACAAGGTTTCTTATTTTTTTTAAGACAATACAAGAAATTGCCTTTTAAGACAAGATTTCTTTTCTTGGCTACCCCTAATTGAGTTTATTTTTTCTTGACTTAACAAGTTTTGTCTTCTTTTTTTTCCGCCGCAATTAATTATTAAACACAAAATAGGAAGAAACATTTATTTATTTATTCAAATCAATACTTACAGAGTAAAACTCCAAATAGTACAACAAAAAAAAAACATAAAACTAGTTACAGTTCTTTTGTGACTATACTAATTATCATTAATTATAACTAACTGTAATTTCTATTTCAAACTATGGTTTTAAAACTCTCAAAACTATGCCTAAAAATATCTACAGATTCAATTTTGAGCATTTACAACGACTTATAAAAAATTACAACGAGCATTTGCTCGTTGTAATTTTATAAGTCGGTGTGAAAATCTTTGAAATCCATAATTTGTTCGATTAAATACATTGGGAAATAGCTGTCTGGATCTGGTTTGTCTTTGGGGTATACGAAAAAGTATCAAAGATAATAACTTATCACAGTCAATCTGACCATTAACCAACTTAAACAAGAACAGTGCCAGTGCATTTTTCCTACGATATTCAAGGCTTTCCACACCTGCTAACTGTATACATGTCAAATATGGTAAATTCCTATATGGAAATCGTAGCTTAAATAATAAAAATTTTGCAAATTTATTTTGTACTCGCTCTAAACATTGCACATGACAGTTATAAAGTGGACACCATATAATACTATTATATTCTAAGACACTACGAACAAGACTATTATATAATGACTTAATTGCTTTAATATCACAGATGTTTGAACAGGTACGGCGTAGAAAACCTAACATTCTTGTTGCTTTTAAAACTGTGGCATCTATATGTTTATTAAAAGACAAATCGCTACTAAAAATTACTCCCAGATCATTAAAACTAGTTACAGTATCCAATGCAACACCATCAATCGAATATTGATATATTAGAGGACTCTTACATTTATAAAAACGCATCACTTTACATTTAGTCACATTTAGTTCTAAACAATTCAAAGCACACCAATCGACTAGATTTTTTAAGTCCTTTTGAATATTCAAACAGTCCTCTATGGAATTTACAGAATAAAATAATTTGAGGTCGTCGGCGTATAATAAGCATTCACATTTTTTAAAAACCGATGTAACACTATTAATAAAAATAAGGAACAAAACGGGACCCAAGTGAGAGCCCTGGGGCACTCCAGAAGTAACATTTATTTCTCGCGACACTACACTATCAATTTTCACACATTGCTTGCGACCGGTGAGATACGATTCAATCCATCTAATATATGGTCCTGTTATTCCTAGTGATGAGAGCTTCTGAATAAGTAATGTATGAGACACTCTATCGAAAGCCTTTGCAAGGTCCGTGTAAATAACATCAACCTGTGACCCATTCTGCACCCTATTCACCACATAATCCTGGAATATTCCAAGATTAGTCGCAGTTGACCGATGCCAGAAGAATCCATGCTGAGACGGCGATATATGATGTTTAACACTTTCGAAAAGTTCATCCGTTATGAATGACTCAAACACCTTTGACATAATCGGAAGTAAAGAGATACCACGATAATTTTTTACATCTTTTCTTGATCCCGTTTTAAAAATGGGAACAAGCCAAGAATGCTTCCACAAAGTTGGAAAGTGACCCTGATCAAAGGATAATTGGTATATCTTGCTTAACGGATTCGACAAGGAATCACAACAACCTCGAAGGAACAGCGGAGGTATTCCATCTGATCCAGTACTCTTGTTCTTTGCCAGGTTCTTTAGTTTTTGAAGAACTTTTGCCTCAGTAAATCTATGATTAGACAGTGAGCAACATTCAGATTCGGACACTGCGGTTCCTTGCTGATTTGAATAATCTCTATAGCAACTCTCAAAATGTTCCGCAAATGCGTTAGCAATATCTTTTGGTGATGTGATTGTTTGATTATTAAATTCCATATTTTTTGGAATGCCGTGGTCTTTCTTAAGTGAATTGACATATGACCAGAAATACTTTATATTGTTTGGGATCATTTGCTCTGTGTTGGAGATATACAAAAAATAGCTTAATTCGATTAAGTATTTCGATTCTCTTCGTAGACGAGAATATTCTAAGTAGTGTTCCCGAGTTTGTGAAGATTTATATCTCTGGTAAGCCCTATTTTTTGGTTAATCAACTTCTTTGTTTCAACAGTATACCATCTAGGATACTTTTTTCGCTTTTTCCCCTTTTTAGGGACAAACTTTTTGATGCCTTCTAGTATGATACGGTAAAATTGTTCCACTGCATAATCAACATCGCGGCACTTCTTCAGCCACTCCCAGTCAAGGCTTAAAAAATATTCATTAAGACTGTTAAAATCCGCTTTGTCAAAAATAAAATCCGACTGGTCGTCATTGTCTAATGTAGGAAGAGCTGATAGAGAGTAATGCATCTCCAGCGGAGTGTGATGTTGGACGATACGGCTAAGAGGGAGCTGAGCAATCTTTATAGAGACGTCGGGAACATCGTCACAAAAAATTAAATCGAGAAATCTATTAAACTCGTTAGGCACATGATTCACCTGATTTAATTCACCGACAAACATTATTAGATAAATGCACACATTAAAGTCTGCACAAAAAAAACAGAATACCTAAACCTCAGGTGCTCATAATTATCTCAGCGTAAATTTTTAAGTTTTTAATTATTGGGTTACCTAGCAACAAAAAAAATTATCTACTTTAAGGTAAAATTAGTATGTTCGCCAATACATGCAGAGCTTAACAAAGCTGGCTTAACTTTTTTATGATGCAAGCAATTTTAACAAAAGCCAAGCTTAGATATTAAAGCTCGCTTATAAAAGCTCTGGCTTATCAGTACAATGGTGCATGCAGCCCTTGGTACACAAAACAAATGAGACATTTTTTTTATCAGCCTAAACACTTTTAAGGGCTAAAATGCACCCCTGAAACCAACCCTTAATCTTTATTTTTTTATATCTTGAGAAAAAATAAATAGAGGCCTGATAGAGTTTTGATAAATTTGTTCTCAAGATATTTGAAAAAAAAAAATTGAGGGTATATTTTGGATGTGCATTTCACCTCTTAAAAGTGTTTAATGGCCGTTAAAGAAATATATCTCTTGTTTTTTGATGTACTACTGTGACTACAACATATTGCAGTTTCATCAAAATCGGCAGGGGACACCTGGGATAGTTTTCTTGTTATAATATCTGGGAAATAGTTACTGTTAAAAATTCAACAAAATGGTTAAAATGTTTCTATAGGTTGGTAAAAGGTTTTTTAATCATATAATTTATTGATATTGGAAAACACGGTTTGTCTAAATATACAGGGTGTTTCTAAATATGGTGCAAAACTTATAGGGGCGATTTTTTATGTCTTTTTATGAAAGAAAGTTCCTATGAACAAATGTCCGGACTTGCTTCATTTCTAACATACATAAAGTTTTTAAAAAAGTCGGTATTTTTTTAATATTTTAAAAAGCATAAATTCATTTTGATGAAATTTGTTACACTTAGCTCTACCTAGACTAGGATTATTGAGTTCCGTGGCGTCTCAGCGGGCACCACAGCCAATATTATTGAGAAAAGAAAATATGCCACTGACTTTTACAAAGTTTATAAATATATATACACAGTGGTGTGCACAAAATAGCAGTATTCCAAAATTTCATATATTTTCATATTATATTCATCTTAAAGCAAAAAAGTCAAAACAGCAATATTATTTATTAACTTATTTATTCATATTCATATTTTAGCACAAAAAAATTGAATTTATAGAAACAAAATAGTAATTCTTTAAAAATAAGTTGTGCAATAAAATAGCAGTGAATTGAAAAAATGGTTGTACAGTTAGATCCTAGTAAAAGAAAATTGTCCAATAACGTCAGTACTTTGTAGCTTGACCTTTGTTCTTGATTACTGCCCGGCATCTGCTGGGCATGGATTCAACCAGTCTTTGACATGTGGCAACAGGAATTGAGTTCCATGCTGTTTGACAAATTTCCCACAATTCATGAACATTGGATGGTTTAGCAGCCCAAACAGCTTTCTTTAACTGTTGCCATAAATTCTCGATCGGATTTAGATCCGGTGATTGGGCTGGCCAGTCTAAGACCCTAATTTGTGTCCTTTCAAACCATGCTTTCGCTTTACGGGAAGTGTGTTTTGGGTCATTATCCTGCATAAATATCCACCTAAGTGGCATTTCTTCCTCGGAATAAGGCAGAAGAATATTCTGCAGGATCTCAACGTACCCGTCAGCGTTAAGAATTCCTTCTATCTTATGTAACGGACCAACGCCATACCAGGAAAAACAACCCCAAATCATAATACTGGAGCCACCATGTTTTATTGTCTTAGTTGTAAAGCGTGGGTTAAATTCTTGACCAGGTGGTCTTCGCACGTGTTGCTGGGATGAACTAGAGTCATATAAAACAATTTTTGTTTCGTCACTCCACAAAATGTTACGCCATTTTGTACTATCCCATAAAACATGTTGCTGAGCAAAGTTTAATCGCCTTCTTACTTGCCTTTGATTTAATAAGGGAACTTTTCTTGGTCGTCTAGCTCTTAAACCTGCTTTTATCAGCCGTCTTCTAACTGTTGAACTACTTATTTTAAGATTAAAATCCTTTTTTATTTGACCAGATGAAATAAATGGCATTTTAGTTGCACATGCAACTATCTGTCTGTCCTCCCTCAACGTGGTTTTTCTTTTTTGGCCTCGATTTTCGGCAGAAGGTCTCCACTTTTTGCGTTCGCGATCATTTTTGCCGAACAGGAGAGGATTTCTTGAATGAATTTATAAGTTTTGCCTTCATTTAACAATTTCAAAATAATTTTTCGTTTTTCTGGTGTACAGTGCCTCGCGCGACCCATTGTTCTCAATAAAATGTACTTATAATGTGTGCCGAACTATTTTTAAGAACTCTTACTTGGTGAACACTCAAGGATGACTAGCAGTTTAACTGTGATAATAAATAAACTATTTATAAGAAAAACATGTTTGTTACTTTTTTGGAACACATACACTTTTACTGGAATTTTTTCCATTCTTTATATTTGTTTATCTTAAAATACCTTTGTTAGGAGTTTTAGCATGTTTTCTAAAAGAAATATATTTTTTTAAATGTAATTTTAATAAATTTGGTCACAACTGCTATTTTTATGCACACCACTGTATTTATGTTTTTTTTTAAGGAATTCAAAATAAACTTTTGAGTTTCCTGTATTATCTTCATATCCAGCTTTGTTTCCAAGGAAAAAATTAAAGGCACTTAAACTTCTTCTAAAAAGTACCCATAGATAGGTAACATGAAATGGCCTTGACCCTGACCTGATGGGGTCAAACCGATACCAGATTCGGATTCAGCGACCCCAAAAGCATAAAGATACCATGGTCTAGTCTTTCGGACCACTCAACTTTTTTTTTTCTTGTGCGGCTGTGTAATTTGCCTAATAATAAATAAGCACTTGTGTCTTTTATTGGAAAGTGTCATTTTCGGTATTTACTAAGGTCAAAATTGTTTATTTTTTAACTTTTGGATTCTAGTTTATGCTGTTTATGGATACTATTTAATATCACTTAAAGTGGCTTTAATTTTGTTTTCTCAAGAACAAAAGTGATATACGAAGAAAATACAAAAGACCAAAAAGTTGCATTTTCAATTGCTTAATCGAAAAAAAATATATATATATAAAAAACTTAAACCCACTGAGACGCCACTGGACCAATAATCCCTCGAATAATCCTAATCTAGATGGATCTTTATAAGCACCCTATCACATTATTAAATAGATGTATAAAATGTCATTAAAATTGGTTAATGCGTTTTTCAGATATTCAAAACATACCAACTTTTTTTTTTAAAACTTTAATGCCCCGTATCTCAGAAATAATTCAAGTCTGGACATATGTTCATAGAAACTATTTTTCATAAAAAGACATAAGAAATCACCCCCTTAAGTTTCTTACTGTGGTTAGAAAACACCCTGTATATTTGATTTAAACATACAAAATAGTAATAATATTAGGATTTTTTTGTTGTTAAGGATAATCCTGAAGATATAAATGCATTGTTGGTGGCTAGCTCAACGGTAAAACCAAATGTTAGAAAAGAGCGAGGAAAAGAGCTCTCAGGAGCCGTAAAAAAGAAAAATAAATTAAGAAAAGATTTTCTTGCCAATTTGTCCATTGCTACACCAGAAGATCCAGAAAGCATAAAACATAAAAATGAAAGTAAGTTATTAAAAGACTTTTATGATATTTAGATAATTTACATTTAAAAATTATCAAAAATGTTTTGGTTTGTTAGAAGCATCTGACTACAAAAAACCAAACAAAGTTCCATATAAAATTTGTTATTGTATAAGTAAATTATTTGATCATGTATTTTTTACTAAACTAATGTACTAATTTAAAATGTAGAGCTTACTATTTTTACCGAATTTTTCTACATAAAACCTTAACTTTATTCTCATTTAACCTTTCTACATATTTCTTACCATTTTCAAGATGCCCATATAGTATAGGAAATAAAGCTTGAAAAAGGTAAAACCTGGCAATTCTTTGGTCTTGTCTGGATTGACTTGAAATTTTAACAAAAGGTAGGGAATAGCCCAAGGATCAAAAGCTATACCCCCTAGGGAATGAAATTTTTTATTGCATTCTAACCACAGAAATCGATCAAAAAAGTTATTCTAAGCAAAAAATGTACATTTTTTTGTAATACTAATATTTTTCAAGATATTCTGCGATTGAAAGTAACAATTTTCAAAGAAAATCAACATTTTTAATGGGTTTTTCGTTAACTTGAAAATCATAAATTTCATTACAAAACTGTGAAAAGCAAAACTGTAGGTTTTAAAAAAGACAAACAAAACAGTTTTGTTATAATTTTCCTACGACCAATACGAACCGAGATATGGCGTGTTAATGGTTAGCTTTTTCACAAAATGCAAAATTTGATAGATTTTAAGTCAAATAATGGGAAAATACTGCATATTTTAAGGAAAACACATGTAAAATATATTTTTAAGTACATGATCAGACCTTTTTTTTAAAGGTAGATAGTCTTTAGCATAACTATTAAATGAGTTATGGTTATGGTGTTATGGTCAAAATAAGGTCAGTATCTATTTTTGTATATGAAAAAATTAAAACAACCCCCTAACTGCCCTCTAATTAAAGCTGACCTTCCCTGTTCTATAATTTCTTTTGTACATGTATTGCCAATACGTCCAATAAGTTTCACCAATTTAAAATGCCCAATTTCTAAAAAATATCGTCACCTTAATTGTAAAACCCCTAACTCCAGTTTTAATAAAAACTGTGATGCCATCTTTAGCCCTATAAAATAATGCAAAAGAAGGAATTAAAATCACATTTTTATTAGGTAATTAATTGTAAAACCACCTAATTGGTTTTTTTTATGTGGTTTTGGTGCCATCTTTAGCCTTATTTAATAAGACTTAAGATGGCATCACAGTGTTTATTAAAACTGGAGTTAGGTGATTTTACAATTAAGGTGACGATATGTAGATTTTTATGCTACAAAGTGGGTTATTTGAATTTTTCGAAAAAAAACTTGATTGGGTTGGATGATAGAAAATAAAGAAAAAAAAACACCATTTTGTAGGGTTATTTAAGGGCTACTGGTCCCTGTAAATAAAATTCCTTGGGATTTCTTACTTTTAAAGTGGGTTAAGTTTTAAGGTGTAGAAAAAGGTGGTACTCGATCATAAATAAACGTTTTAAACGGCTATATTTCGCCAAATATTTACTGAACAGGAAATATACTTACGAAAAAGTTTTAGTCATCGCTACAATTTAGTACTCTATGATTTTTTTATTATTTACAGTATTTTCGGAATAATGTAGAAAAAGAAGAAAGGGTTAAAAATACCAAAATGTTATTATTTTTTTCACTGCAGCTCAAATTTTTTTGGATTTAGACATTTTAAATTTGTCAAACTTAACTTAAACATTAAAAATACATGTATAAAGATAATTGCAAAGGGGCGAAGGTAAATTTTATTTAAGGGGGTAGTTAGGGGTTGTTTTTATTTATTTTTTCGTAAAAAAATAAGGTACTGCCCCCATTTTGTTCATAACTTACTTAATTTTTATGCTAAAGACTTTAGGAAAAAGGGCCAAATTATGTTCTATAAAAAAAAATATATGTGTTTTTCTCGAAATATGCGGGATTTTTCTGTTAGTTAACTATCAAATTTTATATTTGACGAAAAAAGCTAACCATTAAAAAGCCGTATCTCGGTTCGTATTGGTTGCAGACAAAACAATTTTGTTTTTTTTAAACCTACAATTTTGGTCTCCACGTTTTTTTATAAAACTCGTAATTTTCGAGTCATTCGCGAAAAAACCATTAAAAACGTTTTCAAAAATTGTTACTTTTAATCGCAAATAACTTGAAAAATATTAGTTCAAAAAAATGTAGGGGACATTTTTTGCCAAGAATAACTATCTTGATTGATTTCTGTGGTTATAATGTAATTACAATTTTTACCCTTTAGGGGTTGGCAACCACCCCCAGGGTTTTGGAGCCCTTCGGTTCCAAATAGATTTTGATCCTTGGGCTATTTCCTACCTTCTGTAAAAATTTCAAGTCAATCCATGCAGGACCAAAACAGTGCCAGGTGAAATGCTTCATTTCTTGTACTAGCCCTCCTTAGAATAGAATAAAGAATAAATCTTTAATGTGTTAACCTTATCTTGGACACATTGTATAATTAATACATTATAAATCCTTTTTTATTACTATTTACTTTCTAGTGTTTGCAGTTGCATACTATGATAAACTGCGTGAAACATTAGAACTAGAGGACTATCACAAAGTAATGCAAATTTTAAATGACTTCGAATCTGGTGATATAATAGATTTATATAAGGATATTCAACCTATACTTCATCCGAAATATGAAGAACTAGCTGAAGAGTTTTTATTTTTCTTAAGAAGAAAAGAAGCTGCTGCTGTGGGTCAGCTTATACCTTGGTTGGAAGTGCAAACTAGATCCAAGTTTTTGCGCAAACTTGAAATATATTTTAAAGACCAGCCTGCACAGCTAAGGAAAATTTATAATTGTCTTATGGAGTTAACACAAACTGAGGATTTAACTATGGAAAAATAAAAAGTATTCTGTTGCCGTTATTGAAAGGAAACACTATTTTAATAGATTTGTTTTTGCAAAATTTTAGAGACGAAAGACCACCACCTAGGTAAGTCACTCATTTAAACCTTAATGGTGTCTTGTGATTATAGGAGGGGCGAAAAAAGTGAATAGGCTGCTAAAGTAAACTTAATGCCAAAAGCATTATAAAATTTAGAAAATAAAGTGGAGCGCCTGGCAGTTGTTTACACTGTGGATTACACCTACAATGAATTTTAGATGGTCGATGTGGAATTTCATTTTTAGGCTAACAATGTTTACCCAAAATTTTAGTGTCTTACAATTCTTTTATTTTTTAAACAAATGATTTTAAAAATTAATTTTTGAGCATATAATTTTGTTTTAAATAGTGTTTTTTTTATATGTAATGTTTCACCTAAATATACACAGATCACCATCTAATAATGATATCTGTGTATAGCAAGGGTCTTAGGGATCTTAAACCTGAATTATAAACTGGCATTACATACAGTGTGTCTACTTAAGTCCTCACCATATGGATTTTTTTAAATTTTGCGAAAAAGTGTTATTCTTTATAAAAACTTCTGCATGATCTAAAACCTAAATTGCAACCATTAGATATAATTTTTTTCAGTGGTACCTAAAAAATATAAATTTTGCTTAAAAGGAAAAACTATTTTTATAAAGAGAAAATGTTTAGAATTAACAATAACTTTCTAAATTTTGGTTCCAAAATTAATTTTTAAAATCATTTGTTTAAACAATTTAAAAAATAGAAGCACAAAAAAATTGTTGGGTAAACATTGTAATTTATAGTCTAGAAAATAATATCCTGCATGGACTATTTCAATTTATTCGCTGTAGTTCGCAATTTTAACGTTTTTAACGATCTTAAGAAATTAAATTTTCATGGTTATTGCATAAAAAAATATAAAAGAAGTTTTTCTCCTAAATGAGCTAGAATGCATAATTGAAACTTATTTTTAATTCTAAACATCTTTTCCTTATGAAAATTGTCGATATTGTGAAAAATAAAGATATTTTTCTCTTAAGAAAAATTCATATTTTTTGAGATACATACCACTAAAAAAATTAATATCTGAGACTTGAATTTTAGGTTTTAAATCATGCAGAACTTTTTGTAAAGAATAATTTTTTTCGAACCTAAGTAGACACACTGTATATGGTGTCAGTTCAAAATTCCGGTTCAAGGTCCCTAGGGCCCATGCTATACACAAATTTGATTAATTAATGGTTTTCTGTGTTTCTTTAGGTAAAATATTACATAAGATATAAAAAATCGCTATTTAAAGCAAAATTATATGCTCGAAAATTAATTTTTTAAATCATTTGTTTTAAAGTACTGCTTCCCCACATGTCAAAGTGGCATTTCAGTACATATGGCACAAAACAAAAAACAGGCATAGTATTGTATTAAACACACTAATGCCGCAAAACAACTGAAAAATTACAATAATCGCTCCGATTTAGGCATGTATCTGCTTGTCTGGCGTCCAAATTTAGGTCAGCCGAAATTTTTGTGACTGTCATATTTTTATTAAATAACGCTCATTTATTTTCTTTGACAATTAGAAACAAATAAACAAAAATAAATTACGGTTGTGTCATAAAAAAGACATGACCGTTATTTTCATTTTTATGACAATATGACATTGTCAGAAAAGTTGGCTCACAACCCTAATGATTCTATTGTATACCGGGTAGTGCATCGCCAGACTGCCCATAGGAAATCACATGTTTATTTTGATTCCTTTAAATATTTGCTCCCCTATTAATTTTGAAACAAAATTCGATTAAACCATTTTAAAGACGTTGATAAGATAAGCTTATTTTTTAACATGTCAATTAAATATTATTTAAGAAAAACTCTTGTGTGACTGTCATATTTTTATTAAATGATGCTCATTTATTTTCTTTGACAATTAGAAACAAATAAACAAAAATAAATTACGGTTGTGTCATAAAAAAAAGACATGACCGTTATTTTCATTTTTATGACAATATGACAATGTCAAAAAGTTGGCTCACAACCCTAATGATTCTATTGTATACCGGGTAGTGCATGGCCAGACTGCCCATAGGAAATCACATGTTTATTTTGATTCCTTTAAATATTTGCTCCCTATTAATTTTGAAACAAAATTCGATTAAACCATTTTAAAGACGTTGATAAGATAAGCTTATTTTTTATTTTTTAACATGTCAATTAAATATTATTTAAGAAAAACTATTTGTAAAATTTAAAAGTTGACCAGACATTATATTTATTACTGGTGGATCATTATGTAACTACTAAGTAACTTTCAATTGGCTGATTAAAAAATAACAAAATTTAGTGTGTAAGCTTATCTTTAATGTCTTTAAAATAGTCTAATACAATTTTATTGTAAAATTAATAAAGGAGTCAATATTTAAAGGTATTAAAATTCACATGGGATTTCCTATGGCCAGCCTGGAGATGCGGCATATGGTATTAATAAACTTATTTTTTAGTCTCTTGGAAGGGCCCTATGAAAAAATAGATGTTTTTAAAGAACTAGCCAGTCCGGAATCATATGATAAATATGAAACATTCAGAGTTCCTAACACAGAAGATAAATATGGAGGCCAAAATTGTATATGCCACTGCCATAAGATAGAAGATAATGAATATAAAAGCAGATACAAACACTGTAAATCTTGTGGACTGAGGGTAGGTTTTTATGTCTATTTATACTTAACTACACGGCACGTAAGGTTATAGGTCTAGCCACACATAACCGCAGAGAGCCCATAGCGGCTCCGGGTTAACAATGGTAGGGGAAAGTGAGGCATATTGATTTGGAAATATTCAAAAGTTGTTATGCCCTAAAAATATTAAATACATTTTCTTTAAAATGAAGTTATTGCATTATGTATATACAGGGTGACTCAAAATTGACGCTCATGCTTTTAGGATTTGATTTCCAATTCTTTTTCATTATCAAGTTGCACATTATGGCCTACAAGTGAGAAGATTTTGGAACGGAACATTTCCTGATAGGTTTATTGAGGTATTTTCAAATAATTTATTTAAATGAAAAGTAATATTTTTTATCAGGTGGATTAGAAGGAAGGCCTATACGATGACCACCTAGATCTCCAAATCTCAATCCCTTGGATTTTTTTTCTGAGGCTATCTTAGGGAAAAAGATTATCTAGAGCCGTGAAATCATGCTGCATTAATAGATGAAACTATGCTACAGAACGTTTATGCTTCCATGATTCATCATGCAAATGTTTGTTTTAAGTACGAGGCAACTTATTTGAGCACATTTTATGGGACCAGTTGTTTTTTATTTGCAACATAATAATGCGTTTGATGAGATAAACACGCTGAGAAACAACGATAACTAAAAATTAAAAATAATTTTTAAGTAGAAAAACTTTTTAAAAAGCTTTATTAAAATGCACTAAAAATAATAAAATAAACTTTTTTCTTTACAACTTTTACAAATAAAATATAACCTCATTACACAATTTATATGATATAAAAGCTTGTTGCCAGATTTATCTTTGTGGATAAACAAATAAATTAAATAACCTTGGTTTAAGGAATTTTAAATTTTTAAACTAAGTACATACGGGTACTTAAATCTCGCGACAAGCTTTTATATCATATAAATTTTGTAATGAGGTTATATTTTGATTGTAAAAGTTTTAAAGAAAGAATATGTCATTATTTTTGGTG
Source organism: Listronotus bonariensis (assembly GCA_014170235.1). Taxonomy (NCBI): domain Eukaryota; kingdom Metazoa; phylum Arthropoda; class Insecta; order Coleoptera; family Curculionidae; genus Listronotus; species Listronotus bonariensis. The sequence continues at coordinate 178,937 of JACEGR010000709.1, read as the reverse complement.
CCTTTTAATAAAAGCATTTTTAAAAAGTTTGTTTTTACTTTAAAATTTTGTTATTAATTGTAGGTTATTGTCAATTAAATAATTCATTGAAATAATTTATTGTTTTTTTTTAATTGCTCGATAACGAAGAAGAATTGGACATTTTTCACTCTTACTTTTCGACTTGTAATAGACCCCTGAGTCAAATCCTAAAAGCACGGGCGTCAATTTTAAGACATCCTGTATATTGTACATATATTGTATAATATTATAACTAGGACTCCTTGTTTAACTAAAATAGATTTTTCTACTTACCTCTCTTTCTTTTTATTCAAACTTTAAGTGCAGGTGTTTTTTTGCCACTGTTTATTATACAATCAGATATTATTTAAAGAGTAGTATTACATACTTATACATATACATTGTGGACGTAAATAGTTCTCCCCTCTGGTAACTGTTCCCTTAATTTTTTATTTATAAAATTTAGGTATGGCTAAGGGAAGGATATTAACTACTTTTTGACCTAAAAATGATAGTTGCAACAATCAAGATGCCGGATGGGCGCCATCTTGGAAAAAAATTAAATGGAAAGGGGGTCTTGTGGTACATCATTTTAAAGCTCTTGGTGGGTACTTTATAATTATAAAATATAAAGTCAATACCCACACCTACTACAAAATGGCGGTACTTTAAAAATCACCTAAATCCCTGATTTGGATAGCCATATTTCTGAAAGGTATAAAGTTAGATGTACATAATGTGGTATTTTCTGAAAGCTCTTTTAAATATCTTTTATTGGTGATACCAATAATAATATACAGGGTAAGACAAAAAGCACTTATTTATTTAATGAAGCACCCTGTATACTAAATTACCATTAAAAAGAGCTTTAAGAAAGTATCAGTTATTAGTCATATCCAAATTTTGGGGGGCGACTATTTACGTCTACACTGTATTAATAACTTAATTAAACTACAATAATCTACACGCCTGGATTATTAATAAAATATCATATATTCCATACTGCTTAACACATTTAAATCTAGTACCCGTTCCATTGTTTTCCATATGAGACCCAGCATAAACCAAAACCTATATTTAACAAAACTGAGTCAGCATAACAATATAACTGCGGCTAGTAATAAAAATTACTAACAATATATTAAACAAATGAGACACTGCGATTTTATTAAATAATTTTTTCTTGTTCTAGGTTTTCCAAGACTGCATATGCTTTCTAGCTTCTCTTACCCACTCTTTCCAGCACATTTATTTTTTGTCCGTGACCCTGATTATATTTATGTTTTTATGAAATTCCTAATCCAATCTGAGGAGTTCCTGCATGGACAGCCCATAGAGCATTTTGCTTCAATTTAATAAATACTATATAAAAATTTGCCCTATTTTATTAAGTAAACTTGAGCAGTGGTGTCCTCAGATCTAAAGTAGAAAAAATATTTTCGAAACTGTTTATTTTGTCATTAGAAAATTGTAAGTTTATTATTAACCGTTTAATGCCCAAGGGGTCATTAACGACCCAGAACTAAAATAATCAAATATTCAGTGCTATAATATATAAAGGACGATGCATGTTTCTCCAGCAAGTTAGAGATACATGGGTTTGCCTATTTTTGTTTTTTTGCGTTTGGTTTCTACACGCAAATAATTACAGCTGAAAATAAATAAACTGACAATGTCTTCAAATATTTAATAATAATAATAATAATAATAATACATTTATTGTTTTAACCATATTACAGAGTACGAGGCATGTACAGTAGGAAAAAATTACATAAAATGGTTAACAATAGGCCTTAAGTAATGATGCAGACATCTGGAAAGACCAGATACTGTTCAGGCCTTGAAATAAAAACATAATTTATAGTAAAATTTTCTGTTCCAGTATTTTGTTAATATACTTATATTTATATCTTTGTTATATGTCCTTTTAAATATTTATTTGCAGTTTATGTAATTTGATAGTAGTTTATGTAAATTAATTTCAGTTTTCTAATACGGGATCGTTAACGACCCCTTGGTCATTTATGACACTATTTTGCGGTTTTGGTTTTTTTTTGGAAATAAGCCAGTTACAATTGATAAACTGCTAGAAGTCGAAATTTTAGATGTAAATAATGCAAAACTACTTACAGAAGACATATACATATTTACCGTCGTCCCCTTAAAGAAAAAAAAACGGCGATAATAAAAACTGTGACTTTGGAAACGAGTGTAATACTAATCGGAATCACTAAAGTAACCTGCAATTCAACGCGGAAAAACCGCCTATACATGAAAAAAATAAAACAAATTTTATAATAGAGCAAACAGATAATGCGGAATATATGGATATTGTTGTCATAAGTATAAGATGGAGAGGCAAACTGTATAGTCCAATTTTCAATCAAAAATTTAACAAAAGAAGCAGAGCTGAAACCTCTTGCAATTAAAATTTATACCACAATGGGCGAAATGAATCAAATGGATATTAAATACAATTGCAAAACAGCCATGGGAAGAAAAAAGTTACAAACTCCAATATTTCATTGGATGATTCATTTGTGCGTTGCTAATGACAGTTATCTAACTCGCGCTGATGTGTATGATAAAGACAATCTTTATTCTAAGAGATAAATTTTGCCGTATCTTTTAAAAAAATAAGTTACTAAGCCAAAAGTACCTGAACCATGGAGGGATGTACTGTACTACTTTGGCAGGACATAGCTTGATACTTCTAACAACAGACAAAGTACAGATAAAGGATTTTTTTGTAACAATTAAAACTACCAAAGACTGTAGAAGTTGTAAAATTTCACTATACCGGTGTGGAAACGAACTCACCGACCATAGGGAATTAAAAGCATAGGAAATATTCGTGGTGGGGAGTAAGTTGCTCGCGGAAGCGGGAAGCCTGCGCTCTGCTCCAATCGGCAGGCTTGTTGCAGCGGAGAATTGTAGGGGAGTACATAGTAGACTGGTGGAAAGGATTAAATATAAACATTTGCTAAGGTCGGCGGTTTGGTTTCCATACCGGTTTAACAAAAGTTTTCACAAATTCCATAATATGTAATCAAGTTAATGTCTTAAATATCTTTTATTTCAGTAAATGAAAAAAAAAACAATTTTATTTTTTATTATCCTATATGTGCCCAAGGGGTCATTAATGACTCACTTTCAAACTACATATAAATGATTTTTAGGACATATTTTACCATTTTTGTACCCAAAACATGATTTTAATCTTCTGATAAAAGTTTATAGTTCTGAACATTAATGGGTTAAATTGCCCCGGCTCCTTCTACATTTCACAAGCGAGACACACGGCCGAGCTACTCTGCGGACTCGTTGCGATGATATGTGGCCAGACCTTAAATAGCTGACCAATCGCAGTTAGGTACTAAGTAGTAGTTATGTAACGAATGTTCGCATTCGCATATTTTTGGATATTCCCATTCGCAAGAAACGATGCAAATGTTTGGCGTATGTTTTTGACAAACTTAAAGAAAATTTTAATATATGGATTTGATGGATATGGAACAATAGGATTTGATGGATATGGAACGATAATACAACTAATGAGATTTATAATTTTTATTTGCTTATTAAATTTAAACAACAAATTAATATGAAACAGGCAAATAAATTAGAAATAATGTCTCTCTTGTTCTTGTTAATCCAATTAAAATATAGACAAAATCACAAATAGGCAAAAAAACCGTATTCTAAATAATATTATACCTTGTGAAAAAGAAGTTGAGAGGTTTAATCGAGGTAGGTTATAAGAACATCTAGGTCTAATAAGTCTGGTTCAAATTTATTGTGTAGGATTTATATATAAGTAGCAGATTTTAACTACTATTTTCAAATAAAGGTTATCATTTTTCTTACCAAAATAATAATAATAATAAAAATCCCCTACCTAAAATGTGTCTGATATTTTACGAGCGCTATATTTAATAGTCAACATTCGCATTCGCGAATATTGGAGATGAATTTTCGCATCGCATTCACATTCGCGAGTGTGAGAATTTATTCGTTACATCACTACTAAGTACGCATCGGCAGTGCAGATCGACTAATATCAAGAAAAAATTTGTTTTCTAAGTGGCTAAAATTATTATAATGTATAGAAATCTTTTTGTAAGTTTATTTTTTAAACGTTTTGAATTTGTTTTCAGTTTTCCAATGGTTTACCATTGTTACAAAGTGGTACTGGTTTTAAACCAGCAATAGTAACATTTGAATTGAACCCAAATGGAAACCATAATGCAAGACTGTTGGGAAAGACTGCAACTGTTTCATCTTGTAAAAAGAAAAGATCTGACAGTAGTCCCAGCAAACAAGTTAATTCAAGTGGAAAAGAAAATCTGGATGAGGTGGGTTTACAAGCTACAATTATATTGTTAGTTCTTTTTAAATGTGGTTCTGTGATACAACATAATAATAACAATAACAATTTGTTAGAATAAAATTTGTGTTACGGCATATCAGTACTACTTTATTCTACATAAAAAATAAATATTCTTTATAAGATATGCTCAGACTAGACTAGGCTGTTGGGTAGTTAAAATTAGGATTCAAAGCAGCCACTGCCGCTGTCCACTTTTCTGTTTACTACCGCTTTACCTGCTAGTTCTTCCACTTTCCTTAAAATGCCGCCAGTCGGCTGTCATATATTTTAGAAATAGATTAACAGATTAACTAATTCATTTACATTTTTTAAGGACACTGAAGATGAAGACCTAGGTAAAAGGAAAAGGTCAGTATCACAAAGAACTCCAAGAAAACGTAAAAAAACTGATCAGTCAAAATACCAAGATGTCTGTAAACCCTCTTCACCAAAGAAGTCACCAGCAAGAAGTAGTGACAGTACAGACATTCAAAAAGATAATATTAAGCCCAGAAAAAGAACCTATTCTGGCAAAAGAAGTAAGAAGGAGGATAGTAAAAATACTGAAAACGAAGTTGAAAAAGTCGAGGAAACTGAAGTTGAAGGTGAAAAGGAAGTGTGTGAAGACGTTGAAATTATTGCGGAGTTAGATGACAGCAATCATGAGCCCATTGAAGAACAGCAAGATAAAACGATGGTTGATGATTGTATGGATTCTTCTGGGGAATCCATAGAGAAACCATTAACCCCTGGACAGCAGACAGCAGAATCGGAAAGTGGTAAGAAAGTAATTTATCTAATTACATAGAGTGAGGAAATGAAAATAGTTCCACCCAACTTTTTTTATCTTTTTGAATGGGACAATGATATCTAGATAACGGGTAAAATTTGGGTAAAAGTACTCTTTGGCATAAAAATAATTTTGGTTACATGGACTAGTGCCGAGGGGGCACTAGCAACTTTTTTCAAATTGAAAGGGGATCATGTAGGTAGTACCTCATGATACGCCTCATTAATTCTCAACTTAAGGCCACTTTATTTTTGAAAATCGGCCCAGACCTGGGAAAATACAAAAATGTCTATCTTAATCCCTTTTTTTTCATTTGTACCGATTTCTAGTATTTAAAATGTGGTTACTTTATTAAAGTGACACCCTTTACCCAAATTTTACCCGTTATCAATATCATGTCCCATTCAAAAGATAAAGTGGAGGGTACTCTTTTAATATCCTCACTGTATATATTATGGTAAAGGGTCATCGAATAAAAGTGTCCTACTTTTAAATGGAAATAAAACAACTTAAATAAATTTTATTATTGTATTTATTTTTTATTCGTTAGTATAGTATAAACCTTTAAGTATGAAACAGTTATGTCTGGCAAATGGCCACCATGGCTTCGTTGAGTAGCGTATATTCGATATATCCAGTTTTTCAATATCAGTCTCACACAAAGCCGGTTGAATTTAATTTATAGTCATTCTAATGTTGATCTGTAAATCCTCAGTTCTTAGTGGTTTATTGGCATATACCCGGGCTTGCAAGTAACCTCAATAAAAAAGCCCAGGGGCGTGAAATCACAAAATCTTGGTGGCTAACCGGCTTCACGACCATTCCCGTTTGGTTGATAAAACACCCATTTTATTACCATTTTTTTTAACAATTTGTACAAACTCTGGAATTATGTATTACTCCATGATAATTTGATTAAACTGAATCGTAAACATATACGGAATGTGGTAACATTATCGCAAAGAATTTGAACACAATTCCGCAGTTAAAGATAGGATATTCTTATTGGATGACCCTTGATACGATGGCAAAGTTACAATATTACATCTCTAATAAGAGTTAAGCCGAAGATTTGACTTCCACAATCTGAAATTGAGTAAAGGAACGCATTTAAACTTTCTGTTGTTGCTTTGAATAAGATCAAGAAACATTAAGCTTGTGTAACAACGTTTGACCTTCTATTAAAATTATTGATTTCAAAATTGAATCTGTTATTTCAGAAACCAAATAAGTACACTTTATTACTTGTTCGGTAAACAACGAAATACTTTTAGTTCCTTAAATTTCTATCTTAAATTTTAATAAAGATTTTGGCCTAAAAAATTGAGTAGCATTTAACAATCTCCCATAACAGATGATACTTCTATTAAAATTTAATTACTCATAATTTGTTTTTTAAAAAGTTATACTTTTTCTTCTGGTTTCTGCAATAAAGTTAAATTATGTCTTTTTTTTTTAATAGTAGTCCTTTTTAATCGTAAAGAGATTTTTAGTAAAAAGAATACAACAAAGGAAAGTTAAATTTATCCGTACACAAAGATAAAACCTTTCAGCATACTTGTTACAACAAGACTTGTTTGGTGAAGTAAACATATAGGAATACCAAAGGAAGAACATAATATGCTTGACTGGTTTCTACAGTAAACCAAATTTTCCTTATAAAACTAAACACATACAAAAAACGTTGAATAATGAAGGGTTTTCACATAAAAATGATACTTTACATAAAATTGAAAATGGCTGTAAATATAATTTTGGTTAAAAATGTTAATTGACGGGTTTCTCTTTTTGATAAAAGTTGGTGCACTAATTTTATTGTTATGTCATAAAGTAAATGTTCATAAAAAATAACATAAACATAGTGCTTTAAAGAATATAGTTTTTTATTAATTTAATATTTTTATACAACAGTTTAGAACGTTTGATTAAGAATGTTTTTTAAAATTTCCATTAGACTGGGCCAAAAAAAACAAACATTTTTTTCTAACGGTACTGTAAAAATAATGTTTATGACGACAAAAAATAATAGAGAATTATTGCAAGTTGCCTTATTAAGCTCGGGAATTATTAATACCTGCCTTATTTAAATAGTGCTTGTACCCATAATTTAGAGTTATTGCAAATCATGTTGACAGTACCATTAACCTAAAAAAAAGGGGAAACAATTTTAGTGGATTTTCTTCATTGTTTTGTGTTGTAGTAATTTGTTTTAACAAAATTACAGAAATACATTTGAAAAAGCAACCGATTTTGTGGTCGGTAGCCGTTCGGTTAGACGAACAGTTCCGAAGTTAAAATAAAACCAAAATACGGCACGACCTAAAACCGGCATAAATAAAGCCAGGCACTATACTTATTAAGGGAGTCCTTATCCTACTTTGCATCTGCGCAAGCTCAGATGTCAAAATAAGGTCGGTATTATTAGTGCCTGGCCTTATTTCACTGTGCAATAATTCTTTATTATCCTCAAATTTTCAGCCCTTAATATTACATTAAGAGGTGCATCATTAAAATTATTGATTTTTCAACAATTGTTGCATTTTTTATATAAAATCTTGAAATCATTCAATTTCGAACCTTCGACCAATTCATATTCTTAAAGAAAATTAAATCCCTTAGAAAAAAGCTTTCTTAGTAAATTTTCGTAGAAGGAATCATTTAAAAATCCACAATCCAAGTGACAAAATTAAAAAAATAAATAATGTTTAAAGCACGATTACAAGAAAACTGAACATTCTACCGAAATTTACTAGGAGACCTTTTTGTAGAGAATTTAATTTCCTTCAAGAATATGAATTGGTCGAAAGTTCATGATAATGATGCACCTCTTAATGTTAATATTAAGGGCTGAAAAATTTGAGGATATTTTTCTTTCGTTGTCATAAACATTATTTTTACAGTATTGTTAGAAAAAAATGTTTTTTTGGCTTAGTCTAATATCCATTCTTGGTAGATTAAAAAAACTATTTTTTAGGTATAAACTAAAACACATCTAAGATATTACTTGTTTGTCTAAAAACTGTCTAAAATTTTTTTCTTATAATGTAACAATTTATTTAAATAAACTTTGTTTATACCTTCTGATTTCATCATAAAAATAAATTCAGTGATGATTGATTGTGAATATTAGCATTTCAATATTTAAATTGAAAATAAGGCTCATATAAATATGTTACCATAACTTTATTTTAATAAAACTATATTTAAAAAAAATGGAAAAGTAACTATAAATAATTTCTCCTTATGGCATATTCATAAAATGGGTTTGATGTTTGCTTATCTTTTGTATTTCTTGCAATCACTGTTTACCTGAGACTAACGCATCATATAAATTAATATTATTCGTGTCTCTTGCATGAATGTCATAAATTTTCATTGTCTATTATTTTCGTTTACCATCCAAACCGTCATCTATTTATTCAGTTTCTAATTTCTATGATTTTTATCAATTATACTGTGACCAACTGCTTTTAAAATGTTTACTTTTTATTTTAGAAATATACTTAGAAGAATCCTCTCAAGATAACTACGAATCTGATGACTCAAGTTCATCAACGGAAAGCGCTAAAGGTTCACAAAGTGACAGTAACACAAACGATGAATCACCTTGGAAAAGAGAGGAAGATACTATAATCTTGGAAACCTGTCAGAGGGAAGATGACAAAGAGTATGCTTTTAAAATTATTTCAGACAAGTTGCCAAATAGGACTATAAGCCAGATTAGAAATAGATTGTCAACCCTTATGGCTCTGCTGATTGAAACTTTAAATTATACAGATGAAGACTAGGAAAAATATTACCTATTTTGTTGAGTGTAAATATGTTACTATTAATATTGGATTGTAGATGTATAACCATATAAAACAAGATACTGGTATGGAAACCAAACCGTCGTCCTTAGCAAATTCATACGTTTAATCCCCTCCACTAATCTACTATGTACTCTCCCGCAATTTACCGCTGCAACGAGTGCGCCAATTTGAGCAGAATAAGATCAGGGGTTGCCGGCCCACCGTTTCCGTTTTTCGTCAGACAAATATTTCTATGCGTTTAATTTCCGAGTTGGTTTCCATACCTGTATGGTCATGGGAATTGTGTCTAGAGAGGGGGCAAAGTTTGTTTTTACAATTTTTAAGTGGCTAGCCTCTAGTTTTTTTCAGTGAGATATATTAGACTTAATCTAAAAGTTCTATGAGAAGGGGAGTTTTTATACTTAAACAAATCCTGAAAAGTTTATTAAATGTTACAAAAACAAATTAAATTCAAGTAAAGCATTTCTTCAAAATCGCAAGAAAGTGCTAACACAAAGAAAAAGTAATTTTAGAAATAATATATTTTTAAATTGTTCATTTTTTTAATGATAAATATCTAAATAGTACCTATTTTTTTACATAAAAAAATGTATGTGTTGCATTTATTCCATTTCAATATTGGTGAAATATAATGGATTAAACATTTTAACATTAAATAATAATATAATCGTGATTGGATGACCTAAGTACGGTAACAACAAAGAAAAACAGTTTTAAAATAGAATTTCAGGATATGTATAATAACATACATATAAAATAAACATTAAAATCACATTCGATTCAACAAAAAATTATTAAAATTTAATTTTTCCATTATTGAACTACCCAAATCTCAAATTTGTATCTTAATAGTAACAAAGTTGTTACATAATATATTGGTATCCGGTTGATATAAATTTTGTTGCATTTCGTAAGAATGTTTGTTAAGTTATTATTTTGTAGGTTTTTTATGCACTGATCTAACACTATTATTTATTAAAATATAAGTTTATAACTAAATTGTTTTATTTTACATACTTATTTATAGTGGACTAAATATGTTAAACACTAGCAGATAGAGATTAGGAAAAGGACGCCTGCATTAAAATATTTTATGACACGTTGACGCATCTGTCTTTGCTTCAGACTATCTTCTTTTTCCTAATTTGCAAAAACTTCCTATTGAAGTTTTGAATTGGCACAAAAGGTATGTAAGCTGCTATTATTCCATATTTTCTAACCTTAATTTAGCAAACTAGAACATTTCCTGGTTTAGGTTCGTATGAATAATGATAATTCAAATGAGTTAATACTTTCTTAGGCTTCTCTGTATTGATAATCGGTATTGGCTACAATATTTTGTGGTAAAAAGCGTTTTGAAACCCTCCGCGGATATTTGTTCGTTTCGCAGAGACAGGGCTTTTTGCTTACGTATATTGCAGCCGCTTGATTTAAAAATACAAATTCTTTTATATTACCATAAAGATCAAAGGCAGCGTTTTCACGCTTTCCGCTCTACGCTGGCCGCTGATGCTTGGTATTTTAGTCTAGCCTTATACTTTATTCAAGTTTCATATTCCAAACGTGTAAACAGTAGAATTTAAACGCGGTTAGTTAAACGCCGCTACGTCATACCTTAATAGCAGAAAAAGAAACCCTTTATCTACAATTTGTGGTAGCTAGATATTATGTGTTACAGTTACCCGATGCCTATGGTAAAAACTATATAGCACGTCGGTGTTGTTGTATGCAAACATTTGGTAGCTGATGACATAGCTGTGTTGAAATTACAACGCTCGCACTCTACAAGTAAACAATGATTAATCTTGGGTAACGCAATTTCTGTACATTATTGGTTGAAAGGCAATAAAACGTAATTTTATACCTGAAATCTTGTCATACAGGGCCGGCATGGTAGTTCCGATTTAAAAATAATGAAATAAAATTACTTACAGTAATTAAAAGTTATTAAATTAAATTCATAAAGTCACTCCACTTTGTACTAAGGTATAACTACGACTTAAAAAGAATATTTGCTTCAAACAAACAATTTTTTTAGTGCGGCCCTGCCTTTTCACCGTACACATGCACACTGCAAGAATTTGTTTATTTTCTTCCCATACACAAAATGGATACACTTTTGAAGAGTTGTTAAGTAAGCACTACACTTATCTTTAATACATCTCCACTTTGTTTCTGTCGAAGACAATTTTTACCATTATCTGCATAAATGGCTAAAGATTAATTGATTCAGTCAAATAGAAAACAAAAAAAAACTCGATTTAAACAATTTCGTTATTTTATTATTTACAAAACTTTTAAAGTGGTTTTTGAATCTGCGCTTATAATAAACTAATGGGAGTAGGGTCTTCAAGGTATACAAATATTAGAATAAGAAAAACCTATTTTCGAAGTATTTATTTACAAACCGGATTCATCGTCGATTTTATTATATTTGGCATACGGGCTTTTTTTTGGTCGCTGAGCACGAATCTAAAATCTTTTTCGGGCACGTTTTCGAGATATCCATCATTATACTTAAACAAATCAATACTTAAATAATCAAACCAACCTAAATTCATATTATTTACCCTTATTTTTGCACGAAATTCTTGATTTAACAGTAAATTACCACATATTTCATTTAACATCAAAAAACCTTTTAAAACATGTTTTTTTATGCCTTTTACAATAATTTAAAGGCATCATTTTAAAACATTAGCCTGATGGTTGCCGGGTTTAGAAACAAGATTTGTAATTTAATGGATAAAAGGTGTTAAATAAATATAAAAAAAACAGCAGCGGGACTCCGTGCTCTATAGCTACACGTCGCTTTCTATTGTAGATTTCTACTCGAGAAGTCGATAATAATTGAACTTTTGGTACTCTGTGTCACAAAGACTAAACATCGGAAATGTTCGTAAAATGTCTAATATGTGTACTAATACTTCTCTGTTTAACTGTGCAAGATGAAAAAGAACACATATACAGCTATGCAAATTAGATTTACGGAATACTATTATTGAGCAATTGTATTCTTAATTATTTTGTTTTTAGCACGGAACAAAAAAAGGTTGGGTTTTTAATCGATTTTTATTGAATTTTATTCTCTTTTACTCTTGGAGTCAATTTTGGACTATGGTATTAGCAGTTATACCTACCTCCTTTTATGAAATTCATTTTTCTGAAGATTACCTTAACCTTTTTTTTTTAAATAAATAGCTATTAATGTTTCCTACTGTGAATAACTTAAATCAGTTAAGCAAAAATATGTGACCAATTTATCTAAACTGAAAAATTTAATACCGAATTAGCTTTATAAAATTGTGAATCTTTGCAAAAATCAAGGCCACATTGGTTGGACACTTAAACACATGGCTAAAACTAAAATTATATTTTTCTATCATTGTAAAAAACAATAAAATACATTTTATTGTTTTTTACAATGATCAGATACCATCGATTTAGCGTGAATATTTTCTTGCTCGTCCGCACTACTTAAAGATCGCGGAAAATGTCAGGAATATAGTAAGAACTAGGTTGGTTTGATTTTAAATTTTGATGATGGATATAAACGAAACATGCCCGAGAAAAAAAAATTCAGGTTTGTCATCAGCGACCCATACAAGTAGCCACATGCCAATTTTTAATAAAATTGGCGAGTGTTCGGTTTGTATATAGTTTTACCAAGTTCTATTATAAACTCTTCCATATTTTTTTATTACAGTAAATGTGCCCGCATTTAATATATTATGTTTTAATATGTTTTTAAAATATTCACTGTCAAACTAAACGTCTTGTAAGTTTTAGAGTTTTTGTTTTTTATATTACATTGTATACTGAAAAAGACAACGGGTATGGCACGAATCAATTTTTTTATTTTGGAATCATCTGGTATGTAAAAAGCCTTTACTGCCACTACTCTCAATTCTTAATATACTCATACCACCTAAACAATTTATTCTTATAATGCTTTGTATTCCTATTTAACTAAAACCCTGGATCCCAGTCAGTTTTTTGTGGCACCATTTTTTGTCAAAACATATCAATATATCGCCTTTTTCGAATTGTATATCTTTGTTGGAAAGTTGGATGCCACATTCAGTATCGGCTTTTATGACATCAACTTCACTTTTTAGGTGTCTCATTGATGACAAAGGTCCTAAAACGAATAATAATAGTTATAAATAATAATTCCATTTCATAAGACTTTTGCTGTATTCTTATGCTAATCTTAATTATTTTTTTATGTATGCCAACTGATATAAATTTGAATGTCAAAATAAGAAATATAATTTTTAGTTTAAATTTCTTTGTAAAAAATTATCTATAGCAAAAAATTAGTACAAGTTACTAAATTATCAAAAATATAATAAGCAAAATAAATATGGAGACATATTAGGAAAAAATAACAATTATATTATGTTAAGTAATGTTGTTTTAGAGTTGTTTATACAGGGTCATTCAAATTAGGTGTCCGCCATTGGTAAATTCGTTATTATTCAAAATACTAAATAGTTTAAATTAGCAAACTAGTAACATTTTTAATGTTCTTTAATATTAAAGATTAGAAAAAACAATTGACAATCGAGTTTTTGATTTATACAGCCAATCAACCTTTTTTTAAATGGACGACCCTGTATATTTTATCACCATTCGAAGGATTCCTCAAAATACCTTTAAAAAAAAGTCTACAGAAAATATATCCAGTTTTTAATAATTTCGAAAATATGGCCATCCTCAAGATTTGATAGTAAACTGGATTTATTATACGCCATTAAAAAAGTATTTTAAAGAGCTTTAAGACAATATCACATTTAATATGTCTGTCTCTTATAGTTTTGGAAATATGGCCATTAAAACTAAAAACTATGTTAAATTTTAATCATATCACAGCTCTAAGCTATTAGCAATAGGTTTAGTGCCATAGATAAAACGAAAAGAATATATACTACTTTTTACATTTGAATGGCTATATTTCCAAAACTATAAAAGATATAAGTATCAAACGTAAAATTTTTTAAAAGTTTTTAAATGCCTTTTTAATGACAATACAAAATACAATATACGATGTGTTTCATATAAAAAAAAACTATTAAAACCTGCCAATGACTATATTTCCGAAACTATAAAAAATTGAATATATAACGTGGACTTTTTTAAGGGATTTTAAAAGATCTTTTCATGGTAATAGAATATGCAGAGTATTCTATAACTGAAAAAAAAATTTCTCTAATATTTTATCCTAAAAGCGTTAAAAATGCTACTAGTTAGCTAATTTAAACTATTTCGTATCTTGAATAATAACGAAGTTATCCATGGCGGACATTTAATTTTGATGACCCTGTATACACTGGCGCAGCTGGCGGTGTTTGGGAAGGCTTAAGCCCCGTTTTTAAAGTATATAGGCCGAAAAACACCAATTAAAGACCCGTGCAAAAGCAAAAACATAACAACATAATTATTTTTTTAATTATCATAAAATAAGCGTTTTGCGGTGTAGTACCAGTTAGACTCTATTACATATATGGAAATGTGCAGTGTCTATTCCACAATGAACAGGCGTGCAGTTAAATATCAATAACTTACCTTCATAAATAGTTTCCCCATTACGTAGTAACCTATACATGGCTTCTTTCTTTAAAAATCCATCAACACATTTACATCCCGCTACAGGAATTTTTTTTCTTCCTTTTGTTATTTCAATTTGTTGCAAAACCTCGGCCTTCCCGAAAATTTCTTCAACTTCTTTTAGTGGTAACCTAAAAAAAATACGAGTAAAAAATAAGGTAATAATTGTCTCGAAAGTTGCGGCATTACCGATTTTGACCATTTTAGGTATACGGGTTTTTCAGAGCGTTGATCATCACAAATCAAAAAGAATTTTAGTCAAGATATACATCATCCAACTTAAAAATGAAACCAACCTTATTTTCATTATATTTCTTTTTTTTTTGTTGGTGGTAGCTTACAGGGGTAACAGGAATTAGAGGTGTTGATTTTATTAATATCAAAAATTTATTACAAAGAGGGATTTTCTCTGTTAATTTTCAAGATAATTATCTAAATAAACCGAAAAAAATTGTCCTCCAAATGTAAAAAAATGTCGTGAAAAATAACTACTAACCAGCTGATTTTTTTTATCTTAATTCAATAATATTTATATAATTTAACAACCCCATTGTCCTACAAATTGCGTGATACGTCATCAGGGTTTATTCATATTTATCAAATCCAAATATTTATTCTCTGCTACCCCTGTATACTAACACCAACGAAAATTGTTGCAAAGAAAAAAGTTGGTAGTCCCGCCAAAATGAAGCTACTCACGAAAAATTAGCTTGTTAGTATGACTTGGAAAAATGGTCCAGGAATCCATAACTATGAATTGGGCTTGGGTTCCTCGTAGAAAACAAACTACTTTAGTAGACTGTATTGACATTTTGACAATTAATAAATACAGACTACTCAAAAATTATACCGACGAAAACCTTTTTTGGAATAGACATCCTTACCTTGTAAAAATATACCCGTATTTTTTGATGCTTACGAGGATAAGGTAAAAAAGTAGTACAGGAAATTAAACTCTAAAAAAGGTAAAACTAGTATTAGTACAGGAAATGAAGCATTTCACCTGGCACTTTTGGTCCTGCATGAATTGACTTGACATTTTTAGAGAAGGTAGGGAACAGCCCAAGGATCAAAACCTATATCGAACCGAAGGGCGCCAAAACCCTAAGGGTGGTAGAAATTTTTACTACATTTTAACCACAGAAAACAATTTAAAAAGTTAGGCTTTACTACATATTAACCACGGAAAACAATTAAAAAAGTTATTTATCAGCAAAAATGTTTAATACAATATTTTCATAACACTAATATTTTTCAAGTTATTTGCGATTAAAGGTAACCATTTTTGACAAAAAATGGTTTAATGGGATTTTCGCGAATAACTCGAAAAGTGTGCATTTAATTAAAAAAATCGTAAAGAGCAAAATTGTAGATTAAAAAAGACAAACAAAATTATTTTGTTTCAATTTTTCTACGACCAATACAAACTGAGATACGGAGTGTTAATTTTCAGCTTTTTTTCGTCAAATGCAAAATTTATTAAATCTTTTTAAAGTACATAATCAGACATTTCTTTTAAAAAAGACGAAGTTTTTAGCGTAAAAATTGAGTGAGTTATGATAAATATAAAGTCAGTAACTTTTTTTCTACGAAAAAATCAATAAAACAACCCCTAATTAAAGCTGACCTTTAATTTTTTACTCTTAAAAGTTAAAACATTTATTATTAGTACGTCTAAGAAGTTGAACCAATTTAAAATGCCTGATTCTTAAAATGTTATGGTAGTTTGTTATGCTCCGAAGTGGCTAGGTGAGTCCCAGATCGTTGCTCTTGATATATCTAAAGCTTTTGACCAGGTCTGGCATGACGCACTTCTCAATAAATTTTGACATAAAAACATTGTATCTATAGCCACCGCGGCTTCAAAAAACCTTTATCAAACCTATGGTTAACTCTTTATATATATATATTTTTGTAATATGTTCGTAAGTATATCTGTATTTTGCGCATTTAAAGATATATTTGAAGGTTTTCTAAGCATCAGTTTTTGTGTAAATTTTAAAAAAACTTGACTTCGCCACCATATTAGAAATGACATTGGTTGTTTTTGCAAAAAACTTCAATTTTAACGACAAAAACCTTAAAAGTCAATTTTTCAAATTGAAACCCCGATCTATTTTACCTTATCCTATTAAGCATCAAAAATAAGGGTAAGTTTGTATAAGAGTGTCTATTCCAAAAATTTATAGTTTTTGAAATATTAACTATTTAATATTTATCTATTGTAACAATGCTTTTAAGAAGAAGAATTTTCCTTCGAATCTAATAAATAAAATATAGGGTGTTTTATTTAAAAAAAGTTGACATTAGCTTCCGGTAAAACCGGAAGTGATGGAACTGTCAAAATATTTTTACTGTATGTCATCCACTGACTTTATAATTTTACCAAATTTTCAAAATTTTTCAAAGCCTTGTTTTTGAGAAATCGATCGCATGTCGTTTCTTCTAAACAAAAGCCTTTAATATGAGTTGGGGTTGGGATCCTCGTAGAGTAATAACTACTTTAGCAGACTGTATTGATATTTTCACAACTAATAAATAGAGAGTGGTCAAAATATTCGTTAAAAATTATTACGACAAAAATTTTAAACCTATTTTTTTTTTAATGGAAACCCCTATTTTTACCTTTTCCTATTAAGCTTTAAAAATAGTGATACGTTTGTATAAGGATTCCAAAAATTTATAGTTTTGAACCTACCCGTACTTAAATGCATTGTTAGAATAGATTAATATTAAATCGATAATATTTCGAAGACTATACATTTTTGGAATGGACATCCTTATACAAACTTACCCTTATTTTTAATGCCTAATAGGATAAGGTAATAAAAGATAGGGCAAATCTTAAGGGGCTGCTTTCTTATATATTTTTATGAAAAAAGTTCCTATAAAGATATGTCCGGACTTACTTCCATTCTGAGATACAGGGCGTGAAAATTTAAAAAAAAGTCGTTATCTTTTAAATATCTTAGAATTGCTTTAACCTATTTGAATGCAATTTGAGACACTTATTTAATTTATTAAGGCGCTTGTAAAGCTTTGACACTTTAGTATTATTGGGTCCAGTGGCTTCTCAGTGGGCAACTAAGCGAATATTATTGTAAAAAAAGTACGCTACTGCCTTCTTATTACGTTTTAATACATTTTTCAGATTCATTCAATAAAAGGTGCAACTTTTTAATCTCTTGTATTTTCTTCGTACCAGCTTCGTTTTCAAAAAAAAAAAATAATAATAATAATAAATAAATAAAACCCTGTTTAGTCATTTTAAATAGTAGCCCTAAACAGAATAAAATAATATCCAACATTAAAAAAGTTGCAATTTTGACCTTAGTAACTAAGGAAAATGACAATTTTCGATGAAATACACAACTTCTTATTTATTTTAAGGCAAATAATTGATTTATTTTTCTTTTTTCTTTTTATGTCATATTGTCTATAGGTACTTTATTGAAGAAATTAAAGTTGGTTTAATACTTTTCTTAAAAACGAAGGCAGAAAAGAAGAAAATACAAGGAACTAAAAAGTTAAATTGTTAATTTTTTAATCAGAAAAAAATATTATAACTTCATTTAAAGTCAGTGGCGTACTTTTTTCTTATTAATTAGGGCAGTGGTCCCGACTAACACGCCACTGGACCCAATAATACTTACTAGGCAAAGTTTTACAAGCGCTTTGTAAATTAAATAATTGTCCTAAATTTCATTTAAATTGGTTAGAGGGTTCCTAAGATATATGTATAAAAGATACCGACTATTTTTAAAAATTTTAAAACCCTGTATCTTAGATAAGAAGTAACTTTTTTCATAAAAAAATATAAGAAAGGACCCCAACAAGTTTTTTCCCTTGTTAAATAAACACCCTGTATAGATACAGGGTGTTCCATTTAAAATGAGGAAGTTGACATTATCTTCCGGTATAACCGAAAGTGGTAGAGCTTTCAAAATATTTTAGTTGTATGTCCCCAACTGACTTTAAATTTTTAAAAATTTTCAAAGCGTACTTTTCGGGAAATCGATCGCGGCAGTTCCCGGTGGGACACCCTGTAAAACTAAGAAAAAGTGATAATGTAAATATTTCATTTGTTTAAAAGTAGCTATTTAAAAAAGACAGGAAAAAATAATCTGCACGTCTATGCTTTAAAAAGAAGATGCAGTTAGAGCACTTTTTTACTGTTTCGATTAGTTTTATATAAATTGTACCTAAATTGATTGACTTCGCGACTATAAGATCCATGTATTAAGAATCGAATATTGTCTCTAGTTACCGAATTTTTGCAATTTTAAAACCGATGCAAAGTCCGCATTTATAATATTAGTAAAACAAATCAATTGACATTTTGTGAGGAAAATACGAAAGCTATACGCAGCAACTGTTTAGATTTGATGCAGTGGAATTGGTGATTACATTCCAGTTTCGTACGTAGGAGAATAATCGATCAAGCAAGCCAAGAAAAAGAATTGAGACTTTAGATGCTTCACATTAAAAACATTTTTAGAATCTCTAGGGGGGCCACTGCAAACTTCATTATTTTTCTTATCTCCAATATTTTCGGAGTTATTAAAAAAAGGGGTGAAAAAATATGAAATTGTAAATAACCGTTTTTCACTTTAAGCCTAAATTTTCCTAAAATAAGGCATTTAAATTTGTCAAACTTCTTATAGTCTGGGGGTCAGGGCTGTTTCGTGGCCGATCAGTGTTTAAAATAAAATTTGTTCCTGAAAAAAATCCACAAAATGACGTTTTATAAGCATTGATCCAATTGTTAGAACCGAAGATATGGCAAAATTAGTGCAATTAGTGCAAAAACATTGCAAAATTTGCAAAAATTACGGCATTTAGGCAAATTTTTACTTATAACGAGGCTTGATTTTGAGTAAAGTAACTATGTAATAGCTCAAATTGAAGGGAAAGCTTCAAAGATAAGCCTAATTTATAATTAAACGGATATTTTTAATAAAAAAATGGCATATAATTTGTTTATACGATTTTTAGCTACTAAAAGTTTACATTATAGCAAAGCAAGTTACATATTCAAATTGAACGATTCAAAACAAAAAATTTGGTGTATTATATATGTAAAGCCATGAATTACAATATTTTCGACAATACGATTTTATTTTTCACTAAAATTAATAAATACTTATTTTATTTACCTAATTTGTTTCCTAAATATGTTCTTCTTTATTTATTTTTTTAATAATTAAAAAATATTGTACATGACTCGTGCCAAATTAATATTCACACTCATGGTATTGTCGCACTCGGCTATCGCGTCGTACTACAGCATTTTCACTCGTGTACTCTCAAAACTTATTATGTATTATACTATTGTATTAAAATAGGACCATAATATTTCTAAATGCAGTATTTTACAGCGAATCCAACGAAGTACAACACTACGACACTTTACTTCACCTTCTTTTAAAAAACAACATTTATTAGGTAGGAAAATGATTTTTTGATACTAAATGGCGTACGTTGCAGTTATCGTAGTTGCCATGAAAACAGAAACTAATAGAATATATTGTAAAAACAGTTGCTTGTGTTTCGTAAAAGGTTTAAAAAATAAAAACATTATGTTTTTACAACATATTTTGTTTACAATAAGTTTCTGTTTTTGTGGCAATTATCAAAAAGATCATTTTCCTACAAATTAAATGTTGTTTTTTAATAAAGATGAAGTAAAGTGTCGTAGTGTTTTACATTGTTGGATTCGCTGTGAATTACTGCATTTAGAAATTTTATGAAAGTGATATGGTCCTATTTTGCTTTTTTAGCTAGGGTAAAAAAAATTAAGTTTATAGCCCTCTAGTAATAAAGTTTAACAGGATAAAATCGATTTCGTATTTTTCTGAAAGTAAGTTAAGTATGGGGAGTGATTTTATAACGATCATGGCACTCTAGATGAGCCATTAAAATTTAATTTAAAAATGAAATGTGGCCAAAATTTGTTTTAAAATATTGTAATCCGATAATGATCTGGAGAATCCGAAAAACAAAAAATATACAGGGTATCCCTTTTAAAAGTCAAAAGTTTCAGTCATTTCCGGTAAAACCGAAAGTCGTAATACGCACATAATACACCCTAAAATTACTTTTTATTCGTCTAAAAACGCCACTAAGTTTCGTCAATATCGATAAAGAAATAAAAAATGGCAGCAGGAAAGTGATCTCGTGGGCACCCGGTATAATATAACTAAAAACGGTTGGACCAAGGTATAGAACACTTTACATAAAAAATGTTTACGCAGAAGCTAAAAAATAAATAATATATAAGGTATTCCATTTAAACTAAGGAAGTTGACATTAACTTTCGGTATAACCAGAAGTGGTAGAACTGTCAAAATATTTAGTCCCCCAGTAACTTTAAAATGTTACCAAATTTAAAAAAAAATCAACGCCTTCTTTTCGAGAAATCGATCGCAGCAGTTCCCGGTGGGACACCCTGTATAGTGAAAATAAGGTAAGTTTGATTTTACAGAATCAGCCACAAATAGGCAATGCGTGGAAAAGGGACAGTATAACACGAATACCGGCATGTAAACATTTCGGATTGGCTGACCAAGTGCTTGTTTTGTTATTGCATTACTGGCAGATATACCTTTAAAATAGCTGATTCGATATATATCTGGAAAACCAGACGTCTTCGACTAAAATTACGAATAAAAATTGGTCAAAATCGGAGTTGCCGCAATTATCTACCAAAAATGTTTGTAAGTATTATTATTTTTATAAAACATTGTTTCTCTTTAAAACACCTGATAGGATTATTGTTTTACCTGCGACAGTCAAATCACTATCAAATCTGACAGTTTTATTCGTTTGTGTCAAACTTTTTGTCAATCATTTCTCCATTGCAAATAAAATTTAATTGTGAGTATTCACATAGTTTGGATAATGTAAAAGATATAATCGTACACAAGGCATGACTTCATTTCAATCTGAAAGTGAACAAGGAGATTTTGAAAGTATTGTTGATGACTTTTGTTCTACCAGTGGCGTTAATATGGATTCTACCGAACTTGAAAAGTTAGATACAGATTTTCATTTGTCGGCTGAAATTATCCGCACTAGCCCACGAAGTGCCTTAAGCGGTGAGTCTTCAAGTGAAGTTTTTCATGCATCTAATCCCAAACTTTCACAACATGGACGTCGTCCACAATCGGCTAGAAGTCCACTTCCTAAGGCACCGGTTTCCCGATCTTTGCCACCATTATCGAGTATTCCCCTACCCGTGAAAACGTCAGGACCGATTAAAATACCTTCAATTTTAAAAACACGAAGTCCAGTAGCAGAACGACTTCGTTATCTGCAAGTCGAACAAGTACCGTTGCAAATAAACATACTTTAGAAATTCAGTTTATTAATAAGAATAAACGCTACCTTCAAATGAAAAAAGAACTTTTAGAAAAACAAAAGCCAGTTTTGGATCTTTATCAAAACTTGTCACAGATTAAAAAGAGGCTTGAGGAATTGGGCAAAAGTGTAAAATTGGAAGATATTAAATTAGTTCCTCTTGAAGAATATAAAAAGGGTCCCGGTTCACATGGAGCCGGAGAACAAGTTTCAGCTGAAGTAGTTCATGGAATGAAAAAGTCCATCGAAGAAATTCCTAATACTCTAATGGATGTCTGCAAAAACTTACTTAGTCGGAGGGCGCTTATAGTCGAGCTCTTGGAAAGTGTAACTAAATCTGAAGTAGACATATCAGAAGTTTCCGAAAGAATTGTAAGTTTAAAGAATGAAGGTCAGCACCTTCAACAATCCCTAGATGCTATAATATCCGAACATCAATCAAAAATTAAGACGCTTGTTGCTAATTGGCAAAAACTTCTGAACGATAGACAATGCTTTAATGCGGATGGCCGAGTATGTGATTTGGAAAACCAACTTAAAGAACAAGAAAGACTCACTCAGGAGTCAAATCATGTCATATACGAGTTACAAAAAAAATGGATGATCGTCGAGCAGCATATGATAAGTCAGTTGCCGAACTTAATGGAATTATTCACACGTTAAGAGATCAAGTTAAGAAACTTGAGCAAGACCTAGAAATCGAAAGAAAAGCAGCTTCGGACTTTAAGGGCAGAAACAGTACTAATGCACAAAATATTAAAGCTATGCGTGTGAAATTAACTGAGCTTGAAAATGACAAGAAAAATGCGGATACAACAAATGCCGATCTCCACAAAAAACTAAGGCTTGTTCAGGATCAAATAAAGCATAAAGAAGCCCAGTGGAGTAAAGAAAAAGAAGAATTAAATAAACATATAAAACACCAAGACAATATTCTTCAAAAACTTTCCATGGATAAAACTCAGTTTGAGTCAACATTGGAATCTATCGAGACCAGTAAAAATACCACCGAAGAACACTTAAAAACACCATTGACACCTTAAGTGTTCAACTAAATGAAACCAAAGCTGAACTGGAGGAAGTTACAACTCAAAGAAACGACGCTCTTGAAAAATGTGCTGAGTTTGAAGGATACATAGCAAGAATGGGTCTTGAATGCAAGGAAACAATGAATAAAGTGAGCCATAGCATCGAATGGGGTAAATCAGTTAGAAATCCTAATACTCCTGAATGTGAAACTTACATTCAGGATATTGCCAAAGATCTTCACATAAGAGAACTGGAAGATAAAGTGCGAAAGTTAGAAAAAGAACGAATAATGCAGCACGAAGAAAGGAAACTGCTGGAGGAACACAGAAACCAGGAACCGACAGAAACCGAAAAGCAGTTATCAAAACAACAAGAATGTATAACTAAATATCAACTTTTACTGGAAGAAAGTGAAAACAAATTAAAAGAAAAGTCCACAGAAGTTGCAAACCTTCGCTCGGAAATAAGACAACTCAAAGTACGACAAGAAGCTCTGGAAGAGCAAAATTACAACTGTCCCACTGACGAATTGCAGAGAATGGTCGAAGAAGGTCGCCACAAACTAAATGAACTCATGAAAAAATCCATCGAAAGTGAACAAAAATTAGAACACTACGCAAATGTAATAGAGCGGCAAACCCAGCAGATGAGTGAAATGGAAAATTTACTTAGATATCGTGAAAACATGGCAGGCGTACTAAAAGCGTCACGTGATGAACTCGTATTGGAAAAAGAGAGCCTTACAAGATATTCACAAGAGATGAGAACTGTTTTGGCAGAAGTAACTAAAGAGGGCAAAATGAAAGATCGCCTTATTAAAGAGTTGCAAGAAAAAATTGATTTGCGAGAACGGCAAATTAGCAAGTTAGAAAAAGAAGTAAGAGAACTAGAAGCAAATCTTATGGTAACAAATGAGAAGCGATTTAAGTTGCAGGAAACTATAGGAAATATGGAAAAAGAACTACAAAGTACCAAAGCTCATGTTAATCAGTTGGCTGATATCAATTCTCGCAACATGAGACCTAAAATGGTCAAACCTTTCTAAATTATTCTGGTAGATATAAAATGTCATCTTCAAAATCAATCAATTATATATAAAAAAATAACAATTTTCAGACGTTTAAGAAAAGAAATTTGTAATTTTGTAATACAAATTTTTATAATTGAAATATTTTTTATTTACTTAATATGTAGGCTGCTAAAAAAGTACGCTGCCATATTTTAAGGAATAATTGCTAGCATGATTTACTTATTTTCGGTCTAAAAGCTGGCACCAATTTTTGGGTAGGAATTTGAGGCAGGCTGGAAGCTTGTGACATACTTGTCCTATTATACCCCAACACGGAACTGCAGACCTGGCTGAAGAGTAGCAGGGCTAAAGCAAAAAAATAAATAAATATTAATTTTTTTGTTTTCTAAAAATACAGGATGTTTCCTAACTACGGTACGAAACTTAAGGGGGTGCTGTCTTATGTCGTTTTTATATAAAAAAGTTCCTTTAAGTATATGTCCGGACTTGTCGATTTGGATGATATTTGGTTAAAGCTACTTAAATTTCTTTTAAAGCCTAGTCCACACCTTCATACATTACACGCAAAGAAATGTTTAAAACCATTTGCATCTAAACAAGACATTTAAACATTTTTGTAAGTGTTTTGTTTTAATAACTATTTAGTTTAAACATAGGTTGCAGTTGAGTCCAGACCAATTAAAAAAATATGTCACTGAGCAGTGAGGCAGTGGCGGGCATTTGTGCTGAATATATTTATATTTTACGTCAAAGAAAAGGAAACAAAAACGTTGGTGGGTACGCGAACTCCTTCCAAAACGGCATAGTAAATTTTTCAAACCTACTAAAAGACCTCAAATTTAATGATGGAGCTGGATTTAGTGCCAGAATCCTGATGCCCTAATGTTATACTTTGTGCAAGTATTTCATAGGCATCCACTTTTCTATTACGGTTTTTATAGTCTACATACTGTACTTCCCATAAGCTAGGTAGACAATGTAAGGCTGTGTTTATGTTCGAGCGGTTTTGGGCGAGGATAGCAGCGCAGCTTGACAGAAGCAGCCTTTTATATTTCTGTACCATAAAGGTAACTTTGTCAAGCTGCGCTGGTAACCTCGTTCCTCGCCGCTCCAACATAAACACACCCTAAAAGCCGATTTCCACCTAGGGGTTTTCACCCCGGGTAAAAAGTCTTTGACTTTTGATGATTCACACCTGCGAGTCATGGGTAAGAGGTTAAAACTCGTGCGTTTCCACCGGTCAAATTAGGACTGCTTCTAATTTTCCCCTATGGTGACGATTTTTTGACAAAATTCCCTACATAAATTAACGGTTGGTACCTTAAAAGTTGTGATTCAATTTAAATGTGCATGGGTATGATTTTACCCGTATGCTTGAAAAAACCCCGACAATAAGCTGATGGGTGACGACTCATGCGTCACGAGTGAAAAGTGAACAGCCCTAAGTGGGAATCGACTATAAGTCTTCAATGAAAGAAAGGGTTTTTAGTTCCCTATTTTAATAAGCTATTTGTATACACAATACATACATTAGATAATAAACCAAAACCACGAAATTACAGGCGCCACTGATGACACAAATACGTAAAATTTGCTCTGAACGCCTCCAGACTTGCTTGTTGGTGAGTAGAAAAACACATGTTATCCATTCTGGCGGGAAACAAAAAACGTTAAACATTTGTTTAAATGTTGTTGTTGGGCAAATCAATGTACATAGGTCTGAACTAAGCTTAAAAAGTACCCATAGACAATATGATATAAAAAGCAAAAATAAAACCATTATTTGCCTTAAAATAAATAAGAATTTGTGTATTTCATCGAAAATTGTCATTTCCCCTATTTACTAAGGTCAAAATTGGTAATTTTTTAATTTTGGATATTATTTTATGGTGATTTGGGCTACATTTTAGAATGACTAAACGTGGTTTCATTTTTTTTCTCGAAAACGAAGCAAAATACGAAGAAAATACGAAAGACTAAAAAGTTGCACCTTGTATTGCTGAATTTGAAAAATGTATAAAAATCTTATGAAAAGTCGGTGGCGTACTTTTTTTCTTAATTATATTGGCTATAGTACCCACTGAGACGCTACTGAACCCAATAATCTTAATTTAGGTAGAGCCTTAAAAGCGCCTTACTACATTAAATAGGTATACCAAATTTTATCCAAATTGTTTAAGCGTATTAAAGATATTTAAAAAATACAGATTTTCTTTAAACTTTAACACCCTGTATCTTAGTAATAAAGCAAGTCCGAAGATTTGTTTATAGGAACTTTTTTCATAAAAAGACATAAGAAAGCACCCCCTTAAGTTTCGTACCGTAGTAAGGAAACTGTATTTTTGGAAAACACAAAAATTAATAATAATTTTTCTTTTGCTTTAGCCCCGCCACTCACCAGCCAGGTCTGCAGTTCCGTGTTGGGGTATAACAGAACAATTATGTGTTAAGTTCTCAGCCTGCCTCAAACACCTACCCAACAATCGGTGCCAGCTCTTCTGCTATTTATTTGGCTTACGAACAGAAAAAATATATATTAAAATGGCTCCGTAAATTCTTCATCCTCAAGATACAACTACGGTAAGAAACGGTAAAAATATATATATTTTTTTGTAAATATTTTAAAAAATATGTTGATTGTCGCAAACATTGTGTTATACAAAAAAACATCTATATTAAATTGTAAGCAAAATTGATTCTGTACATATTCATGTTAAAGTTAACGGTACAGAAGATATACAGGGTAAAATATTTTCCAGATTAGTTGAAAAAACTGCAACAAATTATTATTATAGTAAACTGAAATAAATCAAAAAATATTTTTAAATTATATTTAAGTTGAATGTATCCTTACTTAGCAAACAAATATTAAAAAATTAACCCTGTATATCTCCTGAACCATTCACTTTAACGTCAATATGTATATAAAAAAAACATTTTTGTGTGTTTTTAATGTAAAATTATTTTTTCTAAATGTTTCGCTAAACCGCATAATTTTCATGATATTTGCGAAAAACTACCTTTTTACCCATATTCAACCCTATCCCTTCTTAACTCAATGCTTAAAGTAGTATTTTTTAGCACACACTAAGGGAGTGCATGGAACAATTTGACGCTGCAATGATTCTTTCCATTTGCATGTTAGGGTTTAGGTCTAATTACACCGGCCGAGTATTAAGTTTTAATAGCAGAAAACTTATTTATCAGAACTAGAGTGGACTAAGTGAGCTACTCTCCTACAGTGTGTTCATTTGAAAAGGTACCACTCAGTTATTTGCGAAAAGAGACAGATTTAAGAAAATCACCGAAACACGTCAAGATATTTATTGAGGGGAAACGTTTTTACAAACAATTGGTCGGCGTCCTTTCAACCCCTTAACCCCCAGGATTACAACCCAAAATGTTTAAATGGGAAGGGGGATATAAAGTCTATTTCTTCACCTACTACAAACTGGCGATATGTACTTTTACCCAAATCCTTAATTGGAATAGCCCTATTTCCGTATTAATAAAGTAAGATGTTTGGGGTGTTTTCTTAAAGCTCATTTAAAAATATTTTTAACGGTGATACTAGTGATAATATACAGAGTAGGATAAAAAAATGCATATTTTTTTAATAAAGTACCCTGTATATTATATTACTAATAAAATGTTCTTTAAAAGAGTTTTAAGATAATACCCCATTAAGTACATCTTACTTTATTAGTTATGGAAATATGGCCATCCCAATCAGGTATTTGTGTCATTTTTAAAGTACCGCCATTTTGTAGTAGGTAAAGATATTGACTTTATATTCTAGGGTTATAAAGTACTTGTCAGTAGCTTTAAAATGATGTAAAGATCTATTCAGTAGTAAAAAGCCACAAGCGTCATAAACGCGTCGTGTTAAGTGTGCGAGCGACAAAAAGGGGAATAATTGAAAGTGAGACAGAACTGATGACGCCGTGGCTTTTTTACTATTAACGTTTAGTCTATCACTCGACCCCCTTTCCATTTAAGAATTTTGGGTAGGGGGATTGGTGGCTAGGGGGTACAAGATTTTTTGAATCTAAAAACACAAAATACTTACAAATATGGCCAACGGAAGTGCCGACATTTTTCTCAAAACCGTTTGGGCCTGTATCTCCGTAAACGTCTACTTGGGGCCTATAATTATAAGGACCTTTATTAAAGATAATTTAATTTTCTATCTTATTTGTTTCATAATTTTTTCGTGTCACTTACCGTTCACGATTTATAAAACTATTACTGTTGGTTTATTGACTTTTTACAGATATCTCTTCAAATAATTGTTTAAATAATAAATTGCTTATAACCAAACTTTTAAATTAATAAATTTTCTACAACATTTTTTCCTAAATTTCTTATTTTCGAAGCTACAATGCATTCCATGTTGTACTACCGAGTACAAGGTTAATAAGAATGAAGTATGCATAGCGTAATCCGAGAATAGAAACCATAGTAATACCTGGCCAGATGTTGAATGACGTGTTCAGGGCCAGCTGGCGTTAATCGTACAGTCACAGGATTTTGAAAATTAACGCGTAATAACTTCGAAAATAATAATTTTAGAGGAAACAGTTTTAAATGAAAGTTGTAGAAAATTTATTGGTTTAAAAGTTTCATTTTTAGCAATTTATTGTTTGAACAATTATTAGAAGAGATATCGATAAAAAGGTCAATAAACAAACAGTAATAATTTTATAAATCGTAAAGGGTAAGTGATACAAAAACAAATTTAATAAAAAGATAGGAAACCTAATTATTTATAATAAAGGTCCTTATAATTGTGGGCCTTATGTGCACGGTTACGAAGATATAGGCCCAAACGGGGTTTCGCAAAGTGGCGGCACTTCCGTTTGCCATATTTGTAAGTATTTTGTGCTTTTAGGTTCTGTACGTCATACTCCATCTAACTGGAAAAAAATAACTCATGGCGAATTATGTGCATTATGGACAAGAGTGACTCGCTCCCCATTGCCTGTACTACAACTACAAAAACAAATACGAGTAGTACATACTTTTGAATGAAAAACAAACAAAAAAGATCTCTTAATATTTTTCAACAAGTTCACTTCTTCAAAAGTTATTCGATGCAAAAAAATCGACAAATTACTTTTGGATTTAACTTCAATGTTAGACTTTTATCATCGATGATTATGGGCTTTAACTTTCACAATATTTTTTTAACCTTAGACTCCTATGAACTGGCCGGTCGCACAAAACAAAATAAAGAAAACCCCCAAAAACCCAAAAAAAAAATATATATTCTTTATTAATTAATTTTTTGGGTTTTTGGGGGTTTTCTTTTATTTTGTTTCAGGCGACCGGCCAGTTCATAGGGGTCAATAAGGCTGAACAGGGTCAGCTCGTATACCCCGGGACCAGGACTGAAGCGGTCCCATTCTTTCCAGGCATGTACCCAACTAGAAGACCATCCAATAAATGAATCCGCCTAACCAATATAGAGCATATCTCCAATTACCAACCTAATGATTTAAAACTTCACAGTTGGCAACTACTAGAGTTTGATAAGTGTAAAACCAGTAGGTAGTAGTTGTTTTTCTTAATCGAAAATGAGTGAATTGTGTAAATATTTTATTTCTATAACTTTAAAGCTATTAAAATCTAACTTGTGCCAAATCTTTATATTAAGGAGAAACTTTTTTTAAGCAATAATATCGTCTTAAGTTTTCCTATTTTTACATAATTTACACATTATATGATACAAAAGTAGCATTTTGACGACTTGTGTTACTTTTCTTCTGGAGGAGCTTTGGTTTTAGAATTAAACAAGACAGATGGCTAAATATTAAGAAATAATTCTTGTGAAAGTCGGCTTTAAAGCTGTCATAATGGTTGCTTAAACCCTTATGTTCTTTAAAATTGAATCCTGAGAATTTTTACCAAAACAATATATCACTTTTTTGGTGGCGATGCAAAATGTTGTTCATAAAGTTTACTTTATTAATGTTACATAAAAAATTTCAAAAAAAACTGCTATTTAGAGGACAGAGTAAAAACTCACTATTACGGTAGTGGTCGTAGTATAGGAGTAGCGTCAGAAAATTCTATATTTTTGTCATTTTTTGTGTACATATTAAAGACATTATAATACAATTACCCTTAAAATTTGAAGTCCACCACTTAGAATCTAAAATAAATTCAATTAAAAATTGAATTATACGTAGCCGTATCAAAACTACATATGAATTTTGTATGAGTAATGTCTCAAGTGGTACAGTTTTGAATAAAAATTATGGACTACTTAGCTACATACTCGTGTACTTTTACGGCGGACATAATCTAAATTTTTCTGACAATATTATATCACGACAGCTACCTATAAAACTTTACTTACCTACTATCAATCTCTTCTTTAAAATCATCTATTAACTTGTAAATAACATTATGATGTTTAACGGGAATATTATTTTCTTCAATTAATGATTGAACATTCTTAGGAACCTCTACGTTAAATGCATAGATGACGCAATTGAACGTTTTAGCTAATTCAACATCAGTCTGTGTAACAGCGCCAACTCCGTAATTAACTATGTCCAATTTACACTCGTCAGATTCATATGTATCCAGCGTCTCTAAGATGGCTTCCAAGGTCCCATCTACGTCAGTTCTTATAATGACATTAAGAGATGGTGGACCATTATCTACAAGTTGTGCAATTTTCTTTTTAATTAAAAAGTAAGTTACCTAATTGTAGACTATATAGATTATATCTATGTTTTTCATCATTCGAATTGAAGAAATTTTAGAAATTATAAAATTGGTTAAATTGGGCAATTATACAAATGACATTGAAAGGTTTCGATAATGCCGCCAAACTTTTTACGACATTTTTGTAAAAAAAAAACTTAGTTTAGATTTAATGTGTTAAATTTTTAAAAACAAATACAGAAAAATGCAGTGTGTCCTAGGATAGGTGTTACAAGAGGACAAATGGGCCAAAAATTTTGGAATTTTTAAACGTTTTTTTTTGGGAAAACTGGTCGCATGGTCCAAAACTAATAAAAACAAAATTTTACTCCAATTTGTTATATACAAGGTGAGTTATAACTAAAAATATGAGGAAATGACCAAGAGTAAAGTACCTTTATTTTTAAAAATAGGACAAAATTGTATAAGTAAATGTTGTAGAGAATTAAATTTTATGTCAAAATATAAACTTAAAGAATTTAGGTAAAAAATATTTCCGTCAATTTTACACATTATGCATTAACAGTTTTTAAACTACTTTGCTTAAGGCAGCAAATTTTAAACAAATATTTAACATTTTTAATTTTTTTTTAAATTTTGCTTCCTTTTGCCCATTATTTAAGTTGTAATGCATAATGTAAAAATTGACAATTAACTTTTTTCTACTCTCTTGCTTTAACTTCAAATTTTGACATAAAATTAAGTTCTCTACAACATTCAATTTTACAATTTTGTTCTATTTTAAAAAATAAAAGTGGTTAGGTCCTTATAACTCGCCCTGTATAACACCAATTGGGGTAAAATTTTGTATTTATTAGTTTTGGATCAGTGCGACCAGTTTTCCCAAAATTTCGTTTAAAAATTCAAAAAATTTTAGTCCATTTGTCCTCTTGTAACACCTATCCTGGGACACACTGTATATACAGACTGTCCACGGATTGGGTTAACAAGAGGACAAATAATGAATTAAAATTTTAATTTTTTAAGAAAAGTCATTTTTTACAAAATATAATAGGATTCACGAAAATAAATTGTTGATTTTGTGTACAGGGTTCGCAAAAAGCTAATAAACATGGTTAAGATGTCCCCCTGTACAGGGTATCTCAAATTTGAGGGTGACCATTGGGATTTCGGCAGCCGTAAGAAATATAAAGTCGGTTAAATTAGCGCAAAGTTGCGTAATTACGAGTAGGGCCCTAGGCTGGAATTGCTGGGGCGACTATTTTATTAGGAAAAAGGAAAACAAACATTTTGAAGAAGGGCAACCTTGAAGGGGATTTACTGCGTGCCGCCTATTTTAGTTCCAGGGCGCCCTACTCGACATTCAAAGTGAAGAGAAAAAAAGGTCATTCTCTGCGCGGCGCCTATTTTAATTCCAGGGCGCCCTACTCGCTCGAAATTAAATTTGAAAAAAGGGTCATTCACTGCGTTGGCGCTTATTTTCTTCCAGGGTGCCCTATTACCAAATCAAATTGAAGACCAAAAACGACCAGAAAAACCCACCCCGCCCTACAACTTTTTTTTAATCTCCCGTTTCTGGCGCCTATTTTTTCATGGCGCCCTAGGCTGTAGCCTAGTCAGCCTAGTGCTTAATATGGCACTGATTACGAGTACTTCAATAAATCGCTTAAAAATCTAAGAAATTGCGAAAACTTTTAAAGATACATATTTTTAAGGTGGCCAAGTAATTTGGTTTTCATGTTTTTGTAATGATATGCACCACTAAATTCTCCTTGAAAAGCTTTATCAAATACTAGCGGACCCGTGCCCACTTCGTTGGGCGTTAATATCTGAACTTTTTGTTTAATCATAGTAAAATATAGCCTTACTCCTGAATAGTGTAGCTTTCTGATTGTAAAAGAATTTTTATGATAGGTTCAGTACTTTCGAAGATTAGCGGCTACAAACGCGTGATATTCAGTAGCTCGTAATTTTTTGCGCAAAATTTTTTGGCTATTTAAATTTATCAGAGGTCTTTACTTAGAAATATTTAATAGTAAGAAATTAAATTTCGCGAATTAAATGCAAACTTTCGTTATCTTAAAGCTGAAACTAGCAACTAAAATTAGGAGGTGGCCGGTGGAATATTTAGCAGTTCATAACTTTAATGGGCAAAATTTTTGAATACCAAAATTCATTGGAGGGCTTTATTTAAAAATATTTAAAAGTAGAAAATCAAAATCTAAGCCTTTCTCGAATTATTTTGCAATTTTTTACCCCGAGAAAGCGCCGCGGGATATTCAATAGTTCTTAACTTTATTGCGCAATTTTTTTTTTTGTCTATTAAAATGTATCAAAGGGCTTCATTTCAAAAATATTTAATAGTAAGATATTAAAACCAAAGACGTTCGGGGAATTTATTGCTAATTTTTATTATCCCGAAGCTGAAACTGGCGACTAAAATTAGGAGGTGGCCCAGTGGAATATTTAGTGCATCGATGCACAACATTTTTTAAACTATAAAAATTTATATAATATTATTATAATACCAGTAATTTGATTGGTTGAAAGCGCCATAGAAGGTCATGCAAAACTGTCACATTGGGGGCCATGGTTAGTTCTGGTTAGTTAAATCTTTTTTAATTCCCTAATAAAGTTAATTAAAAATAAAGATTTAACTAACCAGAACTAACCATGACCACCACAATGTGACAGTATTATTTACCGGTTACAGTGCATTTTACTGTAGTCTGAAAGCAGATACGCCGTTTTCCTTAAAGTAATCGTAATAACGGCAACGTCGCAAGGACATCAAGATAGGCACAAAACGTGAACAGCTGATAAACTGTACGAACTCGTTTCTCTAATAAATAGCAGAAAACACAGATTGTCCGCATTTTTAGTTTTAAACGAGTTTTTTTTTTTAATTAGCTGCTCCAAATGTGATTATCCGCACTTTACCAAGTGTAAATTATTGGAAAACGTTGTTAAATTAATGTAATTTGATGGAAACATTAAAAAACGTACTGTCCCTAGATTCGACCATCACCCACATTTGTAATTAGAGCCCCAAAAAACCCCGTATGCCAATAATCATCAAAATCGGCGTGGTGTCCGAGAAGTAAACAATTACCAAATTATTAACCATGAAATCTAGTGTTTATAAAGAGCCTCCAAAATCTCTACATACCTTCAGGAATTTCGGGTTTCCTGGGCCCTTCTCGTCGAAGTCTATATCTCCCCATCTGCCGTTTAAGTTGTAAATGTTCCTTATACTCTCTGTCATGCGATTCCCGTTTTTGCTCAATCACTTTTAAATCATCTTCCATTTTCTTCTTTTCCAACTGTGCCTCCCTAAACTAGGTCAAATGTTTGCTTAATTAAATTATATTTTTGAGTTTCTATTTTTCATAATACTAACATATGATGATGAATCATTTGGAAAAAAAGGCATTAAAACTAAAGACGTATAAGAATTCAAAATGTTTAGATTACAATAAAACTGTTTGCTAGTGATGTATAGGATTTTTATTTATATTTTGCCACTCACTTTAACTATAAACAAGAAGGATAGAAAAAACATCTCGTGTAAAAGTTTTATACTTTTGCATCTATTATCTTTTGAGCATAAAAAAGAAACAAATAAACATCAAAGCATACAGACAGTATGTTGTTATTTATAATTAGGTTAATATTACTCACTGCTATAACGACTCTAGCTTCCTTTTCACTTTCAGCTTCTAAAACTATATCACCAGGTACTGGCATATCTTTCCACCCATCGACTTCCGCTGGATAACCTGGTAAAACTTTATCCAATTTATTACTATCTGCATCTCTAAGGGTTTTAACTCTTGCCATAGCTGTACCAGCTACTAGAATATCACCTTTTTAAGTGTACCTAAAAAAATATGTTGAGTATGTAACCAGAACTAACGATGGATTTTAAAGAAACTCAGGTTGTTTTTTAATTATTTTCTGTTGTAACAACGAAGAATTATTCAAAAAAATTTTTGTCAGAACTGTTGATTTTTAAAGAAAGATATTGATAATCGTCAGAAAAATTATGACTTTTTATAGTTTCATGTATACATTAATGCAGTGTTTAAAATAAGTAGACATTGTATGAAGATACCTCAGTAACCCTTTATTAAAAAAAAACAGTAATACAATTTGAAAGAATTAACGTCCAAAAGTAGAGAAACTTTATAAAATATTGTACATACTTTAAGTCAATATTTGGTAGTAAAATCATTGTTTTTAATAACCTTTACACATCTTTCGAGCATAGACTCCATTTAATTTATGATTTTTTGCAGAATTTTTTACCATGCTTGCTTGCTATAATGCGTGACACACTAAAAACATACTTAGCAAAAAAAAATATTTTTTGGTAATTAAAATGTACATTTTTGAGTTGAAAATTTTAACATTTTACTTTCATCGTTTGATTCCTTTTTTTCCACAATAAAGGTATAGTCCAATGAAATTGATTTCACGATAAGAACACTTTTAAAACCTTTTTAGAAGGGTTCCTTTTGACGAGTCTATCACGAATATTTATACCGCCGTATGGAAGCGGCGCTTTAACCCAGCCTGTCAATGTTAATTGTTTCGGCTGTCGGGCTGAGCAAACGCGTCACTCAATTGTTGAACAAGTTTACCACAATTTTATACATGCAATTTTTAAAAATTGTGCCAAAAATCGTAAGGGTTACAGTTACGAAATCCGACCAATCCGATGTTTTAAAATCTTTTTGACATCCCACGAACGCCAATGCCTAAATACCAGAGTACCGTGGGTGTCGGGTTATTAGAAACCCATCGTTTCCCCTGTTCCGTCAACGTTGTCCAAGCACTGAAATATGTAGCTTTTGCATTTCACAGCACCTTTTAGACAAGGCGGTAGTGCCACCACAGACGTTATTTTTAAATAACTACTATCTAAATATATCTCCCTCGCTGGGAATCGAACCGCCGACTTCTGCTTCGAAGATCAAAGCTCTGTTCACTGCGCCACGGGGGAGACGATCCGATACCCAAAACATGTCAATGGGCCTTATAGTTCCGTGATTGTAACTGTAACGGATTTTAGTCCGACAAAAAAGGTGACGCGTTTGCCCAGTCCGGCACCTGAAACATTTGACATTGACAGGCTGAGTTAAAGCGCCGCTTCCATATACATATGGTGGTATGAATATATTTGTGATAGAATCGCCGAAAGGAATCCCCCTAAAAAGGTTTTTAAAGTGTTTTTATTATGAAGTCCATTTTATTCCTGGCCTAGGGACTAGTATACTTTATTTAAATGAATACCTTGTACCATTCTTCCTAAAATCGCATTTTATATGCAGGCATAATAGCATTCCTTATGTAATAAAAATATATACAGTGAATTCCAATAAAAACGAGCAACCCCCTATA
The DNA here is from genome assembly GCA_014170235.1 of Listronotus bonariensis. Classification (NCBI taxonomy): domain Eukaryota; kingdom Metazoa; phylum Arthropoda; class Insecta; order Coleoptera; family Curculionidae; genus Listronotus; species Listronotus bonariensis. Next base: position 142,860 of record JACEGR010000709.1, on the reverse strand, counting down.
ATTTTGTTATTTGTACACTTGAAACAAGTCGATTTTTATTTTTAGAGGGACACTTTTTTGTGTCGTAGTTTACTTACTTATAAGATTTCCCCACCAAAACAAACGTCAAAAAGCTTAAATGGGAAAGAGGGTAAAGTGGCACCTTATCTTAAAGGGTTTTAAAATCTTTATCAGACTTTAACTTTATTATTTAAAATGGAGCACCATGGAGCATATTTTTATTTATTTGAATAAGAGCTTCTGAGTACTATGACACTCTATTTGCTACTTTTTAGCATCTAACCTATTTATCAACTTTGGATTTAAAATTCCATTAATACGATAAAACTGTCAATTTTGACCCAGGGGCTCACAGAAAAATAGATGTAACTATTTATGTTGTCGTGACTACTTGGTTCAAAATTTAAAGTTTTATTACATTTATGGTACTTTGGATTAAAAATAAAAAACTAAAAATATTAAGAGGGTTAGGTGTCAAAAAGTAGCAAACGAATTGTCATTGTACTCGGAATGATGATTCCCATTCAAATAAATAAAAAAATACCGGGTGTTTTTTATATATTAAGGTGAAGGTCGTTTCCGGCTAAACCGAAAGTAATAAAAAACAACTGAATTCAAGAAATACTACACAGTTAGGTAATATACCTACGTACCAAATTTTATTTTGATATTCTAACAAATAAAAAGTTACAGGGACCTAAGGCACCAGGTACATATTTAAAGTTTATTTTTCCGGAAACTACTTGAAAAACTAAACTCTTTTGTAAAGAATTTAAAACCCCTTTAAGACAAGGTATCACTTGCCGCCCTTTTCCATTTAAACTTTTTAATGTTTATGTTGGTGGAAGAGGGGATAACCTTAAAAAAAAAAAAATTACACAAAAATGAATCCCTCTTAAAATGAAAATTGACGCGTTTTAGGATTTTATACGTGTACAATAAACGAATTATAGGGGGTGGCCCAGAAATCAAAGGGTTAAAGCAAAATGTCAAATTTATCACTTGTTTTAAAAATACACACAGTAAATAAAAAAGAATCGTCTCACTCTGTATAATCTCGACTTACCGAACAGCCATTTACCTATAGAAAGAAGCATTAGAATGAGGTAATTGAGTTGCTTAAACATTGTTACTGTAGTATTTTATTCTAACTTTAAAGGTCAATAATTCCCTAATGCAGCGCGATAGCACTTTTTTATATAAAGTACTAAAAATACTTTGGCTTACTTTATTACTCATATCATTTACGACCTCATCTTTCCGGACACCTTGTTTTCCACACCTTTTAGAGACACCCTGTATACTGTCCAATTATTTTTAACACTGCATTACCATATTACCCAAAACTACCTAGAGTTACAGACCTTCTAATGATTATCAATATATATATATATATATATATATATATATATTATATATATATATATATATATATATATATATATATATATATATATATATATATATATATATATATATATATTTTAATCAAAAGTTTTGGCCGCACTGTATAATATGTAGGCTTTATGGTTATTTGACCCCGGTAGTTTTTATGGAGTTTCTTTCTAACAGAAAATCATTTTAATTTTGGGGTTTGCGGACTACCATTCATTTTTGAAAAATATTTTTAAATATATTTTTATTGTCTACAAACAATAATAGCTTAGTGACTTATTGTTCAAAAATGGCCCGATACTTCGGTTTTTGAGTAGAAGCAAATGCTTTATACAGTGAATAAAGTATGTCAACATTAGTAGATTTTTGAACAGACCCACCTCAAAAAGTCCTGCTGGCACCCCCACCCCTCAAAGTTGGTTAAGGGATTGATATAGTTTTTTCTAATATCTTCTAAACGGTAAATGATAAAAACTGATTTTGTGTCGTTAGATAGAGCACAAAAATTCTGCAAAATAATAACACTAAAAATTGTATTTTTGTTGATTTAGTAAAATTCTACAACAAAAAAATGTTGGAGGGGAGCATCCACACGGCACTTTTTACGATATATCTTCCAAACCATCCACCAAATAAAACAGATATAGAATACAAAAAATAAAACCCAAAGTATTCTTTATTGAATGGTGTATAACATTATACTATTATCTTTTTAAAAAAGCTACCAGTGGCGTACAAAAGTAGCACTACACCAGTATAGTACCTAAAAATAGAAATTTTTAATGTTATACTTTTATTTTTTTTAATATTTTTACTTTAGTTTTATTAATTTATAATTATTTCTAATTCTGCATACTAGTAACAATAAATAAGTGTGATCTCAAAATTCGTTGTAACCATTTACGATAAACATTCTGATAGTAGCAACATTGATATTTGTCGAATGCAACTTTTTGCCCAAAAAACAGAACGGTTGAGAATTTACCCCCAACAATGAATGCTTTAGCACTTCACATTAATCAATACATTTATCAAGCAAGATTGCAGGGGTAATCTCTGCCAACCAGTGGTTGAACTTCCATGTCCATTCAAATGGGGATGGATTTTAGAGAATACTAAATGGTCACCACTGTGGACCACTTTAAAAAATGAAAAAATATCATCTAATACACTATTAAAATGTAAATGTAAGATTTGTGGCAAAAGTTGTAAATTTTAAAATGTACCAGGTTATGTTTGTGTGTGGAATGTTGTAATTAGGTATTTTAGGTTGTGTAATAATGTGTTTGTTTTTTATTGATGTTATATACAGTGTGTCTCAGGATAGATGTTACAAGAGGACAAATGAAACAAAAAATTTTGAATTTTAAAACGAAATTTTGGGCAGACCGGTCACATGGTCCAAAACTAATAAATACAAAACTTTACTTCAATTGGTATTAAACAGGGCGAGTTAAAAAATTGACAAAAATATTTTTTTTTACTTAACGTGTTTAATTTTAAATTTTGACATAAAAAATTTAGTTCTCTACAACATTTACCTATACAATTTTGTCCTATTTTTAAAAATAAAGGTACTTTATTCTTGGTCATTTTTCATATTTTTAGTTATAACTTGCCCTGTATACTACCAATTGAAATCAAATTTTGTATTTATTAGTTTTTGACCATGCGACCAGTTTCCCAAAAGGACGATTAAAAATTTTTGATGAATTTGTCCTCTTGTAACACCTATCCTGGGACACACTGTATAAGCCATATTTGTTGTTATCTTTATAATAAAAAGTTATTATAATACTGTTGTTATTTATTTAAAAATATAATGAATCAAATTATAAAACAAAAGAAATAAGTAAATAAAATGTAAAGTATAATTATTAATTAATAAATCTAAAGTGAAAAATAATCTTTTAAAATTAATAGAATAACATTAAATATTTTGATTTCTAGGTACTTTACTGGTGTAGTACTAATTTGGTACGCCACTGGTAGCTTTATTTTAAAAGATAATAGTCTAAATGATAACTTTGTGGTTTGTCGTTTATGTTGTTTATTTTTTTGTTAATGGTTTGAAAGATATATGGTAAAAAGTGCCGTATGGATACTCCCCTTCGACTTTTTTGTTGTAGAGTCTTACCAAAAAACAAAAATATTATTTTTAATATTACTATTATGCGCAATAAGGTAATATTACCAATTAATATAACTAAAGTGAGAAATTATCTGAAAAAATAAAATAAAAGTATAACATTAAAAATTTCTATTTTTAACTACCTACTATACTGGTGTAGTGCTACTTTTGTACGCCACTGGTAGCTTTAATTTAAAAGAAAATAGTATAATGTTATACACCATTCGATAGGGAAAACTTTGGCCTTAATTTTCTGTGTCTTATATTTTTTTGTTTGGTAGACGGTTTGGAAGATATATCGTAAAAATGCCTTGTGGATGCTCCCCTCCAACTTTTTCTATATTGGAGATTCTTACGTAATAAACAAAAATACAATTTTAATTATTACTATTTTGTAGAATTTTGTGCTCTATCTAACGAAACTAAAATCAGTTTTTTATCATTTACCGTTTAGAAGATATTAGAAAAAACTATATCAATCCCTTAATCAACTTTGAGGGGGTGGGGGTGCCAGCAGGACTTTTTGAGGTGGGTCTGTTCAAAAATCTACTAATGTTGACATACTTTATTCACTGTATAAAGCATTTGCTTCTACTCAAAAACCGAAGTATCGGACCCTTAAGTCACTAAGCTATAATAGTTAAACAATAAATGTGATTTGTTATACAGGGTGTCCGCAAATTAATGGTACGCAGAAAAACCAAATATTCCCTATTCCAAAATATTAAGATTTAACCAAAGATACCTATATCCAAATGTTGATAATAAGAAATATACAGTGTGTTAAAATAAAAATATGTTTTAAATATTGTAATAAAACGGTACCTGAGAGTATGAAATGGGCTATTCATGTATGATATTAATTTTTATGTACAAACTAGAGGGCGCAGGCGCAACTACTTATTTAAAAAAAAACGATGCAACTTTTTGTGACATTTTCTATATACCATTTAAGTAAACTAGTAAACTCTCCTATGCTTTCTACACAAAAAAGGAATACTTTGCAAGAATCGCTCTAAGACACCGTTTTCAAGATATTTGAATTTAAATTGTTTATTGCAACCAAAAAAATGCCTGTAAAAACAACATATTAGCCATAATTGCAACTGCCTCATCATAAACGAATGATTTAATGTATTCTTTCATATACTTTTTGGGTGCACAAAACCACTTAAATGCAAAAAAGATTGCTCAGAGCCATTCTTACAAGGTATACCTTTTTGTGTAGAATGCATAGAAGAGTTTACTGGTTTACTTAGATGGTACATACAGAGAAGCACAAAAATATTGGGCGTTTAAAATATACTCAAAAACCCCTAGATACCGAGTTTAAACAACATATTCAAATAGCATCAAAAATTATCGAATATAAATTAAAACTATTTTTTTACTTTAACACCCTGTATCTTCCTTATTATCATGAGCGTATATAAGGGGCGGGGGTTTTGGAGGTTTGAACCCCCCTCCATTAGCATGAGCCATAAGGGAAATTTGTAAGGAAAAATGTCTTGCTTGGTTATGTTTTTAATGCATACGGTTATGTGGACCCCCAGACGGCAAGAAATCAGTCAAATGCATGTTTTTCGGATGTGGGGACTTTTTTTTGCTCTCGTAACACAGTATAGAATGCAAGAAAATTATAACATTTTTGAAATAAAATTATGTTGGAAAATACTTCATTTCCAAGATACAGGATGTTAAAATTTAAGAAAAAAATGTCGTTTTGTGTCTACAAAGTTTGGTACACATCTTTTAACCATTACGTTACGTTTCTTGCTGTAAAAGTTTTAAAAAAATCCCGGTGGCGTTCGAACAAGATTTGTATTGATTTTTCAAGAAAAAAATAGTACGCCACTGCTTTTTCTTCGAATCAATATTAATTTTAAAATAATCATTTCCTTTGGAGTTAATTTGTTTATTTAATTGAAACCATTTTAATGCATGGCGAACTTACCAAAATCTGATATGGCGTTTTGTATATGAAATTCGTTTTTGACTTTGATTAAAAATTATAACTACTGATTATTTTTTTATTAGGTTTAAATTGTAGTAATGTATGTTTTTGACTGTTTTTTAAAACAAATTAGACAAAAACGAATATTACATACAAAACACCATATCAGATTTTAGCGATTTTGCCATGCATCAATATGGTTTTTATTTTTTTAAACAAAAACCGTTCGTCGTACAAAAAAATATCAAACACCAAATTAACTCCAAAGTAAATGATTATTCCAAAAATATAACTGATTCAAAGAAAAAGCAGTGGCATACTATTTTTTGCTTGAAAAAAATGTAATACAAATCTTGTTCGAATGCGACTCGTCGACATCAAAAAATGGAACATAATGGTTAAAAAATGTGTACTAAATTTTGTAGACATATCTGGAGTAGTAGGAAAGTTATGATAAAAAATGCATTTTTATAAAAACTTTAACACCTTGTATCTTGGAAATAAAGCATTTTGGAACATAATTTTATTTAAATAATGTTCTTATTTTCTTGCATTCTATACTGTGTTAAGAGGAAAATACTAACTTAAAAATTACCCTGTATACGTCTGTGCTTATTATCAACTTTTGGATATAGGGAATTCAATTCAAGGAGCAGCCGTGTTGCAATTCGGTCAATCAGCTGATAAAACTGGATACCTAGATCAAAAGTGTCAAAAATATTTACCATATTTATAGAAATATACGATTTTGGGTTTGTGTCTCGTCTAGAAGCAAAAGCACTTTTGAAAACAAGGCAATAAAATTCAGACAAAATATTAGGCATCATAGGCTAAAAACCTAAATAAAACAAAGAGTAGTTACCAGCTAACGTTCCGCGTAATTTTACCTAAAGTGACAAAACGTAAGTTCTTAAATATTTACACTTAAACTGCAGGGCATAAGAAATTAGACTTTGCACCTTTTGCTTCATGCTAGATTTTTTACGGAATGTATAATGACAACCCCCAAAACACTTAGCACAAATTGTAGACTAATTCTTCTTGTATTTTTTATTGCATTTATTCAATAAATTATAAAAATTATTTAAAAAGACAAGATATTAACTGCCTCAACAACAAAAAAAACTTGACTATCAATTGTCATGAACTCTTATACTAGTTCCAAATTATGACGATGAGGGCTTTTTAACAATGTTGCCAAGCCTAATTTAAATTATCTATAGGTATGTTTAGTTATGTACATATATATTAATATTTAAGCCTAAGGAGTCTGTGGTTTTTCTGTATACTATTAATTAGCGGACAGCCTGTATACAAATTACCTCTTTGAACCACAACAGTACACAACTTTCCTCTATAAGGATGCACATTGCTTTCAACTACGACTGCTTCTACAGGCCCAGTTGGATCACCACCAAGTTCTAATATTTCCGCCTGCAGAATTAGAGCTTCGGTGAGTTGATTTAGATTTTGTTTTTTCAGAGCCGAAATAGGGACAGCTTGAACGTCACCACCTAAATTTTCCACCTGTATTCCCACCTCTATAAGCATTCTTTCAGTACGCTCTATATCAGCTTTAGGTGAATCGATCTTGTTTATTGCAACAAGAATGGGCACTAAAATAAGGTATATAAACTAATATGGGAAAGTGCTACTATTTTGATGTAATAGCCTTTAAAACAAGATAAAAAATAAATGAAAATGGCCAAGATTAAAAGTTTATTCTAAAAACTAAAGTTTTAAAATTACATCACAATATACAAAAAACTATAAATGTTTTAAAATACAGGGTAGGTTGTCCGACTATATTTTGACACATTTTGATTGCAAATAACTTTATAATAAATAAAGTTGTCAAAAAGCGGTTCTTACAGAAAGCCTTAGATTTTTAAAGTTTTTATCATAAATTCGTTATTTGGTAGCAACATTCCGTTAACACAAGAAAAAAATTTGCCGATATTCCGTTATTTATAGGGCAACTTTGTTATTTTAAATGGAATACCATGTATTTTTTTATTATCTTAAAACTTAATCTTCCTTCTTTAAAAAAATTTAACAAAGGCTATGGTTATTTCCAAAATTAATGGAAAATTTGCTATATACAAGGTTAGGAGAAAAAAATATGGTAACAAAGCTATATGTTTTTCTTAATATTATCAGCATATAGCCTTGTTGCCCTATTTTTTCTAGTAAATTTTCATTGTTAAATAATACTCTTAATTGGCATGCAGTAAATTTTTATAAATAACCATAGCACAGTTACATTTTTTTAAAGGAAAAAGATTGAATTTTAGAAAAATATACATGGTGTTCCATCTATATCCGAATATCGGTCATTTTGTTTTTGTGTTAACGGAATGACATATTCAAATGGCGAGGATGAACTAATATGAAAATAAATTTCATAGAAATGCCTATTGATAAATAAATATATAAAATAAATCTACTATTTAACCTTTCTGGACGTATTCTTAAAGAAATATTAACAACGTCAAAATATTTAAAGAGTTATTTTTATTTTATTTTGCTTAATACTTTTTAAAATACTTGGGACGTTTTAAGTTTTTAATAAACATTCTCTAATGCTTCTAAATACTTCTAAATGCGACAGAGTCAAATTATAACTTATAGATTTTATTATGGTTTCGCAGGGTTGCGACGATTTAAATCAAATTATAAATTGCTGTAAACGCACAAACAGGAGACAGAACGTTTTTTGTATGTCGCTAAGGAGATTTTCTTCCTATAAATCTAACTATCTGGCTCTCAATTTTTGGGAAATACAAAAAAATAATGAAATCAGTTATCTTAAAGTTCATTATTGCCACAGTTAAGAAAAAATAAGTATAAATTGATGAAATTACCAAATATATACACAATTTAATCAAAAAATAGGATTTTCTTTTTTTTAATTATATCTTTTGCAACACTGTGGTTTCAGGTAGAATTTTTAGTTAAATATAAGTTGGTTAAAAAAATATATCTCTGCCTTTCAGTTAATAAAACTTGAGATTCTATACCTACAGTTATAAATTGTAAAACCTATAAGGAGAATCAAATAGAAGGACAGGATGAAAATAAATTGCTATCTATTGAACTAAAATTGTGTGTACTCTCTTATTTATTTAAATCCTTAATATTCTTTGTACCTTTGGCACTTCTAGCCATTTTTACCGATTCTATAGTTTGTTCCATAACACCATCATCAGCAGCAACAACTAATACCACAATATCAGTTAAATTAGCTCCTCTGGCTCTCATAGAACTAAAAGCAGCATGGCCAGGTGTGTCCAGAAATGTTATTTTTGCACCTAAAAACAAGGAAACTTTTTATGTATAATAATATTATGGATAATAATTAAATGTCTGCGATATAATTATTTCATAAAGAATTTTTATTCGAACCGAAACATATTACCTGAATCTAAAGTCACTGAAAAAGCTCCAATATGTTGTGTAATTCCTCCAAATTCTTTATCTACAACAGAAGAATGTCTTAGAGCATCTAAGAGAGTAGTTTTTCCATGATCTACATGCCCCATTACAGTTACAACGGGAGGCCTTGGTTTTAAATCTGCTTTAGCAGGGGGTGGTCTAGGTTTTAGATCTTTTTCGACTTCTTCATGGGCAATATTTGTTGACTTTGCTATAAAAGTATAAAAGATTTTCCTTAAGAATAAAATACCAATCTGTACTGATTAAATAAGAACCACAAAAAGAATACACCTAAGGTACATGTCTAAAAAAAATGATTACTTACATATTAGGCTCATTCTTTTACCCCTCTTCTTATTCCTGTTTGGAGATATTTAATATCATCTATTGGTGTATTGGCGTCATCAATTTGATTTAAAAATAAATCTTTGGCATACTGAACATCTCTTCCTAACACATTTGCTAATTCAACCAATGTTATGCCCTTCCAAACTTCTATAACCTCTGCTTTAGATTTAGGAGAATATTCGATAATTCGAGTAGATTTCTAAAAAATAACATTCTCAGTCCCGGAAGTTTTAAATGTAAGTACATAATGATTTATTGAGCAGAATAAGTCACTAGGGTATAACTGACTGACCTCATGACTAGCAGTTTACAAAAGTTGATATTAGGATGTAAGTAAAATTAAAAAAATAAGATTTTAAAAATTGAAATGAAAGGAATTAAATTACCCTTTCTTCCTTGGTTTTCCTTCTTTTTAAACACACCATACTCATATGGAAATTGTTCCTTTGGTGGTCTAGACATCGCTCTGTTCTATTTCTAAGTAAACTGCTATGAAAAATAATCTGGGAAATACTAAAACATTAATTACGAATTAATTTTACGTTTTATTAGTGTTACTAATGCCAATAGTTTACTTTTAAATTTTATTAACAAAAAAAAATCAATATACTTAAAGGAAAATTAAAATAAGCTATTCACATGCGTATTTATAGGGTATTAAGCAGTTCTTAATAAAATAATAATTGTAATGGTACTAATAATCATTTTTAAGTCCTACTAGATTTTGGATGTGCCTAAATTTAAAAAAAATATATATTTACACCTCTCTGCCCTGTATGTATAATTTAGAGTCTAATTTTTTATATGTTATTTGAAGGTAGTTTTGAAATGGAGATTCAAAGATTGGATAGGAAGCATAATATTAAAAAAACTTAAAATTGAGTTCAGTAAGCAGATTTATGGTAGGAGAGCCCAACGGGGGCCGAAATAAAAATAGTATTTTTAGCCATTTTCCCCACCGACGAAAAGTTATACATTATACAGGGTGTAATTTAATTGATGGCTAAAAATACAGGGTATGATTCCTTAGCTTATTTTATAAAGAAAAGTTCATATGAACATACTTATGTCCTAAATGTCTTAATTTTTAAGAAACAGGGTGTTAAAATTTTCAAAAAACCAAAAAATTTCGAAAACACTTATTTTAGTAAAAACTGGTATACTGGATATAAACCTTATTTAAATAAGTATTTATTATTTTTTTTACATAACTGCTAATTAAAAATTATAAAACCTAATTTTTAAAAGAAAAAGAACCCGCAATGCTTCTTCTATGGTCTAAAAATATGCATTTAAGTGAATCTTACTTTTTTCTCTTAAACTAAACAAGATATTAAAAAATAACACACATGACAAAAAAGCAGTATTTTTATTTGCTTAATCTAAAGAAAGCACAAAAATTTTACACATATTTACACAGTCAGTGGCGTACCGTTTTTTGTTGGAAATATTCCTTCAGTTGCCTCTCAAGACGCTATAGGACTTATTAAATGTAATTTAGTTAGTGATAATTTACCCTCTTTATGTCATTAATAATATTGCCAAATTGCCAATAAGCAAAATTGGGTAAAGAATAGTTAGGATACATAAAAAATTGATTTTTTTTGAAATTTTAACACTGTATCTCAAAAATTAAGAGGTTTAGGACATATGTTTATATAAACTTTTCTTCCTAACAGAGGCTGAGAAATCATATCCTGTATTTTTAGCCATCAATTAAATTACACCCTGTATAACATCTCTTCTTATCATCTAAACTTTGCAACCCAATAGGTCTCTATGACGCTCGAGTAAATCCTCATTTAGCATCGTGGGCTCCCCTACTATTATACAAAGTCTCTATCTATGGTGTATATTGCCAATTGTCACATGTGGATAATTTGGAAAAGACAACACTTATCTTCTAATAATTACTTGCTTGTAAATAAATATTAAACTGGTTGTTTTAAAAATAGTATAACTGTTTATATTGCCCTGAATAGATTAGAAGTGAAACACATTAAAATTAACGTTAACCTTTTATTTCTGGTACCAAAGACTTGCACATTTTGCATTCCTATATTTATAATAGTATGTAGTTTTAGACATTTTAAGTAGAAAGCCATAAGAATTGTTACTACCAAAATAATTCATGTCCATAAAACAAGGGACCCCGATTTTCTGAGGTTATGTTAGATGTAAGACGTTATGTAGTTCAAATGTTGCTTTTTCTACACATTTAAACTACTAAAGTATGTTTGATAAAACTATAGTAAGGTATTAATTTTAACTGAGATAATGCCGGCTTTTCATGAGAGCGGTTTTCCGCTCGCGGATGATAAATTCAGCGTTATGATTGGTTAGTGCAAATTTAAAATGCTTTTCTCGCCAATCACAACGCTGAATTATCATCCGCAAGCGGAAAACCGCTCTCATCGTTCATATAAACATATGTCCTAAACCTCTTAACTTTTGAGATACAGTGTTAAAATTTCAAAAAAAAGTCTGTTTTTATATATCGTAACTATTATTTACCCAATTTTGCTTTAATTTGGCAATATCAATAATGACATAAAGGGGGTAAATTATCACTAACTTAATTACATTTAATAAGTCCTGTGGCGTCTTGAGAGGCAACTGAAGGAATATTTCCAACAAAAAAACGGTACGCCAATGACTGTGTAAAATTATTGTATTTTCTTTAGATTTAGCAAATAAAAATACTGAGAGCGGTTTTCCGCTCGCGGATGGTAATTCAGCGTTGTGATTGGTGGGAAAAGCATTTTAAATTTGCACAAATTGGGTTAAGCCGGCTGTCCATGAGAGCGGTTTTCCGCCGGGTTTCCTCCGGGAGCATTCGCTTGCTTCCGGAGTAAACTTTATTGCTCCCGGAGCAAACTCAATTTTTCTATATTTAAAAAAATAATGTTGTAAAATAATACTAAATAGAAGTACCTTCCTACACTTATGAGTAAACAAATTTCAATACTTTATGGCATCAGAGACTCATAACAACAATGATTAAACTTAAATATTTATTTTTTAAATGATTTATAGACGATGCTGCCAAACTAGCGGTCACATTACTGACATAAACAACGTAATTTTTGAGGTCAGGGAATGCCCTGGGAGAAATAAAATAAGCTTCCAAAAATGTTCCCCCAATGCTCTCAAAAATAAACGCTCGGAGTTTTTCACGACCCATCCTTACTTAACTACACGATCTAGAGCACCAGAGGGTCACTTTATAGCCCTATTTTCTGAACCACGCATGGACTCCAAGCGAAAACATAAAAACATAATAATTTCATCGGTTTTCGCTCGCGGATGATACTTCAGCGTTGGGATTGGCGGGAAAAGCATTTTAAATTTGCAGTAACCAATCACAACGCTGAATTATCATCCTCGAGCGGAAAACCACTCTCATGGACAGCCGGCTTTATACTTATCTGTATAGTCGGGAGTGCAATTTACTGCCTAGTGCCTAGATTTGCATTTCTAATTTGTGATTACAATGTTAGGTTGTCGTAAATACATAGTTGTGGTTTTAAATATTGGTCTTGATAGCTACATCTACTGGCGATTCAATAGCATGAAAGCTCATAAACAAGCAAGCAAGCTACATCAACGTGAAAAATCGACAAAAATCATTTTCTTACTGCTGCCCATTTCCTGCCAACTGTTCTAAGGGGATCTTTGGCCGCTAAGTAGAGAATATTTATATAGAAGTTATTCATTCTTTCCGCGGTCTCCGAGTAGTGCGCTTACGTTTTTCGTAAAAAAGCTACAAAGCTTTTCCAGGAAGGCGACCGGAGTGCAGTCGTACAGGCGTTTTCTGTACCCTTGGGGATTGAGAAAGATTCACGCCAAATTGCTTCTTTTTCTAATGCTAAGCGCTGTGAGCAAAGATTCCTAGAACCTGATGTTTTTGCATGTTTGGTATCCAATGCGCATGGTGCCCCTTCGTATGGTCGACGACGCTGGGCGAACCTGCGGAAATCGTCAGTGGTGACAGGTACCGGTTGTGCGCAATACCAGTAGCAGTTCTTGGTTTGACAGCTACAATTTATGCATCGCATCGAATTTTTTGATATCGTGTGATCGCTGCTACTGCTATCTAGAAGTAGCTGCTACTGAAAACTAGTGATATTATCACTCTTTACGGGAACATGCTAAATTTTTATAAATAAAGTCATAGTTAACCTTGTTAAAATTGAATAAAGAAAAATATATCATTTTAAAAATACATTCTGTCATTTAATATACATATAATTTAATTATTAACTTGCATTAGCATATAAGTGTCCACGATGTATATCAAACATAGGAATTGAAGGCAGTTCAATTCCTATGATATCAAATTTCTTTATTTTTTATAAACATTTACAGCTTTGATCATATTTTTAGGCAACCCATTCGCGATAAATTTATTACCAAATCAAATTGATAAAAAATAGTTTTCATGCGGTAAGCAAGCCAATTTGCATCCACTTTTACTAACGTAAACATGCATAATCTGGCATAATCACCATATCATAAACGAAAGAGGTTAGAATCACTGAATCGCAATCGCAATCACAATCACCGTCCTGCGATCGCAGTCGCCGTTTAATGTTGTGGTTACGGGCAGCGCCACCTCTGCGAACTGCGAATATTAAAGAGTGATTCTTTCACTGTCATCGCCAGGCGCTAGTAGCAGCTACCAAAATGATTTGTTAATAACCGGTGATTGGTAGAAAATGGGAGCAACTCCGATTTTGACGAAATTTGGTATACAGGGGTTTTTGGGGCGCTGATCACGAATCTGAAAGAATTATTTGGCGGAAACGTTTCGTTCTCGAGATATCCATCATCAAAGTTGATATTTGAACTAACTTATTTTCACTATATTCCCCCTTCTTTTTGCACACAATTCTTGATTTAAAGCTAAAGTGTCACACAATATTTGATTTTCACCTTTTAAAACCCCGTTTTTCTACGTTTTTACATTATTTTTGAATTAAATTGCAGTGGCTTTTCTTTGATAATCCGGCAACCATACATACACATAGGGCTTCATGGCAAACTGGGATTAAAATGATTCAAAGTATAGCTATGCAGTTTAATGCAAAAATAATGTAAATAGAAAAACGGGGTTTTAAAGGTGATCAAATATTGTGTGACACTTAGCTTTAAATCAAGAATTGTGTGCAAAAAGAAGGGGAATATAGTGAAAATAAGCTTAGTTTAAATTTGACCTATGATGATGGATATCTCGAGAACGAAACGTTTCCGCAAATAATTCCTTTCAGATTCGTGATCAGCGCCCCAAAAAGCCCCCGTATACCAGAATTTCGTCAAATCGGAGTTGCTCCCATTTTCTAGAAAAGTACCGTTAGCCGTTCTATATGCCAGTCTGGCGAACACGGTATACCATTGAGAATCCATAATCATAGTGTATAATTTTGTGTTTCAGGTATGTTCATTCCTCTGACCTGTCCAGTCTGGTAACTTGATTGACAGGGTTAAATGGCAAAATGTACGTGACACTCAGACAAATAACTTATTATCAGGACTATCAACTGAATGAACTTACACCAACTGGTATATAGCACGGTGATGCATCAGATTTTCTAGAAAATGGGAGCAGCTCCGATTTTGACGAAATTTGGTATACGGGGGTTTTGGGGCGCTGATCACGAATCTGAAAGAATTATTTGGCGGAAACGTTTCGTTCTCGAGATATCCATCATCAAAGGTCAAATTTAAACTAAGCTTATTTTCACTATATTCCCCCTTCTTTTTGCACACAATTCTTGATTTAAAGCTAAAGTGTCACACAATATTTGATTTTCACCTTTTAAAACCCCGTTTTTCTACGTTTTTACATTATTTTTGAATTAAATTGCGTGGCTTTTCTTTGATAATCCGGCAACCATACATACACATAGGGCTTCATGGCAAACTGGGATTAAAATGATTCAAAGTATAGCTATGCAGTTTAATGCAAAAATAATGTAAAAACGTAGAAAAACGGGGTTTTAAAAGGTGAAAATCAAATATTGTGTGACACTTTAGCTTTAAATCAAGAATTGTGTGCAAAGAAGGGGAATATAGTGAAAATAAGCTTAGTTCAAATTTGAACTTTGATGATGGATATCTCGAGAACGAAACGTTTCCGCCAAATAATTCTTTCAGATTCGTGATCAGCGCCCCAAAAACCCCGTATACCAAATTTCGTCAAAATATTTAAGGTTATAAAGTTTCTAAAAAAAATAAACCTGGCAAACACTGGTTGCAAAATTTTTAAATATACCAGTCATTGCCACAAATGGCCATTATTGGTTTGGATTATTTTTATTCATCAGAGTGTGGAAATAAACCATTTAAAATTACGATGTTGCCGCAATTTGTTTTATTGCAAAAACTTTATTCTAACCAATTATTGCCACTGAGAGTGACAATCATAGGTTACATTGATATCAGGTATTAAATTCATTTTTTCATTCCAGAAATGGCGCCGAGGAATTATACCAGAGCAAATGTTAAAAGCTCTAGAAGATGTTAAAAGTGGGAATCCCAGCAGCTACTGCAGCAAAAAATCATGGCGTTCCTCGTAGTACTTTGAGACATAAGAAAGATGGAAAATCACCACTAGTTTGTTCTATGGGTCCTTCCACAATCTTCAGTAACGAAGAGGAATTAATATTAGTCAATGGTTTTACAGTTATCAGAGAGGCATTTTCCGGTTTCAAGAACAGCTTTTAGATACAGTTCAAAAAAAAATTTTTGTTTGTAATGAAAAAGATATTTCTTTGTTAAGAAAAATCACATTTTAGGCCTGTTACCCACACCTATGACAGTGGTGAACGTATTCAAGCTATGAATTTGCTTCACGAGTGGATGTATTTGAGGCCTAAAAATCAGTGGAAGAAAAGGTTAATGTCTTTTCGAGTTTCTTTTGATTTTATTTTTGTCAACACCTACATATATATCTCACATAATGTCCTGGTTACTATTACTATTTGAATTTTTATTAATAAACATGTTTTTTCAATAAAATGTTGTTGTTTACTTGTGGCAATGACTGGTTGGCAATAATTAGTATTTTGAAAATTTTAGTGGCAATGACTGGTTTTTGGCACTTACATGGATTCTAGCTTTTCAACTTTCTTGTAGAGGCAATGACTGGTCGAAAGAATTATTTTTTTCGTAATCGTTTTGTTCTCAAGATATTCATCATCAACGGGCCTGAAGAGAGAGCGTTGAAGGCGGTACAAATTACCGGGGCCCGGAGTGATTGGGGGGCATTGACTGAATGGGGTGCCCGCGCGGGATAAAAAACGTAAAAGTAATGTGATAAATATCACATATAAGTGTTTTTTTTAAGTGAGGATTTTTTTGGTCTTCAACTTTTTTAAGGGTTATTTTTTAAAAGAAGTTTACTGTATTACTTATTTATTCTTGATCTGCAGTTTCTTCGGGTGTATCAGTTTACTTGTCCATCAGGTTAAGTCGAGGGTTATGCTAGATTAACTCATACGAAAGAATGGGATGAACTTTGCCTTTTCAGAAGTGTAATTTTTAAACTTTTGAATAAAGATCTATTTATTTATTTATTCATTTATTTACAAGTACAACTTTGCAGCAAGTAAGGCCTTTTTTTTTTGGTCTTTAACTTTTTTAAGAGTGACCCGCAACTTTGACTTGTATTCGGCGGCCCTGATCATCAAAGGTAAAAATCAAACTATTCCTATTTTCACTATATTTCCCTTTCTTTTTGCATACAATTCTTGAGTTAAAGCTAAAGTGGCCCACAATTAGTTATTATCATAACATTAAATTTTATAAAATAAATTGCAAAGGTTCCTCTAAAAACTCAGCAAGCCATGCATACACTACTCCGGCACATCCACCATAATCTGCTGCGTTTAAAAGTGAAGCTATGCAAATTATTGCAAAAAAGGATAAAATCAAATATTGTAAGCCACTTTAGTTTAGAATCAAGAATTGTGAGCAAAAAGAAGGGCAAAGAATGTAAAAATTGAGTTAGTTTGATTTTCAACTTTGATGATGGATATCTCAGGAACCAAACGTTTCGGAAAAAAATCTTTCAGATTCATGATCAGCTAGCACCCCAAAACACCTCTGTATACCAAATTTGGTCAAAAAGAGTTGGCGCAAGTTTCTAGACAATTACCAAATAATTGTATACATGGTCTTATTTTAGTTAACATATTAAAATAGAATATTTGGAATAAAAGCAATTCAAAATGAATCAGGAAGTAGACATTAAAACTGAAGACAAACCACCTACTCATGTTATAGCAGATTGGAATTATTTCCAAAAACATGTTGATGGAAGAATGTTCCAAATCAGATCATATTTTGACCTAGAAAATTGGAAGATTAATGCAATGTATAGAATGAGAATAAGCCACAGCTATGATCCCTCTCACTTTTGGGTGGTTTCCAAGGAAAGTGAAGTTGATGCATTACACAAGTACTTGCATCACTTTTATTCTAAATACAAATTACCTTACAAAATCCCACAAAAATCATTTAAATTAAACATGTACTGTATTGCCTTTACAGAAGGAGCCTTTTATAGGGCCGTACTAGAAAATGTACCAGAAATAATTAAAAATCAAGGTTGGGCCTATGTGTTCTTGATTGATTTTGGATTTATGGCCAAAGTTTCCGTTGAAGATATTTATTTCATGACCACCAAGTTGTATACTGTGCCACAATTTGCTATTAGGGCAACTTTATCAGGTAATTTCAATTTAAGTAAAATAACATAATTTGTGAAAATAAAATGATTTAATAATAATTGTAAGGAAAATTAAAAGTAATTATCATCTTTAGAATTCCATACATCTTTCAATGATATTGTTACAGACTTTCAAAAATGTGTTTAGGTTAGAGAATTTTAGAGAGTTAGGATCATTTAATTTAGTTTGTTAATTTATTTAAATAATTTACCTTAAATTTCCAAGTTCTTTTATCACTTTCGAAGGTTTCTGAAAACGCCTGAATTATCCATTGAGAACTTTTATCAATCCTGTACTATGGAATTTTCGCGATGTTTCTCCAAAATTCTAGATCATTCTTCACTCTTCCACCATACTATAAAAGGGCGATGGAAAAGCTTAGAGCAGTTAGTATAGATTCAATTTGCCGTTATTGTAACCATAGTTACGTTCGATTGTTAATATAAGGTATTGGGAATTCAAATTAAGGAGCACAGTGTTGCAATTCGACGAAGAGGTGTTTTTATATATGAGGTGATTCGGAACAATATTATTCTTTTGTTAGAAATTCATGAGAAAAAAATTTACTTAATATTTTTAATTATAGGATTCTTAGTTATGATTATTAAAAATTAAACGGAATTTGTTTTCGCACACTGATTTTTATGGTATTTAAGGTGCAGAGTTTTTTTTAATGCAGCAGTTTTCTTTAACAATTCCCAATATTTTTCAAGTAGTTTGAGCAAGAAATCTTTCACCTAATAATTTTCTATTCACTGTTTTAATATGCTAACTTTCATTTTAGCTAGAAGTAAAACTTAACTTTTTTCAATGTCTAAAAAGTACTTTATTTCTTTGATAAAGAATTAAAAAATACCATTTTTTTTTTGTTCTTATAGACAGTTAGACAGATGATCAAAATGTATAATTTTTTTATTTTTATTAACAGGTTATTAAAACGAAAAAAACCTAGATATATTTTTATAGGACTCATAAAATAATATCCATAAAAATCTGTAATTTTGTCATGGAAGAAAATCCAGAAACATTTAGAAACTGTTTTGAAAACAGATACTAAAAAATGACAAAAAGGAAAGAAAGTATTGTTAACATATGTATATTAAAATGCAACCATGAATCTTTTTCTTTAAATATATTTACAGTATTTTTTTAAGGCATGGGCCCACTGAATTCCACATCATGGTCATCAGATTTGGTATCTAAGTTCAATAGATTAGTATGCAATAAAATTTTACTCTGCCAAGTAACAAATAAGAATTACGCTCACAAAATTCTTTACCTTAAACTTGGAGAATACAACTGGCAGCGTCGGTGCCTCGAATCCATTGATGACATTTTGGTTACTGAAAAACTGGTCAAACCTATGTCTATATTAGATATTAGGGATATGAAACATAGTGAAAAGAGAAAAAAGTTAAAACGAAGTAAAAAATCAAAACTACCTTTTTATCACCCACTTTTGAGGAAATTGAAAAGGCTGCTTGTGTTGATACTGTGTTATTTAGTAAGTATTTAGAGGAGTTTGTTGGTAAATAAAGATTTTTTGTAACACTCTTAAACTTGACTCATAAATATAAGAGATACTTTTTATTTTGTATAGATTGTATAAAAGACAATTTTTTTGTTAATATATGTTTTAATACTTTTTTATTAATTATTTTTCTTTACCTCCATGTTTCAATAGCTTTAAAATCACAACTGCTCCTTAGAGCAAATTTTGTTAGTAATATTTCTGCATAGTTAAAATTAAAGGTTATCATTGTTATAATGGTAGTCAGTATCCTCTAAAAGTAATAAAAAGTTTTCAAATTAATCATAAAATTATAAAGAAAAATTTTAGACTAGCCAAATTTAGTAGCTTATGACAAAACATGGAAAAAAACAACATCGGATTTCATATAAAAATGTGTTGTTTTATATTGTAAATGACACCAACGGCATAGTCGTTTGGCTAGGGATATAGCATTAACAGCATAGCCATTGGGTGGGGATATAGCATATAATTTTATGTTCACAAAATTCTTTATTTTAAACTTGGAGAATCCAACTGTCAGCGTCGGTGCCTCGAATCCATTTAAGACATTTTAGTTACTAAAAAACTGCTGAAACAAAATGTCTATAGTTTATTAAGAGATATGAAACATAGTAAAAAAAAACAAATTGAAGATAAAAATCAAAACTCCCATTTTTGTCACAAACTTTTGAAGAAATCGAAAAGGTCGCTTATGTTGATATCGTGTTATCTAGTAAGTATTTAGAGGAGTTTGCTGGTAAATAAAGGTTTTTGATTTGTAAAACTTTTAAACTTGGCTTAAATAATTATGTAATGATAATGATAATGATTTAAGAATAAATGGTATAAAAGGGATTTTTAAGCAATTACTTTTTTCTAAATTTATTTTTCTGTGCCTTTTCTCTTCTGTTTCACATGACTTTAGAATCACAGTTGCTTCTTAAGAACAAATTTATTAAGCAATAGTTTGCATAATTAAAGTCAAACTAAAAGATGGTATCACAGTTGTAATTATAGTTAGTATCTTCTAAAAGAACTAAGACAGATTTAGTGTATTTTAACATTTCCGAATTTTTCAGAAAATTGAAATTAAATATATTTTTTTAATTCCAATTCTATAGTAGCCAGCTTTAGTAGTTTTCTATATATCCATTATTTAAAAGTACGTTAGAAAAAAACTTAATGAACAATGTTTACACAATAAAATAATTCAATACAATAGGGTTCCATTAGATTCTGTGTTCTTTATATGGGGTCCTAACATGACAGTCTTTTGGAGGGAAGCATATAGTTTTAATTTCAAGAAACCACCTGACGAGTATAAATAGACAAGTTCTAGATTTTATCTTTTTTATTTTTATATATAATAAATGTATAAGTATAAATAGGTCGACACAAGGCAAATATAATTTTAAAAAAGCAATTAAAAAGTAAAATGTTAAAAGCATAAATACAAAAAGGCTTTCTACAAACACACTTAATTGAGAATTTTTATTTTACGATTGTTTTTTATGTCTTTGGTAAAAAATAGGCATGTATTATTCACTGATATTTTTGAAATTTAGTCAAAGATTGCTAAAATTGACCAATTTATTAAAAATAAAAAGTCATATTAAAGTCTATTTAGTCAAAGTTTAATATATCTTTTTAATTAGGATTTTGTACATGGTTTTAAAATAATTATGTGTAAATAATTAATAATACATACAAATAATAGTAATCATTTATATTTATTTATATAAGTGAAGTGAATCTTTGATACTTACAAAACCTCAGTGATCAATGCAAGAACCTAAAATTATAATAAAAATATCTGCTATTAAGGGTGCTAATAAAAATACTATTATCACAAATCATCTAAAAACCTCACAAAAAGAAGTTTTACAATAAAAAAACAATGTGCGTACACAATATAACATCTGTACAATAATAAAACTTTGTATCGTAAGTAATAATATGTACATTTGACTAGTCTGATTTAACATTTGTATAATTATATTAATATGGTCAAACATTATTATATTCTATTTGAATTCTTTTTACCATTATCGATTAACTTCAGTTTATTATAATTATTATGATTATACTTGTTAAACTTTTTGGTATAAATCGGTTTGTGACTAACATTTGATAAATTATTCCTCATTCTCATACAACTTTAAGCTTGCCCCATGAATCATTACTTCGAATTTTTTCACATAGTACAAGATCCTAATAGGAAGCGATCTGCACACATCTGTCTACCGGATATAAACTATTTTATATTAAATATAGTAATATAGTGAAATCGCTCTATCAAATCCGCTAAGCCATAAAACTCCTTCAGCTCGGTAGTCGGTGGCTCTCATACAATAAATTATATTTTATATAACTGAATAGTGATAATAATAATAAAATATTTTATTGTGCCAAAATAATTATTGTAAGTAGATATAATTACAGGCACAATAATTAGTGTAATTTCTAATTAATTGGAATGGTAATAAAAGTACCATGGTAGTTTTAGGATGTTGAATAATTATAAATCGTCTTTTCAATTCTTCAGTTTTATAGCTTAAATTATATACAGAGGGTCATTATACAATATTTTGTTCAACTAAAGAATATCACGAATGATACTTTCTAAATAAAATAAATTGATATAAATAAAAATTGACGAAGATAAATATTTAGTTTTTTTTTCAATTGGAATGGTCATTTAAACCTTCTCTAATAATTACTTGTATAAATATTTCTAATCTATTGTTCTGATAATTACATAATAAAATAATACTAAACCATTACCAAATTAGTAGGTAAAATATTTATTATCAGATTTTGTGGCATTTTAACAACCCTTACCTAATAACTTTCATACCTAAATAAATAAAACCCAAATATTGGCAATGAATATTGGGACAAACTACCTGAAAAAAATTCTAACTCATTGATCACAAAGTTTTTATTTGGTGTAAAACAAAACCTATATAATAAAATTTAATTTTAGTAGTAGTATTAGCATTATATTAGCAAGTCACAAGATTGAAAAACATACATTTAAATTAAAGTGTTTAAAAATTAATTTTAATGCATTGTCATTGCTTTATTTATAAAAGTGTCAGTATACAGGGTGTTTCAAAAATGTTGATGTTATTATTATTTTATTTTATTTTTTAAATTGAAATATAGCCTTGCCCATAATTTTTTAGGCAACCCCTATGGCAATACCTTTGTTTAAATATAATATTTAATATAAAATAGTTTTTTTATTCGGTAAGCAGATGGGTGCAGGTCGCTCTTTATTCTGATCTTAGACTATTATTACCGAGTACTATTTTTAAGAAACATGTAGTAACCAAAAAGTTTTACAGTAATAGATTCTATTGCGGAGTAATTTGGCTATTCAGTCTTTTTACAAGTAAGTGGCTAGCCCAACGTTAATACAATATTTTACAAGAGTAACGCTAATGGATTCATCTCTAGTTAACCATTCTGTCATTCCGACTAACTAGGTGTAAAACATTTCGAAAATACTATTCTGTGGTCCACTCCTCAGACAAAACTAACTAGAGATGAAAGAAACAGCAATTTAAATCACAAAATCTACTAGGTTCTATTAAAATTTGGTATCTTATAAAATTAGCAAGTAATCCTTCTAAAACTAAAACAATCTAGGCTTTAGGTAAGTTTCCAATTTCTATTGAAACTTGAGTAGTCTATGAGCCAACAATTTTAGAGCGTATAACACATTTTATTAATATTTTTAATTAATTTTTAATTTTCATTACAAATATGATGTTTATATTTTACACATAGATTTTCAAACTTGAAACAAATTTAATGTTAATAAACCATGCTAAATGCAGGGCTAAAATATATAGAAAGATAAAAAGCTGACCATTTAATGATCTAAGTGGTAATTCAATGGGGACTAATAATAGCCATATTTTGTGGCTTTAATCGTATTTAAAAAAGTGTTAAAGTGTGAGACAACCATCTTGTGTATTTTTCTTAGTATAGCTTAAAAGAATACTTAAAAAATGGTTTAAATAATTTAAAAAGAGAAATGACATAAAATTACCATTTTCATTTTATGGGACAGATCAAGTTTTGGGGAAAGATATGTCAAAAAATATTTATTTTTAGCTAATTAACAAAACTGTTTCTGCTTTGAAAATCTATAAGCCGGATTTTAAAGAAAAATTAATAAAATTGAAGCAATACACTATGATGCCTTAATGGTATTAAAATACGTATAAACGCCAAGTCTATTTCTTCTAAAAACGTTTAAAGTGATAACTATAGATATTGAAAAATAAATCAAATAATCATAAAAACAAAAATAAAAAAGTCAAAAGTAATAAAACAAAAACGATTTACATTTCACGAAAATATTGCATATCAATATGTTTTTGTTTCGTAATAATTTATTTAAAATAAAACTATATGGTATATTAAAATTACTTCAGCCTTAAACAACTAAAATCACATTTCGCAGAAGACTACAAATATTGCTTGGTAAAAATTAAATTTATATACGGTATCACTTTTAAATAAAGTTTTTAAAATGTGGAGAGTACTAACCGTTTCCTTGATGGAGCAAAAATATTAGCTTGTTATAAAGGGTGTGCTCACAATGGGTGTAATTGTAGTGCGTTATATTTTATGTCCATTAGACCCCATAATTATGCCTTGCACTCCATCTAGAGTTATTATGAGGCCATATAATATACAGTGTGTCCACGAATGGACTTAACAATACCTGTACTTTTTCTTTGTATCTAAAAGAAAAGGTATTTTTTTTAAATTTTTACTTTATCTGAAATGCTAAATCTCCTAATAAAAATCGCTTTAAGATGTACATGCGGGGGTTCAACATCGCGAAAATATTACTTAAATTTTTTAAAAATCAGCGGAAACATACAGGGTGTCCCAACTCTATTTATATAAGCAATATCTTTACCCTTTACATGATACAAAAAAACAACTTAATAAAGTATGTTTATTACACAAACTTATTTTAGTGATAGTGTAAGTATACTTACCGATACTATCAATAAAATAAGTGTTTAATTTTGAAATTAAAATTAAAAAGCATGAAAAAGTAATAAAAAAAAGCTCAGTGGTATTTTTCTTATTGCTTATAATTACTGGGGAAAATTAAGCGTAAATTTTATACTATATAATTATGTAGTTTTAAAAATATATTTTTACGATTTTTTATTTTTAAAGTAATACTTTGCGATTTTTAATCACCCTTTATTACAGTTTTCAATATTTTATATGACGCAAAAAATGTAATAAAGAATAACTTTTTCAAAATAATAATAATAATAAAAAAATAAAAGGTATGGTTAAGTCCATCCGTGGACACACTATACTTGATTAAAATTAATTATTTTAGATCTTTTTAAACAAGTTGCGTTTGTCATGCAAGATGTGAGGCCTAAAAATAAAAAATTAAGGGAAAAACCACGGGGCACAAACTTGTGTTTCTCTTTATAGGTTTTTGTTAAAAGTATTTTGGTATTACCCTGATTTTAAATAACAACCAAATAAAAATCCTTCATCTATCTGCCTCCCTGATTAGTGTTAATAATTTTTAGGAATATATTATTGTACAATATACAATATGGCAGTTGTCAATGGTTATTTCTGGCAGTGTTCTTTAATTAAAAGTTTAAGTCAGTACTATATTTTATTTTAAATCAGGTAAGCTTTATTGGTAACAGGGGTAATTTTTAGATTTTTTTATTTTTTTATCAAAATGTATTCAAATCATGAAACTTATTAAAATGGGACACCAATATCAAGAGTTATAAAAAATCATACCAAAAATCTTAAATAATGAGATCAAAAATCGGTTTATTTTTTTCCAAGCAATATTTGCCATTAGGTTAAAACGGCTATTGAAAAATTAATAGCCGTCAGTCCCAATGACGTCATCCGCGAAAGTAACCCTCTTCTAGCTGGGCTGAGGGGGCACTAACGGCGCATGCGGGTGTAAAGCGCTTACTGGTCGACTTCGGGTCTGTTCAACCTTTCTCATTTCAATCTGCAAAAAAGAAAGATATATTTAAGTTTAACTTAAAACTAACCATAAACAAATTTGCTAGTACGTCACTGAAGATGGGAACATTTTGTGGGTGAGTTACACCCTTGCCAGAGAAATTATTTGATATGACAAGCTGTCATATCAACGAAAATAATAGCAGAGACTTCTAACTTGGCAGTTGTAATCAGGATCGAGAGACCTTCAAAACAAAGTATTAGTAGACCCCTCTTTCTATTTAAGAGTTTAGGAGTGAGTCTCGCCCCTGCTAAAGGGTTGCGGTTAAGGGGAAAAAAGTGGCCACCATATATTTATTATTTACAAATAACAACAACAAACCAACGATCTACCCAGAAAAAATAATTAAAATCTGGGTCAATTCCGGTAAAACCGAAAGTGACTGGGAAGACTAACTCTTTTTCTTCCATACCATTTACCTATACCAAGTCTCATTTTGATATGCCTTATACTATAGGTGTTCTGGCTTTTCTAATAGATTTGTTTACACCCAGTATAGGGTTTGCGTGTTAATTGATAATTAAAATTAAGCTCTCAACGTTGTTAAAAAGCCCTCATCGGCATAATTTTGAACTAGTATAAGAGACCATGACAATTCATAGTCAAGTTTTTCTTGTTGTTGTGGCAGTTAATATCGTGCTTTTACAAAAATATATATAATTTATTGAATAAATGCAATAAAAAATACAAGAAGAATTAGTCTACAGTCTACAATTTGTGCCAAGTGTTTTGGTGGTGTCATCATAGATTCCGTAAACAATTCTGCCATGAAGCAAAAGGTGCAAAGCCTTATTTGTTATGCCTGCAGTTTAAGTGTAAATATTCAAGAACTTACGTTTTGCCACTTTAAATAAAATTATGAGGAACGTTAGCTGGTAACTACTCTTTGTATTATTTAGGTTTTTAGACTATTATGCCTAATATTTTGTCTGAAATTTAATGCCTTGTTTCAAAAGTGCTTTTGCTTCTAGCCGAGACACAAACCCAAAATCGTATATTTCTGTTAATATTTTCGACACTTTCGATCTAGATACCCATTTTTATCAGCTGATTGACCCGACTGCAATACTGCTGCTTCTTAATTTGAATTGCCAGTAGATTTGCAGCAATATTTGTACAAGTCTGATCAAAAGTTGGATTTCCATTAAAAAATGTTCTTTATACCCATAGGCATAAGCCCCCACCGTTTCATGCAAATCTCTTACAATTTTGTCCTTGTGAAGATCAAGGCGATCTTTATATCCGCGTAACAACATTCTATGTGCCCTGGCAAAAAAGTCTCCAATATTTTATTAGAGTTGGCGAATGTCCTAGTTAAGTCGAAAGTAGGGGCTCGATAAAAGGAAGGGCTGGGGGAAGCTTAGCCCCCCAGTCGGCGATTATTCCCACCTAGAAGGCAATAAGCCCTCACAAAATTAATACCCTTAAATAATGTTAATTTTTATAAAAACCTAAAGGTTGTTTAAAACCATACTCTTTAGTATGTTTTTTTAATAAACTTACTTTTTCTTCACGTCACAATAAAATATCTTTGACCTATTAAACGTAAAACAAGGTCGAAAGGGACTTCTTTCCGTGTAAAAAACGTTGTAAGTGACATGTATATAAAGCGTTGTTTTAGGATTTTTTTCTTACCTTCAGAACTTCTTAGGTTCATAATAAGATGTTTTATTTCTAAATACAATAAAATACCCATAAGTAAGCAAAGCAAGTGTTGTAGTTTTTTTTTAATTGAAAGAAAAATATAAAAAGAGTTTTTTTCGTTTTTCTCAAAACTAAGCTTTTGACGGTTAGAACGTTGTTCCGGTATACCCTTTGTTAAATTAAAACTCATGTTAAGTTATATTAAACTTTTTTTTTTATGGAAAAATATATCACCCTTATTTAGTACAACGTCGGTACATTAAAGTTTTAAACCTACAAATACTTTTAAAAACCATTTATAAATAGTCGTTGGCTTTTTTGCATATTTCTAACTTCAAAATATGCAAAAATAGTTTCTACTTACCATATTTTCGTGTAAAACTTCCATATACTCTCTTACTAACGTGGCAATTTGGAAAGCCTGAGCTGTTGTTAATATCACTTTACTTTGCTTATGGTCACTTCCTGTGATAATCATTAAACACTGCAATGCCGGCGAATAAGACAATATGCTATTGTAATCGTAGGTACATAGAGTATTTCGCGATCTGTGTTCAAGAAGATGCAGGCCTTTCTGATCTACAGCTAACCACAGTACTCGGGGCCAGTTCGATGTAAATGATTGCTAAAAAGATAAATAAAATTGGTGAAATAAAAATTACCCTTTAATAAATTACCAGTTTTTATTGTAATTAAGTTAAGTTAACCATATACCCCAACCCTTGTATTTTTGGTTTATAAATATCAACATCATTGGCCAAACCGCATATAAAGACTGTCCACGGATGGGGTTAACAAAAGGATAAATGGACCAAAAATTGAATTTTTTGAAAAAAAGTCATTCTTCATAAAAAAATTTAGTTGTGAAAAAATAAGATTCACGAAGAGAAAAATGTTGATTTTGTATACAGGGTTCGCAAAAACTTAAAAAACATGATTTGTCCCCAAGAGTAAACTACCTTAATTTTAAATTTTTAAGCAAAGTGTCATTAGGAAAATTTATTTAGAATAATGTTTTTAATCGATAAAAACAATAATACAAAATTTTATTGAACCCCATAATTTGACGGAAACGCCTTGATCACATTCGTTTACACCTAAAAAATTGTGTTGTGTAGAAATTTGGGCAAAGCACGTGTTTAAAAAGCAAATGAGAGTTTTTTTAGATCACTTTGGTATAAAAATTTAAAATAATTCATTAAACTTGTTGATACCCCTGTAACATTAATAAAGTAATTCAAAATGCAATTCTAAATAAATTTTCTAAATGATATGTTGCCTAAAAATTTATTTATTTATTGAAATTACACATTACAGAGTGAAAAACTCTAAATAGTGTTTAACAGTACAAAGTACAGTAAATAAGGGTCACATAAAATAACAATCAGACTAATAATAAAAAAACACCCACAAGGCAGTACGATTTATTGCAAATGATTTACCCGTTTCTTAAAACCACCAAGACCAAACTCAAAAATATCAACCTCGCTAAAGTTGGTATTAAAATAAATGTGAAAAAATGAAAAAAAGAGGATAAATAATGTTTTTAAACCCAGTGTACAAAACCAACATTTTCTCTTCATGAATACTATTGTTTTACAAGCAAAAGTTTTTATGAAGATTGACTTTTTTCTAAAAATTAAATTTTTGGTCCATTTGGCCTCTTGTTAACCTCATCGGTGGACAGTCTGTATGTAAGGCTGGTTTATGTTAGCTAATCGTATTTGTGGCAATTCTACGCTATAGCGCAGAAAAAAAATGGGGCTCAAGCGTGCGCATGTGAACGGATTGCAAAGCAATAGTAGTATATTATGGGACAAGCACGGAATGTTACTCATTTCCCACGAGTATGACTTTTGCAGCAACGAGCCGCAGGCGACGACTATTGATATATCACTAGAAAAACTAGAAAATATTTAAAATAAATTTAATGTTCCGAATTTGTAACAGATTATTATTTGTCAGCCACAGCATACGCGATATTATAGATTATTGTGATTTTTTTATCAAATGTGATTAATTTTATAATAATAAAATTGACAGTAGTAGTAAATGACAATAGTCAGTGGTGTTGGTAACCATGACATTTCTATTTGTCATTTCTGTTGGTAACCATGGTTACTAACTTTTTAAACTGATGTAGAAGTGCCACTTGAGAAATATAGGTCTCTTTCCCAAACATGGCGTATAAAGCTATATGAATTTAACTTTAAAAGGTGTGCTCTTTGGTATCAAATAAACACACTATAAAAGTGTGAAGATCTAACCCAAAATGATGTGTTATTTTGTACTTTAATTACTAAAACAAATAGTATTATACTATACATTAAAAGCACTTAAGCAGTGAATGTGTGAAGCATTGCACCAGGTATATAGTAGAGGTCCCTGAACGAACTATTTATTTAATTACAAGGAGATATTGTGAGTGGTAATTAAAACCAGATAGAAAATGATAACTATATTTTAAAATATGTTAATAACTTACCATAACATCGAAAATAGTAGCTTTGTGTAAAGGCCAGCTCTGAATCAAATTCAAAAATGCTTGCTTGGCCTCGGAAGCCGTCATCCCTCTTAGGCTCTGATGATGCATTTGCACGCCATCTTGTGGTACTGTAGGAACCATCCTGGCAGGTAGACAGTGGCAGGCAATGGGTCTATAATCGTGGATGGTTTCATCAAAGTCGCCCAGTTCTAGTTGGGCTTGAAGGGCCGTTAACATCATCTGGAACAAACAATGAACTAAATTATGCCAAGAAAATACTTATCTTATTAATTTTTTTTGTAAACGAGAAAAACACCTGAACAAAAAATGTAAAAATAACTATTTTAGTGACTTACCGCTTCCTTATCTGTTATAGGAAACCGATCTGTCCTGAGATCATGCAGTACTTGGTGGTACAACAGTTCCTTTTCGACGGAATCGTTTAAATTTATATAATTATCCATAAAGAGATGTTTTTAAACAGGAAAAAGTGATGTTGCGGCCGCACTTTTTTGCCGTCCCTGTATTGTTTGTCTGATTTGCTGTCGAAGCTGCCCTATATCGTTCCCACTTAGCCATTACATCCGCTACTTTTTCATCAGCTGACAAGCTGCGTTCTGAATTGCCCAATACTTCGTATATTGCATATCCTATAACAGATCAGTGTCTATGAAAGTTTAACTATTTGTAATGACATGGTAGTAACACACAATTAAGATTTTAGGGTAAGAACTCTAGTGGCAATTTTACAAAATGTTAGTTCCGGTTAGTTAATTTAACGTCTTTAAGATTTGAATGGCATGATGTCAAAGTCAAAGTCAAAATATGCTTTATTGTTTAAAGATGTACTCATCTCATTAACAAAGCTGTAATAATAATATAAAGTAAATAAAAAAGATCATCAAAATATAACAAAATAAAAAGCAATATCGAAATACAAATAAAAATTAAAAACATCAAAACAATCCAAACACTTAACATACACTAAAACTAGATAATTTAAATTAAAAAATACACTCTTACACTAAAATACAATTGTCAGACTATAAAATATATTATGTAAAGGAAACTTAAACAATTGGACAGATTTGATAAAAGTAAACTTCACTACAAAAAATATAAAAGTCATAAAACATAAAACCTAAAATAAATTAAAATAAAAAGAATTAAAAGGAACTGGTATAATACTCGTCTAACGTGTATAAAACCCTGTCGATAAGCATTTCCTTAACTTTTCTTTTAAAGCTCTTTAAGGAAGAAGAATTTCTTATTTGGAGAGGAAGATGGTTAAACATTTTCCTACTCTCGTAGAGTATCGAGTTCTTAGTTAAAGACGAGGATGGAATAGGCAGTTGTAAGTTGTCCGATTGACGAGTATTATACATAGTGTCCACTCTTAGGATTCCGTCTTTATGTTTAAAAATGATGATCATAGTAATCGCAACTGTCATTGGTATTTCCACTTATTGCCACTAAGCAGTAGAGTAGCTAGGCGTAGGCGGTCGCCTACGGCTTCGCACTTGGGGGGCTCGCGGCATTGTGAAGGTATGGAATGTGATATAGGAAAAATACCGAAATGAAAGATGCGAACGGTCTTGGAGGCCCGATTATGTAAATCAGGGGCCACGCAAAATTGTACAACGTGTAAAAAAAAAATGTGGGAGGACCTTTTTTACGCTCCTCAAAATTTTTTCACAGGAAAAGGGGCCTCACGGATAACTTCACCTACGCCCCCACGCTGAAAGGCGCCACGCCTAATTTTGGTCACGCAACGCCACTGCCACTAAGAGTTGTTGTCATCAAGTAATTATGTAATAAAGAGGTTTACTTTTACCTTTTGCATCGGGACAGAGTCCGATCTTATCTCTTACAACTTCTAACACATCTTTGGCTGTAGCTGAAGGATTAAACTCGACACTGTGGTACTGTCCGTCCATGAAATGAAACCTCGCATACACCGGTCGCCGATTTATTGTGCAAAGAATTTCTTCTCTTGATGGTGGCCATTGGCGTCGTCGCGTACCTTGGGTTTTTAGAAGACATTTCTCGGCGAATCTAGCGTACTTTCCTTCTTCCGTTACGTAATCCGAACTACATCTGAAATAAATAATAAATAGAATAGTCAATATAGATAACACCTCTTTCTGTAAACCATAAATTCAATGCAATACAAAAAAGCCAGATTACTTTCTATTTTCAGTTATTTCTATTTTGGCTTTTAAATAATAAGTTTTTTTTTCTGAAAAAGTGCATGCCCATTTTGTTTAAAAATTTCTATAAAGTTCTTAAGGGTGTAAAACAGACTTATTCTTAACTTTGACACATTTTTGCTTAAGAAAATGTCCGCCTGTCATGAGCTGCAGCGAACTTTTTCCGCCCAGCTGAGTGGAGATACTGTGTTATCCTTTTCTATACTGTGCTTTTGTTTATTACCATAAATGATATTTTCACAGTACGGTTAAAAAAATGGTTTGGCCCAGTTAAGTTTTCACCTATTCATAATACACAGAGAAACCACAGATTTCTTATGCCAAAATAACCTGTGGTTTCTTTGTATACCGTTAATTAATGGTCACCCTGTATACAGCGTTACCCAGCGGCGTGTATACAATAAAAGCAAAAAAGCATCGCCTACCCTAGAAAAATTACCAAGTAACATATTTGTTTTAATGATCTAAAGATCCTACTATACTGCCTAAGTTATCTCACAACTCATACTATACTTAATAAAATTAATAAGATAAGAAACCATATAGACCTTTCGCCGCCACAAGCTGCTATTTTTATTAAAGTTTCTCCATGCCGAATACTCTGTACAATCATTCTATTTAAAAAGACGGCAAAGCAATTTGAACTGATATGTAAGAATTCTCACGGGGATTAAAAGCAGAGCTTTTCAGCCTTTAAGAAGGCGACCCTGACCTGACCGGACCTGACCCGACCTGACCCGAGCGTGACACTCGACCGATAACGAACAATTAGGAAGGTCACAGTTCGAGAGGAAGACAGGGTTCATGGATCAATTATGCAGTCGATTGTTTTTCTGTTTACAGAAGGGATTGTTGTGATTGAACAGTAATCAGTAGTAATATATATATTTTTGTTTGGTTTGTAGGTCCTATAAAAATAAAGACAATAAGTGCGACGTGTGACTGTGTGAGTATTAATTGTTGTAAAGTAATTTTCACTTTTTTTTAATTTTGCCTATCCTACTGTTAAAAGCATTGCACGCCACTGGCGTTAACAAAGCTGAAAAGAAGATTATGTTAACAATAAGCAAAAACATTTACAAATAGTGACTTACCGTTTTAAATGAGCAATCAAATACCTCCTAATAACCTTGTTAGGAGGTAATACAACGGAGCAAGCCAGCGATAGTAATGCCCAGTGTCGTAGGTTAACTCTTGAATTAGGATCGGGGTGGTCAGTAGTTTGTTTAATAAGCTGAAGATACAATTCGCACAAGAGAGATTCTTTCCGCATACACCTCTCCAAAATGGTCTGCAGAAGTGTAACATGTTCGTCTTCAACCCTTCTAATAACTTCACCTAAAATGTTCAACATGTCATTTGTAGCTTTAGATATTATAGTGACTGGTAAAAAGGTTTTGCATGTAGAAAACAACCGTAATTTAAAAAGAAATACTTTTAATATAAGACTTTGAAAAGTTTTTTAAAATTATAATTTAAATATCTATTACATATTTTCTGAGAAATCTATATCCTTTTTTTTATTAGCTTTAGTTCATATAACTTACCATTTTGTCCCAACCCAGCGTATGTTAAAATAATTTGAAAAACTTGTAGCATTATTTGTTCCTCTGCCTCTGGTATTTTGCTGATGCTCTGCAACAATGGTTGTTTACTGAAGGCCCAGAATGCATGGTGAAAACCTTTATATGTTTCACCAGTGTCACCTTAAAAACAAATGTATTATTTTATTTTATTATTTTACACAATAGTTATCGTCATATGACCAATTTTACGTTTAAGATACAGACAACATAAAAAACAATAAAAACACCCTAACAATAAAAGTGAACTAATAAGATAGGGTCATATTACAAAAATTGCAATCTATCTATAGGGCAATTTTTGTAGCGTCTTCCCTCACTGAGTAACTTGACCATTTCAGTGGCTCTATACAGGGTGTTTCGAAATTCGGGCATTAAATTAAAGTGGTATATTCTACGTTTAAAATAAGCCCTACATCCCTACATAAACATATGTCCGGAAACACTTCCTTTTAAAGATACAGGATGTTAAAATTCTAAGATTTTTTTATCTTAATTTTTTTAACCACTCTAGATATTTAATTGGTATTTTAGTACATTGCTTAACAGCAGAAAAGAACATTTCTTTTTATGTATTTTTTTTTAATTACCATTGACGTCTGTATCATATTTGTATGGAATATTTTTCAAGAAAAACCACAGCTTTAACTAAAAGAAAATTTATTTTTAAAATATCCCTTGATTTGGAACGAATTGGATTTTTGACTTTTTTCCGAACGATGCATAGTTTTTAAACAAAAAATTACTATTTTAGGTTTTAATTTTTTATCATTTTTGTCAATATTTTCGCTAATTTGTCATGCATCAAACTGGTTCCTATTTTTTTGTTTAAAAACTATGCATCGTTCGGGAAAAAGTAAAGAGATCAAATTTCTTCTAAATTCAATGGGTATTTTTGAAATAATTTTTATGTTAGGAAAAAGCAGTGGCGCATCTTCTTCTTAAAAAATATTCTATACAAATATGGTACAGAAGTCACTGGTAATTTTTTAAAAATATTTAATATAAAAAGAAATCTCTTCTGCTGCTGTTAAGCAATGTATCAAATACCAATTCACTTTGCATCTCTAAAAGGATGCGTTTCCGGTTATAGGTTTATATAGGAAACTAGGGCTTATTTTCAATGAGAACATGCCATTGAAATTTGATGCATAAATTTCGGAACACCCTGTTTAGCTTTTGTAGTTAAGGTCAAAATAAAGGTTTTGTCATAACATCAGCCACTTCATAGTATTTATTAAAAGAAACAGGAAGAAATTAGATTGAATTTTGTCTCAAGTTTTTAAAGAGTGCAAGGTAAACGTATGGAATCAGCGTGAGTACAAATTGGTTTATTGGAAGGAAAATGCAACTGGTTGACCTGTAGATATAATAGTGTACTGTTAAAAGAAATTTCCAATACCACGGATGTTTTAGACAATAAAACATTAATGTTGTCAACATATTGGTACGATTGTTTCGTCCAAAATATTCTAATAGGTATACCCTGGTTCTATAAAAAGAAGTTTCTTACCTCCATGCTCTTGTCGAAGCTTATCTAACCTATGTTTGCTTAGCCTTCTCAAGGTATTTCTTAAGAAACTTCCGGATGAATCGGTAGGCTTTCTTAAAATGTCATGATCAACCAAGGCTCTCCGGCAATTGACTAGATTATGGTACAAACGGACGCGGTCTTCATTAGTAATACCTTAAAAACAAAGTAATTTATTAAAATTATTAGAAAAACTATTAAAATAATGTATACATATATATGTAATAAAACATAAAGATTTTTAAAAAGTATTCTTAAACCTGACTTTCTAAAATTATTAGGTGAAGTGAGGTGAAATTTTTCACAAAACTCTTAAAGCGCCAGTACTTAATACCCTTTGCGTCACTTCTAAATAGGTAAGAAGCAATGTGAAAAAACGTTTTCTAACCACCACAAGGTGGCCAAACTGTCAATTATCATAGAGTAAAATTCATACAAGAAAAGTCAGAGGCGTCATATACTCTGTTGACAGTTTCGTCATACGTTGTTCTACATTTATATTGTGGAACGTGTTTCGACTAGTCAATTTGGAACAAATCTTCTGGTTAGAGTATAAGTATAATATTTTAATTTCCCATGCGTTAAAAGTTTTATAAAAATGTTAAAGCATTTTTTTGCTCACAATATACGACCAGCGCTAATCTCAAAATGACGTCACGTAATGGGACGGAACATTCAAAGCCTTTAAAACAGACATTACAAGTAAAGATGGCAATCAACCATTTGTTTCTTAACGCGTCGTTTAAATAGAGTGCGAGCAACAAAAAGAGAAATAATTTGAGAGTGAGTCAGAACACGACGAGCTGATGATGTAGGTGGGTTCATCTTGCATCTTGTCTGAAACCGATAATACTACATAAAAAAGATAAACATGCATAAAGGCCACTGATTTAAAATTATCTTTAAAATTATCCAGTAACATTCTAAAGACGATTTATTTTAAAATTATAATAAACTAATATAAAAATTGTAAACTCTGGCTACCATAAAAGAAGTTATATTACTTTTTGAAAAGTACATACTCTTTTATTTTTCTGCGGTGCCTCACTTTCAGTCATCCATCCAGCCAAAGCAGGAAAGTAACTAGCAATCAAGGATCCAATCTCGTTTTTCTGTTTAGTTTCGAATACATAACACTTATGGTTATTTTCACCCACTGTTCTTTGAAGAGTTATTGTTATAAAACTATCGCTAGGGTCAAGAAGAATGCTCTCTATATCCTGATATCTGAATTCGTTTAGGACAAACTTATCGTCGTTTTTAATTAGCATAATTCCTTCGCAATTTACACCTAAAATACATTTATTACATATTAGTATTATAACTATTACTATTATAAATGTGTAACATCTTGTGTAATTTGGAATTTCATGTTTTTTTTATCCAAAACGTAAAAAACATGGGACCTACACTAAATATTGTACAAGGTGTCCCAACTCTATTTATACAGAAATAAATTCGCCCCTGTACAAGATACAAAAAGAAAATTAAGAGAAAAATGTTTAATTGAACAGATCAATTTTATTAATTGTATTGGCAAACATACAAAATATCACAAAAACATTTCATTGTCGAGTAAGTTTTTTTATATTTAAAAAAAAAATTACTCCACTGATCTGATATATCAAATTTTATGGACAATGCAAAATTATCTATATTTTTACACTTATATATACTATATAACCAAAGTGTCCCTCTTTAGGCCAATGGCATGTAGTATATATTTGGTGTGGCTCCAATGTCTCAGTTTTTAAATAAAATATAGTATCTGGCATAGATAATTTATTTTTCGGCAAATCTTTTGAAATCGGCAAAAAACAAAAGCGAACTCTAAATATTTTTGATTTTCCTATAATTAAATAAATACATAAACCGTAAAAAATGCTACACATTAGAAAGAAATATAAAACAGAAGTCACAAATACTCTTAAAAATAATCTAAAAAATCAATTAAAAATTCAAGTAATCAAACATTTAACTAAAAGAACTAATTCCCGCACAATCAAGATTTACAAAAACAATTAACATAATTTACTACGCTCGAACTAATAGAAAATTCACCCATTTTTTTTTTTTAATTGAGCTAATAGATACAGACAGACACTGACCGTTTACTTTTTCTTCTACTCACGAAATCTTGTCAAACATATGAAACTAAAACGAAGCTTCGGTAGAAAGATATTAGTCCGGTCAAATATAGGTAAAATGAAATATTGGCTAATATTGATTTGACCCAAGAATAATATGTTTTTCAGATGTTTTAGGTTAGGAAGAAGATAAATAACATAGGGTTTGTCAATAAAATAAGTTCCCTTTATTTCTAAACATATTTGTGAAAAAATAGGTTAACTTTTAACCCAACACATCTAGATTAAATCTGCGGCGCTTTTAAAAAGGTAAAAAAATGTAGATGGGTTTAACAATAATTTGAAAATCTCAGCTCCCCGCATGTAATACACTCAAGTCAATTATTCTTAAAAATAATGAGGTACTTCTTGTAATATCACTTTTACAAAGGGTGAAACTTTTCTTACCTAATGTTAAAGCATTTCCATAAGACCAATAACCTCTATAGGTAACCGGGAACATTGTAGTTCCATACAGAGGATACTGCATTACACAAGTAAGATAGAGAGCTTTCGCTGTTAGTTCTGAACGATTTGCTCCGTATTGTCGGTGAGCTTGAGCAATAATTGGTACCTATAAATAACATACACTATTAGTCAAAACTAATTTAAGCAATAAAAAAGTTATTTATTTTTGTTTATTTCCTGACTAAGAATTAAATTAGTGCGTCCAAAATATTGTTTTTCAATTAATTTAAAAAATAAATATCTGGATACCGAGATATCAATCATCAAAGTTGGTATCTGAACTAACCTTATTTTCACCATATTCCCCCTTCTTTTTGCACACAATTTTTGATTTAAAGCTAAAGTGGCCCACGATATTTGACTTTCACCTCTAACAACCTTGTTTTTCTATGTATTTTACATCTTTTATCAAATAAATTGGGAAACGTCCCTTTAAAAACGCAGCAAGCTATGCATAAAATATCCGGCGCATTCACCATAATTGAAAACAATTAAAAAAAAGGATAAAATCCGTAGACAAATGAGGTTTTAAAAAGTAAAAATCAAATATTGTGTACCACTTTAACTTAAAATCAAGAATTGTATGCAAAAATAACGGGATATTCCCCGTGAAAATGAGGTTAGTTCAAATACCAACTTTGATAATGGATATCTCGGAAACGAAATAAGCCCCAAAAATCTCCGTATACCAAATTTGGTCAAAATCGGAGTTGCGAACAGTTTCTAGACAATTACCAAAACAAAACTATATGCGATGTTTTTTATTTCAATTTAAATGTTGTTTTTACTTACCCATACGTCATCTCCCCTAGTTTTTGATATTCGATAAGGCAAATATGTGTCAATATCAGTGTAATATTCTAGTTTATTGTTGTCTTTCGGGTTTCCTAATGCTACTTGTGCTTGTAGTCCCGCTAATTGTAGGGCTACTTTTTCGGTAACGGGAAAATCATCTCGCTAAAAAAAAAAAAAATAACAACATTAAAATTTTGCTTTTTGGGTTTAATTTTCTAAGTAAATACTTTTACAGGATCCTTTACTTAGCTTAAAAGCAGAAAAGAATATTAA
The DNA here is from genome assembly GCA_014170235.1 of Listronotus bonariensis. Lineage (NCBI taxonomy): Eukaryota > Metazoa > Arthropoda > Insecta > Coleoptera > Curculionidae > Listronotus > Listronotus bonariensis. The sequence goes on along the minus strand of JACEGR010000709.1, from coordinate 104,188 downwards.
TTATTCTGGCGTTATTAAAATTAGTAGTTTGCTGCATAACAACTTTTATTAAAATTGTAACTTTAATTTAAAAAAATTGTTTATGCTGTGTTCATTGTATTACAGGAAGTATTGTAAATAACCAGCTTTGTAATACAGCATGGCCCGTCAACGCAAAGAAATTAGCAAAATCTAAGTTAATATTAAATAATACTATAAATTTTGAGGAGCTCCAAATAAAAACGCAGTTTTTAATAAAACACAATTTTAGAAGTATCTTACAATTTCTACTCCACGTTTTATTATTTATGTTTAAAAGGTTTTTAAATCAGTATAAAGTTCATTATAAATATATAAGGATAAAATATTTTGAATTAAAAACTTTTCATAATTTCAAAATTCATAAATAGAAAACGCGCAGTATAAATTGTGAGGTATTCTATAAATGTGTTTTATCAAAAACTGCGTTTTGATTTGGACCTCCTTACTTATGAAAGTTTAATTAGATAATGAAATTTACCAAAACTTGTATTGTATCATTTACGTTGAAAGTAGCTACTATGTATAATATTTATTCTGATTTATGTTTTATTTTCATATTTCTACTTACTTTAACTACACTATGAACAGCTTGAGCATACAATAAATTAACTTCTACAGGATCCTGGCTAAGTTGCCGAGAAGCTTTGAATAGTCTTCTTTTGAATATAAACCTATTCTCACCACCACTTAAGCCCTGTGCACTCCTTCTTCCTAAAGTTGCTAAGCCGCTGGGAGGAGTAAGTTTATTTTGATTTCTGTAATAAAAAGAAAACAAAGGGTCGTATGTCACTAGTTTTTGTTACCAAAACTCTTAATTTTATACAATAGTCGATATCTTAAGTTGAATATTAACTCACACTAATTAAGAAATCATAACAACAACATAACTAAGAAAATGTACAAATTTATCGGTCTATTTTAAAACTTCATTTATAAAATATAAGGCATTTCTCGTCTAGTTATGATCTATCGAAACCCATGTACAATTGCTGTTAATTTAAATTAATTAGTTTTTAAAAATAAAAAAATCGGGAATAATTCTTATTATTAAACAAACCTAGACTTTTCATTAAATTAATGTATTATAAAAATGTCTTTTTATGAAAAAAAAATCGTTACGATTACTTACTGTTCCCATTGTGCAATGACATCATACAAATAATGATGCGCCCTTACATGCTCTTCGCCATCTGGCCTACTTTGGTAAATAGCCCAGCCTTCCAGATTTCTTAGACCTAATCTTTCAGCTAGTTTTCTGGCTGCGTCTTGAGCAGTGTCTGTAGGATGAACATCTATTGCTTTAGTACGGCCGTCTAGGAAAAAGAAGCGGCAAACGATTGTTCCTAACCGTTTCATTGCCTAAAAACAGGTGATTTGCAATAAAATCAATAATCAGGGAAAGTAGTATTCAACCACACAAAAATTACCCTTATATGAAAATGTCCTTCTGACTTATTATACAGGGTGTCTCTAAAAAGTCTGTACAAAATGCTACCACAAATTCCTTGGACCAAAATACAACAATGTAATGCAATTTACCTTAACCGAGAAGTTGATTGTTTGCAAAATACACGTTGTCAAAATTTGTATTAAATTTTAGGTACTTTTTAATATTTTACTTATAATAAGATTTTTTTTTACAAAATTCAGTATTTAAAGGTTTTCCACAGTGGAGAATCGAAACATGCTAATGTTTTGTTCTTAAAATATCTAGTGAGCCACTTGGGAGTCCTTTGCGTAAGTTCAAAGTGGTATAATTTTTTTTGCCTTGGTATATTTTAATTTTGGTAAAGAATTTTTATTTTACCATATTTTTTCCACAAAAAGTTATATCTGATTAATATCGCTACCAGCAACGGTTGATTGGGATATTTTTTAATACTCTGTATCTAGCAAGTGATTTACTTTTCAACTAAGCTAAATTTTGTTTGATCGTTATATTTTGGCCCAAGGAGTCCATGGTAGCATTTTGTACAGACCTTTAGAGACATCCTGTATAATCTTTTATTGCCTCAGTATAAAATAAAGTAACTTACCGCTACCTCAACTGAAGAAGGAGGATGCTCTCTAACAGTAACCTTATTATTATTGCAATTGTCCAAGCACCATTGAACATACTGAGCAATTTTACCATCCTGTGAAAGGTTTTTCTTTAGAAACGACATAAAATACCTATATAGCAACTTTGAGGGTTGAAACGAGACAACAACTAAACAAAGCAAAAGCCATACTTTTTCAGCAGATTCTGGATTGGGATTGTTGGTTGCCTGAAACAAAAAGCAATATAATCAAATTTCATTGTACATGGTGGCGCCTTTTCGTTGACCTTGCAAGGTATAGCGAAAACTAAAAGAAATAGAACAAATCTGATTGTACAATCTCTATTTAAATTCCAAATTCAATTGTGAAAGTAAATCATGGCTAACTTGATTCGTTTTGAAAATACAGAGTGTTTTTCAAGTTTGGTCAATATGGCCAGGCACTTGTAACTCGCTTAATATAAGAGAAAGCCCAATATAAAGAGAAATGAAATATTACCTGAATCTAATACACTGCACAAATACTTCATCTCTGAGTTCTTCTCTTTCCAAGGCATATCCAATTATCGACTGTATTACAGATAGTTCTCTTTCTCCATTAAGCTCTCCTCTTATGTACTTACACAAATCCTAAAAGAATTATCATGAGGCAATGTTAAAGGAAATTTAAATACTTTTTAGAAAAAACAAAAATTTAAATTGTTTTATTCTATTAAGATATCTACTAGGTACCTTAATTAGTTCCTGAAAAAAGCTTTAGCAATACTATAATAAGAATGTCTTACCCTAAAATGCTACAAGCCACATTTACGTTATCTGGATCATATAAATGCATATGAGAGTTAGGTATTGTATTGCCCTTGTAAAAAGTAACCATTTCATATTTTGGAATCATTTCTGAACTCTGTCTTTTCCTTGTTAAAGTTGCCATAATTGTTCCTATTAAAAAAAATATTTTTTATTTTATTTTTGCGGTATATTAAAGAGAGAGGTTTTAAACCTTAAAAAAATAGTAAGAAAAGACATAATTAAAACTAAACATATGTCCGGACTTGCCTTATTTCTGAGATACAGGGCGTTAAAGTTTTTAGAAAAGTCGGTATTTTTATTTTTATTTTTCTTAAAAACTTTTGAACCGATTTGGATAAAATTTGGTACACCTATTTAATGTAATCAGGCGCTTGTTAAGCTCTACCTAGATTAAGATTATTGGGCTCAGTGGCGTCTCAGTGGGCCCTACAGGCAATATTATTGAAAAAGAAAGCCACTGATTTTTAAGAAGTTTTTATATTTTTCCCGATTAAGCAATTAAAAATGCAACTTTTAGCCTCTTGTATTTTCTGCGTATCTCGCTTTGTTTTCGAGAAAAAAACTTAAGCTCTTTAAATGACACTAAAAAGTATCCATAAACAGCATAAAATAAAATCCAAAATTACAAAATTTTACCTTTATTTTAAAGGGAAGAAATTAAACTTTTGTATTTTGTGCAAATCTTAAGATTTCCACAAAATACAAAAAGTTTCATTTCTTTCCTCTACATTCTTACGTGCACACAGCCACACACATTTCACTTATTTATTTTAAGGCAAATAATTGTTTATTTTTGTTTTTTTACCATGTCTATGGATACTTTTAGAAGAAATTAAAGTGGATTATTTTTCTTGAAAACAAGCTGATACCCTAAGAGACCGCGTGCAATATATTGCACGATCAATCTAATGTATTTTAACGTTATCAAAAGATCGTTCCGGTCTGCTTGGAGATTTTGTTTATTCGTTTTGGGCTAAAGAAACAACTTAAATTTATTTTTTTGATCTGGCTAATGGTTGAAGGCATATTATGTAGATGGCGCCAGGGTGTATTTAAACATTTGGCCAGCTATAAGAAGAAGCGGGAATGCATCATTTGGAGTGATCCACGCGTTTAGACTTGTATTTTAGTAAGCTAGTAGGTTTTGGCTGTGTTTTTTTGTGGGTGCTATGAATGGTGATGGTGAACCTGAGGCGAGGAAAGCACAATGATAGAAATACTTTTAATATATAATACGAGTTTATGGGTCCTATTTGATATTATGCTCTTTGCAGTTTGGTTACCAGCACCCGTATTATGTAACTCTATAGAGAAGAAATTTGCCCATGTTTTTTCTTAATATTTTAAACAAAAAACACATAACATTTCTCTAAATTAAAAGCCTATTGATTATTTTCAAATGCCTTAGTTATCTTTATGTGGTTTCTAGTAAAGTTTCTTCCGTGAATTTTTTTTTCTTAAACAGGCTAGGTTTGAAGAAAATAAAAAAGACTAAAAGGGTTGCAATTTTACTTGCTTAGTCGAAAAAAAAATTGTATTTAGTCAGTAGCATACTTTTGTTTCTTAATAATATTGGCTGTGGTGCCCAGTGGGACGCCACTGGATCCAATAAACTTAATCTAGGTAGGGCTTTACAAGCGCCTTATTGCAATAAATATGTGTACCAAATTTTATCTAAATCGGTTAAAGGGTTTTTAGGATATTTAAGAAATATCGACATTTATAACTTCAACTTTAACGCCCTGTATCTCAGAAATAAATCAAGTCTGGAAATATGATTATAGAAACTTTTTTCATAATATATTAAGAAATAAAAGACATAAGAAATCACCCCTTTAAGTTTCGTACCGTAGATAGAAAACACACTGTATAATTTAAAATAAAACATTCATATACCTTCTGGACTTCTTTCGTGGGCATTAAAATGTTGATTAGCAAATTCTACCATATCATAATGTAGTTCTTCGCCATTAGTTTCTTTCTCCTTGTTCTCGCTTAATTCTTGCAATTTCTTTTCAACTCTAAATTTCCTGCGTTGTTCGCGTTCTACATTGTTTACTTGTTGATGTTGTTGAAGTTTTTCTAACTGTTGTTGATATTGTTGATTGTTTTGATGATTATTTTGGTGAAGTTGTTGAATCGGAATTTCGTGGTTATTGTGTTTCCAATGTTGAGACTGAAAATGATTTAACTAGTTTATATTAAATGTGTTATAAAGACGTAAGAAATTAATAAGTGGATTGTCACAAGGATAGTTGACTCTTTAAAAAAACTCTTAAGGCCTCGGCTACGATAACAAGCGAAAGCGTCGAGCGGAATGTATCAAATTTCTGTACTGGTAGCCGGTACTGACTACAATATTTTGTGGTAAACAGTGTTATGAAACCAGTTTATAAACATAAGAAACGCTTCGCAGATTAAATTTATTCGTTTCGAGGGGCAGCGACAGGTCTTTTTTCCTCACATATATTGCAGCAGCCTGATTTAAAAATAAAAACTCTTTTATGCTACCAAGTTCAACGACAGAGCTCTCACACTCTCGTGTTTCCGCTGGCCGCTGACGTTTGGTTTCGTAGCCGTCGCCTTAGTCGGATAAATTTTTATCTTGTTTTATATGCACATATTTATGTTTTTAATGTTTACTTTAGATAATTTAGAAAAAACTATCGGCAAAAAAATGAAAAAATAAAACAAAGTTTTAAGGTGGTTGCTTACCAGTGAACTACTTGATCTTGATACAGTAGGTGTAGGTCTTGGACTGTCGGACGGTAATTTAGGAGGAGCTGGCAAAGGAGGGGGCGATACACAAACTGGTATAACTGGTTCTTCCCTTGGCAGTACCGATTCGTAAATTGGTTCATCTTTCGATCTTCTTTCTAAACAATTTTAGAGAAGTATATATGTTAATTAAGTTAAGCAATAGTCAAAAATATATTGATGGCTCAACATGTCAATAAGTTTAATTTTTTATATAAGTTAAGCTACACATTAGCATAAGTTTACCTTCTTTTGGTTTACTCTCAATTGGATGAGGTGCAACTGGGGTTTCTGGAGTAGTCTGGAATGCTGGTGGTGGAGGAGGCGGTGGCCCAGTAGGTTCCGGAAGACTTGGAAGTCCCATTTTGGGAGGAGTAGGTAGTTGTTGCTCTTGGGCCAGACCTGCATAACAGAGTAACATAAAACAAAATGCCAAGTTTACTTTTGCAATTTCAGCTGAAGTACCTCAGATACAAATGTTTGGGTTTGAAAAACTGTATATTGGGTGACAATGAAATTACTATCCAGCAATTTATTTTCTTCATTGTAACCATATAGTTTTCAAATTTAGGGACGTTATATTATATAACCGGATGCCAATTTTAGCTATCATAGCATCTGTGTATTACTTCCGGTTTAACCGAAAGTGATATAAACTTTAATATTTTAAATGAAACATCCTGTATATTTTTGGGATTTAAATTCTACAGGTCATTTCTAATATAAAACCTAAATATTCATAACCTAAATTTTATAGTTTACGAGATAATTGCGTTTGAAAATGTCCAAAGGACTGCAAAATATGCAGTTTTATGGGAAAACAAATGAACATAACAAAAATTTAAAATGCTTAAAATAGTTCTTTTAAAAGACTCTACCTTTAGAGACCATTATAAGGCTACTTCCTGTTTAGCCGGAGGTGCTGTAAAATTTAAACTTCTAAGTATGATAACCAAGCTAAATTTAAATGAACACCCTATATATTTTTAAAGATTTGAATAGTTATTCCTGATATAAAACCTATAATATACCCATAACCTATCTTTCATAGTTTTAGAGAAAACGGCGTTTGAAAAGGTCCAGACGACGATACAATATCCATGAAAATTGTGTGAAACTTATTGTGAAGTCGTTTCCATTTTCTCTAAAACTGAAAAAGACATGTTATGGGTATATTATAGCTTTTATTTCAGGAATAGCTTAAAGAATTTAAATCTTAAAAATATATAGGGTGTTCCATTTAAATTACCTGGGTTATCATACTTAGGAGTTTAAATTTTACAGCACTTCCGGTTAAACATGAAGTAGTATTATAAGGGTCTCTACATGTCGAGTCTTTTTTGCATATTGTGCTGTCGTTTGGACTTTTTCAAACGCCATTCTCTCAAAAATCAAAAAGTTAAGTTACGGATATATTAAAGATTTTATATCAGAAATGCCTCTAGAATTCAATTTCTAAAAATATATAGGGTGTTCCATTTTAAATATCAAAGTTTATATGACTTTCGGTTAAATCGAAAGTAATACACAGATGCTATTATATCTAAAATTTGCATCAAGTAATATAATGGGCCATATGAATAAAAAGAAGCAAATGATTTTGCTTATAAGTAAAAGGTATTGATCATAATATAGAAATAAAGAAGGATTTAGTTCAAACGTATGAGCATTTGCTTACAAGTGCGAGTATTTACTTATCCAAAATTGAAGCTATTGAATAGCAGCAGCACTTTTCTATAAGTAAATACTCGCACTTGTAAGCAAATGCTCATATGTTTGCAGTAAATATTTCTTTATTTCTATATTATGATCAATACCTTTTACTTATAGGCAAAATCATTTGCTTGTTTTTATTCATATGGCCCAATATAACATCCCTAAATTTGAAAACTATACAATTGTACTGAAGAAAATAAATCACCCAGTATATCTACTCAACCACTTGGCTATGTTCATTTTTAATAAAATGTAATTAAACGTGTATGTCTGTACCTTCCAATTCTTGTTGTATTACAGTTTCTAATTCAACATCCAAATCTTCAACTAATTCATTCATCTTTTCCCCAATTTCGTCAATAAGATTTGTTCTGCCAGTGGCTTGAGGCGTTACATCAGAGAGGAAAGCAAACAGGTTGTCTAGATCAACAGATTCCGTTGCATTTTCATTCAAATGCGGTTTTAGTTGTTCTGCCATTTGTGAGAGGGCAGCAATTTCGTGTTCAGCGGCTCTGTAAAAAGATATACACTTTTTAAAATATCTGAACACTTAGGGGTATTTTGAAAGTTATTATATTAATATATGTTTGGGTTTTAATATGAAATAAATAAAGCCAAAAATAACTTTATTTAAAATATGTTTTTCCATCATAAAGACAGATTAAACAGTAGCACTTTTCTTCAAACTCATATTTCATTTGTACTAATTTCATAATCTGCTTGATACTGCTTTCTATGGCGTTGCTGCAGGGCAATTGCCAGAATTTCATAATCTAAATCTATTTGTATCTAAATTATTGTATTACAAATCCTAACCTCTCACTTTCCTCCAAATCGCCATTTTGTAATATTGGCGGTATAGGTGGCGGTGGTATCGCTTCCATTTCTTGAGATTCCCTTTCCTTTTCTTCAGCTAATCTCGCTGCTTCCGCTTCTCTAATCTGTCTCTCTCTTTCAAGTCTTTCTGCCTCTCTTTGTTTTCTTTCTTCTTCTAATCTTTCACGCTTTCGCATTTCTTCTTCTACGCGTCGCATTTCTCTTAAAGCTGCAGCGACCTCTGGGGAAACGAAAAAATGGTATAAATTAATTAATATTTAGTTTAAGAAAGCGACGTTCCCAGGCAAGTATTTTTAGATACTTTAGAGTTATTTTGAAGTCATGATAGTTACTGTATTTAGATTAGACTGGGCCAAAAAATCGACTTTTTTGTTGAAAAATATATCGAAAATATTGTTCAAGGTACAAAAAAATTCTGTTTGAGACCTTAATATTAATAATAATAGGTCTATTTTTTTATGCAAAACTCGCAAATTGTTAATCCAAAAGTTTTATCAACACACATTCTTAAATTTCCTACAAAAAGCTTTCCTGGTAAATTGTCGTTAAATAAGCCGTTTCCATGTAATCGGGCTTTGAATATTGAACTTTTGTTTTCAATTTTGTTTCTTGATTTTGGATTTTTGATACTACATCAAATATCAATATTAAAATAAATCCAATACATACTTTTAAAGGAAATTGCTCAATAAATTCACTCCTTCAAAAGTTATTTGACACAAAAAATTCGACAAATTACTTTTGCATTCAACTTCAACGTCGAATTACTTTTGAAGGAGTGAATTTATTGAATAATGTTAAAAAACACTTTTGGTAGCACATGAAATTTTCTTTAAAAATATGTATTGATTATTTAAAAATAGATATTTGTAGTGTTAGTTGTGTAACAAAAATCCAAACTCCAGAAACAAAATTGAAAAAATAGTTTTATGTTCAAAGCCCGATTACATGGAAACTGCTTATTTGACGACAATTTACCAAAAGAGTTTTTGTAGAAAATTTAAATTGCTTTAAGAATGTGTGTTAGTAAAACTTTTCGGATCCACAATTTGCGAGTTTTGCATAAAATATACCTCTTAATATTAATATTTGAGGCTCAAACAAAACATTTACTTTAAGCAATATTTTTTCATATATTGAAAAAAAATAGTCGATTTTTTGACCCAATCTAAATTAGATACCCTAATATTATCCTAAAAATAAATTTCTCTAAAAATTTCATTTGGTTAAAGTGTCCAGATCCAATTTTTAAGAAAGCATAATTCTTTTAGGATTTTAGGTAACTATTTAACAAACTTACCAAAACTTAATCTGCAAACATTAATACTCTTAGAGCGACAATAATTCTCTTCACTTACCTCTAGCAAACACTCCTCTCAAATGACTCTGGATCACTATAGCAGCTCTTCTCTTCTTTAAAAAGTCAATCCTTAATTGCCACCCTTTATAGGCATGTTGTATCTTTAGAACCGCATCCCTTAGTCTGACAAATTCTTTCCTAGCCTTGTATTTTCTAAAACAGAAAAAATGCAATAAGAGACGGGACAGAAACAAAATACAATGGCGATAAAAAAATTGGGCTATATCATTTCATTGACTGTATGTCTCGTCGACATCAAACAGTCAGTAATGCTAGAAAAGAAAATACACGTTATTCATTATTGGGTTTTCTCATTAATGAGTAAAGGGTTTTAGGGTAAATATTACTGATAAAACTTACCTCCATGTCTTTTGTATAAGTACTGCTTTGGCTTTAATCATTTTGTTCCGAGTATCTTCTAAAGGCTCGTGTACGTGAGATCGCATGAATACTTTCGTTTTTCCGAGTTGCCACTCGGTTTTTGGTAACTTATAACTATCAATAAGGTATAAGGAAGCTTTCTGAACATCTGGTGGTAGACGGTTTTTGGAAAGACAGTGATACCTAAAAAATATTGATTTTTTTTTTATCATGAAAAAGTTTTAAGCCTGGAATTATATTTTTGCCATAGAAATTTTAAAAATAATTACCACTATGTTAAATAGGATTAACAGTTGAAAATCTTTGTTAGAAGTTGACACTGACAAGTAAAATCTTAAAGGTTTTATTTTCTTACCTTATAACAAAATCTTCATAACTCATATGTATAGGAAAACCTTCTTTTCTTATCCTAATAATATCTAACATTCCTAAATATTTTAATTGGTCCAAAACTAAAGAGTCGTCGTAATCATTTGGAAGTTTGTCTTTATTTGGCTTTATACATCGAACATACCATGGAGTTGTGGACTGTAAAACGTCTACTAGGGCTTGAAGTTGATGCCTAAAATTTATATCATTAATACATTTTATAATTTTTTTTTAAATATCACAAGATTTACAGTCAAACCTATTTTATATTATTAATCTATTCAAATATTATAAAGAGGTAGAGTATTATAAGCTATAATATTACATAATTATTAAACAAAAAGTTTAGAAAAAAATAATTGCATATGCATCAAGTCAGCAGATAAATAAAAGTATCCGAAAGGGTCGAATTTCCTATATGAGCCTCAGTGGTTTAGTGGTAGAATGTTCCCCTAACACGCGGGCGGCCCCGTTTCGATTCTCGACCGGAAGCAAGTTTTTATAAAGCGGTATCCAGTAACTCTACCTACAAATCTTAAGGGGTAATTCTACAATAAAAAAAAATCCTATGAATAATATGTCCTAAACGTCTTAGTTTCTTGAACTACGGGCTGTTAAAAATGTTAAAAACTTATCGTTTTTTTATATTAACTTTTAAAACAATTTGGATATTTAAATAAAAATTGAAGGGTTCCTATATGAATCAAAAGACATTTTTTAACATATAAGAAATACATAAATTTTCACCAGTGTCGTCCGTGATGGGTTAAGGGTAAATATTTTTAAGGAAAAAATGGTACTGCCACTGCCTTTTTCTAAAATAAGAATATGTATTCCAATTTTCTTTTAATTTGAAACAAATATGATCTGTTGAATTTTTTTTAACTCGATGTACATGTTTTCGCGTAAATAAATACCGAACTATTTCTTAACATGGTTAATTTATCTAATTTTTTAGGTAATTAATATCACCGTTTTTATTTATTTTTTGGAGCAAATAGATTTTTTTAACAGAGAAATTGGTCAATATTTCAGTGTTGCAACTTTTATTTTATATAACGCTTGGTAAAGAATTCTAGGTGAGGTGGTACATGGCTACCCTGTACTAAATACTGTAGAATAAGATAGTGATATGACCATGCCAAAAAATTGTTTGCATTTGTTTACGCAAAAACCGTATATTCTACAAAAAAAGTCAAGAAATCAATTTTGTTCAAAACTAAATGAGTATCCAAAAAATATTTTTACGTCAAAAATATACAGTGGCGTGGCATTCTTTTTCTTAAAAATATTTCTGCTAAACCCTCATGGACGACCCTGGAAGATTTTTTTTTAGATGTCAAAAATTGTCTCCAATAAAAGAAGACTAATAAATAATAATATAAAACTAAAGACTAAAAAAGTGACAAATTATTATAAAAATTACAATTTTAAAAAATTTAACATCCCTGGTTCAATACCTAAGAGGTTTAGACATGGTTTAGGACATATGTTTATATGATATGTTTTTCTTATTTTTCCATGTAAAATCACCCATTAAAGTTTGTGGGTAGAGGTACTGGACACCCTGCATAGTAGTGTTGGTAGCTTTTCTTAGGTCGGCTGACCTAATTATATTTACCCCCAACCACTTGCCTCACTCCCATTTTAAATAAATACAACAATTTTGCGAGCCGCTACTGTTAAATCATAATATTAGTAAGTAACTAACATCTGACTTACCTAAAGTTATCGGAAACTGTAGGTTTTCCTTTACTGGTTCCCCTTGAAACCGTACTAACTCCGTTTGTTGCTTGTGCTTTCTGGTTTAAATCTTGAAACGTAGACAAATCTTGCACAAACTCATTGGTACTTCTAGAAATAATATCAAAAAATACATCCTGTTGTACGTCACGATTTTTATCGACAAAACCTTTGACGTTATAGGTAACACAGCCTGCATAGTGTTTGACACCAAATTCAGTCTCCCATCTCCTACGGTCATCACCTAAAATCAAAAGAGCCTACTTTATAATATTTTTTTAGTGTATCATTACCACTTTTTAATTAAGAATAACAAGTTTAAAATTTGAAAAATTCTTTTTGTTCAATCAAAAATTATTCAAGATTTTTGGAAAAAAAAACATTTGGGAAAAACTGAATACAATACTCTACAGTCTACATTTGACCTCGCATTATCGCTATCGCAGGGTGTTGATAAATTGGTTCCTGATTAGAAGAGTAGTCCTAAAGCCATTAACATTTATACGTAAATTGGTTCTCCAGACCCAGAAAGGTCGTAGGTATATTGGTTCCTGGTAGTGTCTGACCGAACTTTCGGTTTTGGCCAAAAAATCAGATTCCGAAACAGAAACTGATTACGGAAGTTGTCGTGCGCGCTCGTCTAACTTCGTTTCTCGGTCATCGCTCTCCTAATTTAAAACGATTATAAAAAAATAATTCTTTTTTAATATGTGAATAAAACAAAATAACTATCCGGTGTGTTCATTTCATGTTCCTAATTTATGGGAAAAACGCCCCAAATTTCACTATTTTAGGATATTTTATACTTGAGCAAGTGAGTTTCGGTTTCGGCCGAAACTAAAGCCACGGCCGAACGTTCGGTTTCGGTTTCGGCCGAACGTTCGGTTTCGGTTTCGGCCGGAAAACCAGTTTCGGTCGGACTCTAGTTCCTGGTAATCTGGTAATAAATAAACGGCTCGGGCGCCCGATAGCTCAGACAGACACCGATTACCTAGGCTTTATCCTGGGGTGGGTTTAATATCTCATACAACGGTTTAATGTACTTATTAGCAATTTTGTTGTAACTTGTATGTTACTTATTTAAATAAACAACTGTGTTACATTTTTTGCCATAAATACCGAAATAGCCGAAATAAATGTAAGTGACCGAGATAAACAGTTCAGGTTAGTTTAATAAACAAATTTATAAACACTGACATAATCATATTTCATTATTTATTAGATATTCGCACCTACTTGGAGGCGGTCAGGTACCGTAAACCTGTTGGGAACTAATTTACATATACATAAGTAGTCCAATTTTCCTAAAAACTTTTATTCAAAAACCAATGTGCCCCTATCGCAGCAATGCAAAAATAAACAAATGCTGACTAGCACTAGACAGTCTTCCTTCCACACATTGGCAAAAATTGCCATTGAGAGTTTCGAAATGGTACGACGTGTATACTTGACATTTATTATTTACTTGTAATTTTAATTTTAATCGCCAACTTACCTTTAACATATCTTTCATGACTTTCAAACTCTGAATGTAAATTGGAAATATACGATGCATCACAACCTCTCGGTAAATGACACTGCTCACTCAACAATCTTAATATACATCTTGGGGGTTTTTCTAATAATTCTAAACATAATGTATTGTCCGTAAAAATATATGGTTAAAACTAATCTCTTCTTGTTGGTACTAAAAGAAAAGGAAAAGATATTTAAATATTGTAATTAGGTTGCTCTTATATATAAGTACCTACTAAAAAAATGTATGACAAAAACCAAGGGAATAATAAAATGAAGTTTTAACGAACGATTGCAAAAGTAGAAATACGTCTTTATAACGATACTACGCAAAATTTAAATTTTAAATAATACAATATTTAGTGCAGATGTATTCTAAAGTACAATAAACATACGGGGTTTTCTCACAAGTGGTTCCCCTTAATAACATTTTTACTTTTTACACTAGAGAAATGAAATTTGGTATATCCTTATTTAAATAATTGTGGATTGGTTGATCTATCTATTTACTTGTTTTCTATCACTTCCGGTTTAACAGAAAATTACTGCTACTTTCAAATTTTAAGTGGCACCACTGGTATATTTTATCTTATTTGAATAGAATATGATATTCTAAATACAATGACACCTCACATATCATTTTTTGACACTTCTACTGTCAAAATGTATTTTTGTTTTAATTTTCCAATCTAGACTGCCATGATTAAGCCAAAACGGTTTATTTTAAGTCAAGTAGCCATAAAAAAATTATTGTCTTTTGTTTTTACGACTTTTCAGGGCAGAGACAAAGTTTGCAAAATCCTATTTATGGTCATAACTACTTTTTTCTTAATGGAATGAGAGTGGCTCGTTAGCATATCCTAAAAAAGCATTTTATCCTGGATAGTTTGGTACCACGTAGAGGGTATTTCGAGTAAAACTTTTTCTACCAAACAGATAATAAATTTATGATGTTTTCATAAATTGATATTGTCATTTAGTATAATGGTTGGTTAAGTATCATTTTATTACATGCTTTTTGAATAAAAACTAAAAAATGTGGTACCAATTATATGGAATACAATGCATATCAATACAATGCTAACAAGCGACCGTTCATGACCAAAAAAACAAATTTTTGACAGACAACAGAAGTATCAAAAATTAACATATAAGGTATGGTTGTTTTCAGAATGTCATAATCTAAAATATACCAGTGGAACCCCTTAAAATTTAAAACTAGTAGTCATTTCCGGTTAAGCAGGAAGTTACAGAAAAAAGTAGAAAGATTAATCAATCTACAATTATGTCATGTATGTATGTCAAATTATGTCATGTATGTATGTCAAATACAGATATACCCAATGTCATTTATCTATCGTAAAAGCCAAAAAAGTTATAGGGAGGAACCACCTGTGAGAAACACCCGGTATAGGGTGTTCCCTAACTATGGTACGAAACTTGACGTGATGTCTTATGTCTTTTAAGGAAAAAAAACTCCTATAAACATATGTCCGGAGTTGTGAAGCAAGGCTAAGATACAGGGCGTTAATTATTTTGTACCGAATTTCACCTAAATCGATTAAAGAATTTCTAAAATACTAACAAAATTCCGACTCTTTTTTAACTATAACGCCCTATATCTCAGAAACAAAGCAAGTGGGACATAAGTTTATTGGAACTTTCTTTCAACAAATAAATATCATCCCCTTAAGTTTCGTACCGTAGTTGGAAAACCTATGTCCAAATAAGGACATGGCTACTTAAATAATCAAAACAAAAAATGGAAAATTAAATAATAAAATAATAATTATATTTTGGGCATAGACACATAAAATTTGTGGTATTAATTTAACTTTTCATACTTACAATTTCTTGTTCCAACGCAAAAACATAATGATTAAAAAATTTGTGCAGCTTCTCGTTGGTATAATTTATACATAGTTGTTCGAAGGAATTAACGGCAAAATTCTCAAAACCAAAAATATCCAAAACACCTAAAAACCTGGAAGAATCCTGTCCTGGATTTATGCAGTTGTTAATGTGATTTATAAGCCAGGCAAATGTTCTTGAATATAATGCTTTTGCCATTGCATGTCTGTTTTCGCCAGCCTAAAAATGATATAATGTTTTAATAAGAAAAACAGTGACATTTTCTATGGCAAGGTTCAGCGGAGCACAAATAATTTTAATCTTTAATATTTTTAAATTAAAACTCTTAGTGGTAGTGCCTGGACAATCAATGAAATGGATTTTATGATAATAATCCTTTTAAAACCTATTTAGGGTGGTTTCTTTTGACGAGTCTATCACGAGTATACTGCTATACATGGATACGGGCGCTTTAACCCAGCCTGTCAATTTCGACATGTTTCGGGTGTCGGACAGGGCGATTGCGTCACTTTTTTGCCGGACAAGTTTACTACAATGTTTTACACTCCATTTTTTAAACATTGTACCAAAAATCGTAAGGGTTGCAGTCACAAAACCAGCCCAGTCCGAATATAATACCACAAACAAGTGAATTTTGAGCCTTATGGTTTCGTGACTGTAATCCTTACCATTTTTGGCACAATGCTTAAAATTTGCATGTAAAACATTGTGGTAAGCTTGTCCCACAAAAACACACGAAATATCTTAAAACTGACAGGCAGGGTTAAAGCACCGCTTCCATATATAGCGGTACAAATATTCGTGGTAGACTCGTCAGAAGAAATCCCCCTAAATAGGTTTCAAAAGGGTTATTATCATGAAGTTCATTTTATTATTGGCTCAGGCACTCTGGTATCTATCTGTTTCTCAGACTTCTGGCATTTTACACCTTTTTACAAAAGGTCAGGTAAACTTATGGGACACTATTTGTACACTGACGGAACTACAGAATTTTACGTTGGAGACACAGTCGAACGCCTAAAAACGGTTTGCCACTAACCATCTATGTCAGCCGCGCATTTGGCTGCTCCGAACAGCACGGCCATAACTTGGATGGGTGACCAGGCCGTTGTCAGTTTTGGGCCACGGCAAGCGGTGGTCTGCTTGGGGGTGAACGAACGGACCGAGCAGCAACCATCCAAGTTATGGAATGAATGGTGTAGAATGGGAAGGAGTAGGGGTCAAGGTACAATAAGTCTTCAAGCTGCAGTGCACCAACCTAGGGGCGGTCGCCGGACCTGGGTGGCATGACTCCAAAACGGAGAAAATATTGTTTACACAGAAACAGCTCCCTCGCGAGGAGTCTTCCGTTAATTTTCTGGGTACATTTATGGACCAGAAACATCTGTGGGATGGACTTGTTGAGTTTATATCTGGCAAGTTGTCGAAGAATCTCTACCTTCTGAGAAATCTGAAACCTATTTCTAATAAAGACACTTATATGAAGGCATATTTTGGCCTATTTCACTTGGTTATGTCCTGTGGGATCCTTGCTTGGGGCCATTCTCCATATGCACAAAAAATATTCGGCTTACAAAGAAAGGCCATACGCATCAGGGCCAGTCTCCAGTTCCGTGAGGATGTAAGGCAGACATTTGTGGAACTCAGAATCCTAATCTCTTCATCTTTGTTTATTTACAAAAGTCGTATATGGATCCGGTAAAACTTAAACCAGTTTAAAACTCCCGATAACATCCACAACTACAATACTCGGTGTTCACATTTCATACTAACAGGGTTTAAAAGATTAAATAAGAGCAGATGTTCATTAAACTATTATGGTCCTAAATTCTACAATAAATTGAATAAAACTTGGAAGAGCCTGCCACAAAGGATCTTTCAAACGACAATAAAGACATTTTTAATTGAAAACTCGTTTTACTCTTTGGAAGAATAAATTAATGCATTGATAGTAGATGACACTTGAATATTATTAAAACACCGTTGTTACATTTAATGTGACAGATATAGACATAAGCAATTTTATTACTATTTTTCACAAAAGGGGTTTAAATACCTGTTAGTTAAATTTATATTTTTTTTGTTTTTATGTTTTTATTTGTGTGTATTATTGTAAACTTTTCATTATTTTATTTTGGTAATTTACCTGATAACATATGTAAAATTTGTGTGATTAGAAACATAAATAAATATCTATCTATCTATCTACAATACATTTAAAATAAAATAATTGACGCTTGACCCCTGTTGGCCTACGCGGACTTTATTATAGTTCTTGTGTAGATATCAATGCAACTTATTAAAATTTCAAAAACGTATTAAATAAGTAGTAAAAATAAGTAAATGCCTTTAAAAATATTATTTGAACACGTAACACTAACCTGTTGCTTTGTTAGAGGGATCTCCGTAATATTACCCCTAACATTAATCTGCCTCAAAGTCACAACCTGTCTCAAATTCTCAATACTTAATCCCAACAGTTTCGACAATATTTCCACTATATTTTCATCTTCCTGAGTGAGCTGGCATCTCTCTCCATCTGCAAAAGAGATGTTTAGGAGAAAAGAAATAATACATTAAAGACAACAGATTTTGTAAAAAAAAGACAATAATAAAGTTTTTTGGTAACTGTTTACTTATCAGACACCGCATCCATTTTGATGATTTTTGGCATATCATATGGGAGGCGCTGATTACGAATCTGAAAGAATTTTTAGGCGATAATGTTTTGTTTTCAAGATATTCATCATTAAACTAGAATAGAAAACTAACCTAAATTCACCATATATCCTTTCTTCTTTTTGCACACAATTCATGAGTTTTTCGTTAAATTGGCGTTCAATATTTAATTTCCACCGCTTAAAAATCCATTTTCTATTTATTTTACCAATTTTTTCATAAAATTACAAAGCTCTACTTTCAATCATTTAAATCGCTGTAGCCATGGCTAATAAAATTGCAAAGATTCACTTTCAATCATTTCAATCGCAGTAGTCATGGCTACGGCGCGGCGGTGGAAGCGGCTATATATTTTTAAATATGTTTAAAAAAAATGCTGTTATTATTTCGGCTTATGGAAATTGTTCGTATTGTATCGGATTATAGTATATATTTCGTTATTCGTGTATTGTTTTCTTCAAAATAAAAAAACATCCACGCTCGAGAATATCAAAATGACGTTTTTTACAACTTTGTAGCCCTCCGCTTTCTTTACGTCACTTTCAAATTGTCAGATTAGTAAGATATACACTGTTTAGCATGTAATTAACTCATTTTAGGAGGTGGAAATCAAATATTAAGTGCCAATTTAGCTTTAAATTAAGACTGGTTTGCAAAAAGGGGAATATAGTGGAAGGAAATATAAAAAATTTGCTTTTCAAGTTTAACGGGTACGAACAGTTACGGACAAAAATTCTTTCAGATTCGTAATCAGCAACCCATAAACCCCCGTATGCCAAAAACGAATAAAATCAGCGTGACTTCCGATAAGTAAACAATTACCTTTTTGTATAAAAGGCTACAAAAGCGTTTTTCATTGGTAAAACTGGGTTGCATCCAGTGCATTTCCATTTTATTTCAAGTAACTAACAAGAAAGATAAATGAGGAGCTCCAAATCAAAACGCAGTTTGTTGATAAAACACAATTTTTAGAATACCTCACAATTTTTACTTCGCGTTTTTACTTTTAAAAAGTGTTTTAGTTAAAATATGTAATATTTATATGTTTACAATATAATATATTTCGATTAAAAACCTTTTAAAATAAAACATAAAATGCTGGGTAAAAATTATGAGCTACTTTTAAAACTGTGATTTATCAAAAACTGCGTTTGGATTTGGAGCTCCTCAAATAGTATATCAAGTAGCCAAAATCAAGGTCAATTTGTAACTTACCAACATCCTCAAAAGTTAAATTTCTAACCACAAAATGGCAGACAAAGTTTGAAAAATGCCATTGCACATATTTGCCGGTACTTGAAGAACTTGAAAAGCTAATCTCAGGCTATCCAAGCGCCTTGCATCTGCATCTAACTTTATGCAATCCGACTGGTTAAGGTAGTTGTAGAATTTTGCTTCTTTGAGATGTAGTTGGGTAGCTAGTTCATTGTTGTGCTACAAAATTAAAAAAAAATGTTATAAAGCTGTCCTAATAACATTATACTGGAATCAAAATAATTTATGTTTTAATTAACCTACCAAAGGAAAAATTAAGTTGAATATTAAAATATTGTGTGTATAGATTTTTCATAATTGTATTAGAATAGTATATTACATTACAAGTGTGGAAAATGACTAATTTCACACGAGTGGGAATATTGTAGCACGAGGCGTTAGCCGAGTGCGACAAACCCACGAGTGTAAGAAACTCATTTTCACACGAGTACTGTACACTATTTTTCCTACGACCACAAATTATTCACCAAAAAAGAAATAAATTAAAGTTTGTCTGTTCAGAAAAAATAAAAAACAATTGAGAACTTTGCAACACTAGGGTGATATTTACTTTGCAACACTAGTGTGATATATACTTTTCCTCACTGCTATATTATACTGTTTTGACAATATTTTTACATCGAAAATCACCTACCTAGAAGCATTATATAACTTTTATCATTTTGGAATTTAAAAAGGCCCTTTGTTAGGTAATAACGCTAATAGTTTAATACGGTTTTCTGCTATTATAAAGGTTTTTAAAAATTATCGATTCTTACATATTTTAGACACTCTTCTAAATAAAACGTAGGTGGTGCATATCCAAAATATTCCGTTTTTTAAAAAATATCAGTAAATAAACTTACGGGACCGGGGAGTGAAAAGGGGTGCTGGGTGGGGTAAAATTGGTAAAACGAGTTAATGAAACTGAACATTACATGTAAAATTAAGTAAAAATAACAGTTTTTCCTCATATTTAAAAAAAATATATAAAAATATGAAAATTGTAAATGCATAACCTAAAGTCCTTAAAGTAAGGAAAAACGACTACCAAACGTCAGTTACCATGCAAAATATGAAAAGCATTTGGCAACGTCGGAAGGGTCTGATTCTATTTATGAATGGATAAAAGAAAGTGGATTCATAAAGTGTGTATTAGCCTTAGGTTTAATTAGGGATTAAAAAAGATTTAACTAGTTGTTTGAGTACACGAAGAAAGAGAGGAAGGAATTTGATCTATATGCTTTTTTTCTCTGGCGCTTTAGGTCGAACGGTCAAGCGGCAAGGCTCCCTCTATAAAGTACGTGCTCAAAGGTAGAAGGGAGATTTTAAATTTGATCTACTTACCTGACAACACTGTGCCAGTCAGTGAAAGTTGTTTTTTGTGGTTATGTCTATTTTTGTTTATGTTTTTATTTTTTCGTAAATTTTAATAAATATAAAATAAGATGATTTTCGCTAATTTGGGTTCTACCGTTTAAGGTAAATAAAAGTTTTTTTACTGTCACTACAATAAATATGTCACTTGCAAAACCAATAGCAGTTTTTAGAATGACATCATAATATGTATCACACCAGTGTTGTAAAGTACTTTGCAACACTAGTGCTGTAAAGTACTTTGCAACACTAGTGTGATATAACGCATTTTCTATGCATGAAATCAGTGTGCTATTTGCTATTTTCACAAGTGGTCGTAGGAAAAGTATAAATTTAAATAAGATTTTTAACGTAAATGTAAACTTTCATTTTTAATCGCGGTAGCCATGGCGCCGCCATGGCTACTGCGATTAAAATAATTTAAAGAGTAATTTTATGTAAGAATGGGTAAAATAAATAGAAAAATTGGTTTTTACAAGGTGGAAATCAAATCGATGGTTTAGCATATGGAATTAAAAGCATAGAACCATATGGAATTAAAAGCATAGGAAATATTCGAGGTGGCATGTGCGTTGTTTATGTCGCCGTTCGTCGAAAGGTGGAAGCGTAAGCTAGGAGCCTCTGATTTCGTTTCTCTCGAATCGGAACTCTCGTTGCAGCGGTGAATTGTAGGAGAGTACATAGCAGGATGGTGGAAGGGATTCAATGCATGAATTGCTATGGTTGACGGTTTGGTATACACACAAGTAGCAAGTAAAATATTTAAACTTGAAGATGCCAGCTTCATTTTTCAATCAGGTTAAGTACTTTAAGACTCAAGAAAGGGGAATATTAAGGCGAGTCTAAAAAATCCACTATTATTATTTTGACTTTCGATACTGAAAAATTGGTTCCTAGGCACCTCCAGACAATGTTCGGGGTTAATTATACTGTAAAACTCTAGAAAATTGAACGCTGATGATGAGATATTCAAGGTCAAAAATTTAAGGATTTTCGGAAATTAACTTCTTTGCTTTGAATTTCGTAACTTACTGACGAATAATTATTGACAATTGAGTTTCTACTATTTTTATTGAAAATTAAACGCTCTACAAATAAGGTAGGTATTTTATAATTTTTTAATAGATCTAACCATACGAAAGATATTTAAAAGGTTAAAGATTGAAGAATTTTAAGAAAAATAAGTTTTTGTTCTGAATTTTGTAACTTACTTAAAAATTAAAGGAGACCTTTTTGTAGGGCGTTTATTTCCGATAGTAATAGGAGAAACTTGATTGTCAATAATTTATTTATTAGTAAGTTGCAAAATTCAAAAGAAAAAAGGATTTTTTAAAAACTAAGTATAGCAGATCTTTTTGGTAGAGCGTTTAGTTTTTTACAAAAACTTACTTTACAGTTTTTGCCACGTCTGATTAACGAATGGTAAGAATTATTTTTTTTGTATGGGACTGAGAAAAATAAGCAAAACTGTAATGAGGCGGATATTCCTATTAAAAATAAGAGCTCATTGTTGCCAAGCATTCCCTGGAGGTATCTAGGAACCAATATGTCAGTCTCAGAAGTCAAAATAAAAATAGGCTATTTATATACCTATCCAAGGGAATATGGTAAATTCAGGTTAGTTTTCAATTCAAGTTTGATGATGAATAACTTAAAAATAAAAAATGTTTTCGGTTAAAAATTTAATTACCAAATTACGTGTGACTTAATATTAAAAAGCTTAATTTTATCTCAGAATTAAGAAAACCATGGTTTGTGATTTGGAGTTTTGGAAAAATAAAACCAAATTAAACTATCTTATGTTAAGTTTTTTTAAAATTTATGTGATTATTAATAATAACACTGATCAACAAAAAACTTTTTTTTCGTGTAACAAGAAAAATTTTGGCTAATTCTGTTAGGAATAAGGTCAAGTAGAGAAGAATTAGTAGTCTAACATTTTAGATACGAATAGTTTTATTGTAATATGAATTTTTTTATTTTTCTTAAATTGCAAATTATTTTAACAAAAATTAAATTATTATCAATGATATAATATTAATATAAGTACTTTCTTATGATTTTCTCCTGTATTTTGCGTCAGGAACGTCCCTCTGTAACCCCCAGCAGTAATCAGCCAACATAGTTGGACTCCATTTTCCTTGGTATCGTTTTTCTATGGTAAAAATGTCTTGGTGGAATCTTTCCCCGTGTTCATCACTAACGGCACCCAAGTTTGGGGGAAAAAAGTCTAAATGTGAGTGTAAAAATGTATTTTTAAAGACATATTGCAGCCTAATGCTTTATAATTTTCTAAAAGTTCCTCGACAATAGTTTTATAGTCATTTGATCGATGATTTCCAAGAAAATTTTCAGTGATTTTTATAAATGATTCCCAAGCTGGTTTTTCAAGATCATCGAGTTGTTCTTTGAATATATCATCTTTAATCACTTGCCTAATTTGAGGACCTACAAACACACCCTCTTTAATCTTAGCGTCACTGATTTTAGGGAATTTTTCTTTTAGATATTGAAATCCAGCGCCATTTTTATCCATTGCTTTTACAAAGTTTTTCATTAGGCCAAGTTTTATATGGAGAGGTGGTAAAAATATATCTTTAGGTTGTACTAATGGAGCATGTTTTACATTTTTTATTCCAGGAGTAAGAGATCGTCTTTTGTCCCAATTTTTCTTAACGTAATGGTTCTTCCTATCCCTACTATCCCATTCACAAAGAAAACAACAAAATTTTGTATAACCAAGTTGCAACCCTAATAAAAGGGCTACAACTTTTAAATCTCCGCAAATTTTCCATTTATGTTCGTCATATTGAATCTTTTCTAAAAGAAATTTCATAGTTTCATAGGATTCTTTCATGTTAGCACCATAACCTACTGGTACGGAGGGAAGTTTATTCCCATTGTTTAACAAAACTGCCTTTAAGCTTGTTTTTGACGCATCAATAAATAAACGCCACTCTTCAATTTTGTATTGTATTCCCAAAATATTCATAACACCACAGACATTGTTACAAAATATCAAATCATTATCTTGTGAAAAAAGCTTTTTAAGTCTTCATCTCGATGTCGAAAAAAGTTATTTTTGTATTTGGTTGCAATAAATTCCATCCTTTTAATCGAGATCCTAAAAGTTCTCCTTGTTGTTTAGACAAGTGTAAATCACGAACTAAATCATTAAGATCTCCTTGAGATAATAGGTGTGGCGTTTCTTCCTTGAGACAGATAGATGAAGAAGCAATTTGAAAATCAGGATCAGTACTTTTACTATCTGTTTCCTCTGATTCAGTTGAAAGATCAGAGCGCTGAGGTGGTTCTGGTATAGGTAGATCTTCACTGTGAGGAATCGGTTTTCTGGCAGATGACACATCAGGATACTTAACCTGTTTTTTCGTTTTAATTGTAATGCCTTTTGTATTAGTCAGACAAAAATAACAATTAGTTGAATGGTCTGTCGGTTCCATCCAAATCATCGGAATCCCGAAAGGCATAGATCGAGATCTTTTTTCCCATCCCGTAAGAAGTCCAACACATGTAACACAACAGATGTGAGGAACCCACACTTTATCTTGCTGCCCAACAGGAAAACCAAAATAACTTTCATATAATTTTTTTATTAAAGGTGTTAAATTTCGTCGTTGAGACACAAAAGTAATTTCACCACAAATGTAACAGAACTTGTCAGGATCATTTTTACACTTTCTTGACATTTTTTACGAATCACTTCACTCAGCAAACACAAAACACAGCCACTTTTCTGAAAAATAAAACGCTGAATTAAAAAATAATAAGGAAAAAACAATTAATATTAAATTTTACTGACAATTGCCGGAACGCGGAAACTAGTCCTAATCAAATTAATATACATATGATTTTGTGGAGAGGTTAGGTTGATATTTCGGAATTTTTGCTTACTTTTCTTGTTACAAAATTTTGTTGATCAGTGTAATCCATTTTGAAAACAACAGTGTGTAATGCAAAAACACTTTATCAAAGAAAAAAACTTTAGAAAATTTTAAAAAGTTACGGTAAATAGTCTATACCATATTTAAAACTTAGATTGAAAATGTAAAAATCTCTTTTAAGGGATACTTTTTTACTTTGTTATCGCTGTGATTCGCATAAGGGAAAAATGTAAAGTAATTTCTTAAAAGTATCAATATTTTTAAGACAGCTGGAAAATGCTTATCTTTTAAAAGCATGAATTATGGATTTTATTTATAAGACCCTATGATTAAATGAGAAGATATAGATCATAATTTTCTTTCAATAATAATATTAAAGCACCAGTTTCCAAGATACAAATGGTTTTAAAAGTTTTAAGAATTTGTGAGACAAATGGTGGTTTGTAAAAGTGTTTGGATTTTAGATCCATAATTTTTTAAACAGCTTTTGTTTTACAGATTCCAAAGCCTGAAATAAAAAAATAAAAAAACATTTTTAGGACTTTATCTCTCAAAGATATGTAAAAGACTTGTTATTATTTTACTTAGAATGCAATTTTCTATTATTATACACAAATATCAATGGTATAAAATAAATATATAAATTTGTCTTTTCTTTACGCAGATCTATCTGGGCTCTATTTTTATTTAATATGTAATTATGATAAATAGTCGATTCAATTACTAATATATCTAAGTCAGATTGATCACTAGCTTTGTTTATAAGTAAATTATACCACCCACCTTTGCTTCCTCAACTAACTGATAAAACACATGATAATTCCTTTCGCCAGATCCTTGAAATGTTATTCGAGATTGTTCTAAAAGATAGTCTTGTACGATACATCCTGCTATCATCCATCTGGAATCAAAGCAAACCTGCATGAACTTCCCGAATCTGCTGGAGTTATCGTTGCGAACTGTTTTAGCATTGCCTGAAAAGAAAGTTAATATATTTTTTGTTTTTCTAAAAAATTATGAGATATTTGCAAGGGTCGAAAAGTGAGTAAACTTAACTTCGGGAAGCAAAAAAATTCCAACACGTTACTTTCTTACAAATATTGCTTTATCGTCAAAACAGATTTATTTTAACCTTTGTTTATTAATACTGAGTTAAATGTATTCCTTGACTTACCAAAAGCCTCTAATATCGTATTAGCCTCTAAAATTTGCTGCTCGACCCAGGCTGATACACCGGAAGTTACCGAACATAAGTACTGCAGTATGAATCTAGTGCTTTCTGTTTTTCCAGCTCCACTCTCTCCACTTATAACTAAACTTTGGTTTTTGTGACCCTTGTCTACGATTGGTAAACATGTCTGGAGGGAGGCATAGGCGGCTTCTGCTAATGCAAAGACATGCGGTTCTAATTCGCTAAGTTTTCGGTTGTGGTATCTGTTTACATAGTCCTGAAAAAAAACAGTGTTACTGGTACCATTCAATAAGTTAAACACATGAATATAACTAGTAACTTAAATTGTTGCTCATAAAAACAAACCAACAAACAACCAAAATATGTTAAAGAGGGCTCTTCTCTCCGTCAGGCATTAAAGGCCCAAATACGAGTTGCTGACCTGACAGTAGACAGCTACTGATCCTATGTACTCACATAGTAACTCAATTCTGTGTGCAAGTGCAAGCAGCAGGCTGAAAGGTACTGACCCTCTCACACATATCAATAAGTAATATGATGTGCACATAGTGGAAGTACCTATCTGCTTTGCGGTAACTGACAAGGACAACTGAAATGCTGGCTTGCACTGTGTAACCACCCCCTTTTAGAGATCAGTATTTTATTCTAAAAACCCTTTATACTTTAGAGATTGCCTTTCAGGAAGTTTTAACGGCCGCATTCACCAAGCTCTGAGAAATATTTATTAGACCAATATAGCCTGATTTTTAAGTAGGCTATCACTCTGATAACTATTAGTCAGAGCTTGGTGAATATGGTCAACTATTACCATGTTGTATACCTTTTTTGGGCAGATTTGTTATCTAAAAGTCTAATATTGAGTGGCTCAAAAATGTTAAGTCGTTTTAAATGTGTGCAAGATACCGAAGGTGGAGCTCTATTCAGTTAACAATAAAACTAATGGTAAATTTTAATTTTTTATCATGCAATGTGATGGTTGCATTGTGACAATGCAACCATTAACAAAATGATTTATAAAACACTAAAACCCGATTAAATTTTTGACACTCCGTAGCTCCGAAATCGTCCACTTTTGGACTGAGGTAAGTTGAGTTAGATCGTCATGTTAGTTAGTCTCAGGAATTTGTGGCAGTATTTTTTTCTGCACCTCTTAGAGATACCCTGTATAAGTAGATGTTTTATAGTCTCTGGATATATTCAGTTTTATTGAAACTGGGTGGATGATTTTTATTATTTGTTTCTCATAGAAATTGGTCCTTCCTTATGCCCTTCTTATTTTCACAATAAAATAGCCTATAAAAAGCGATGTTTGCCCTTGTTTACACAATCAGTTTTATTAGCAAGCATATTATTTTATATAAGAATGTATTTAATATTAGCCAAGAAATAATCTTAAACAGTTTAATTTTTTCTTAAGCACAATTAATTTAATTCAAAAGTTCAATCTAATTAATAATTTAAACATTAATGTTATTCATTAAAGTTACAGCAAATGAAAAGGTTTAAAATTTAGCCAAGATTCAACACAAATTAAAAAATCTTACAAACACTCTAACGGCGATTTTAGGATGGATTTTAGTTTCCAGGAGATGCGTTACAAAATACAATATTAAAATAACTCCAAGTCCAAGAATTAAAACACATTATTATATGATATGGATTGTCTATACGTGAGTACGGATCTCCCCTTGATTTTATGTGTATCTTCATAAAAACACTTCATTTAAACATCGTCAGAATATGAAAACCCATAAAACCCAATTTTATTGCTCATTTTCGTCCTGAAAGCTCTGCAAATGTGAAGCGTTTGGGGATGTAATAATCGCGTTCTGGGGTTGCTCCATCGATCGAGGCGTCACCTGATTTCTAAGCCACGTGCTTTTTTTCTTGCATTAAAAATTTGATAGGCCTAGTTTCAACGTGTGAAAACCAAAATCAGATTTTTATGTTATATTTAATTAAAAAATAATAAAGATGTTGTTTGGCATAACTAGTTTTAACTTTTTCTGTTAAAAAACCGTTTGGAATCATCAGGGTAATTCAGGAATAGGTGTTTGACATTCAGTTATAGTTATAACTAGTGTTAACTTAACTACACTATTTTCGAGGTGGTTAAGTTAGGTACATTTTTTAAAACGATAATTCTTGTCGAAAAAGTCTTAGGACCACTCGTACGAACAAGTATAGAGAACAAGAAACCCAAATATGTAGTAGAAATTTATTTTATTTGTTTATAAATAAAGGCATAAAAGCCTGTCTGAATTTTTGACATTTGCGGCATAACTCAGTTAAACGCGTTTGGCATCAATTTTTTTTAACTTATTTCCACTTTTTAGTCCTTTACTACAATACACTTAACTACACTTTACCCATTGCCAAACAAATCTAGAATCTATAAATTGAATGTAATTTATTCTTTCTTAAGTTCGAACACTCTGTCATGTCTGAAAAATCCAACTTTTGGGCACATTTATCTCTCTGTTAGTATTAAATGAAAATTGTACACTTTAAAACTAGGCCCCTCAATTAAATCTATATTTTTGGTTCCTAAAATTATGTTATATTCAGTTGAAAGTTATTTAACTATGGGCATATGCCAGAAAAATGCTTTTTATGGTCTACCTATAAATATTAAAAATTAAATATTTGCAAAATTTTTAAAAAAATTGCATACTTAATAGTAAATTTTATTTTATGCCATCTGCTTACAAAATAAAATATTTAAGCAGCCAAATATACACAGTGTCTCTAAAAGGCCTGTACAAAATTGTACCACAAACTCTTTGGGCCAATATAAAATAGTCCAACGCAACTTTCTTTAGTCGAAAAGTTGATCATTTGCGAAATACAACAAACGAGTATATTTTCAGTATGTTGTATTAACAGTATGCTTTTTAGGACTGCTAATAAATAAATAATATTAAGTCTTTAATTTCTGATAATAATATATACATATTATTTGCTGACAAAACAAATAATTTACATAACAATCACTGTTGCCTCAATTATCTGTGTCCAACTAAAACAATAACCACGACGTTCTTTTAAAAATTATATTTAAATGTCAGTTTGCATTACCTCTAGTTAACTTTGTCTATAAGTTACACCTTATATTTTTAAAATAAACTATTTTTTTTGTAAAAATTAATTTTTCACAACACATTACATCCCAAACTGAACCTTCTAAATGTATAATTGGGTTAATTTTATCAGTTTTTTGCAAGATCATAAAAATGTTTATTAATTGTATCTACTTATTCTTTCACCTTGCACCAATTTAACAAACAAAAGTTGATATCTTAAAACCGAAACGTTGAAATTAAAATTTGAACACGAGATGTTTTTACACATTACAAAAATTACTTGAAGCAAAAAGTCTGTAGCATTTTTTCCAAAATGAACATCTGTCATCAAAACGGCATTGGAATAACGGCTAAAAGGCCTACAACTTTTTCCGTTTAACTTTTTTCTATCTCGAGTTTTCGATACATTTCCTACCAATTTTAGACACATTGTATATTATATTTATTCGACTTTTATTATAGTATTTTTTTAAATTATATATCGTCCGACAAAATAATCCTTATAAAACTTATTTAGGGGGTTCTTTGACGAGTCTTCCACGAATATTCATACCGCCATATATGGAAGCTGCCCTTACGCCCCCTTGAACACGTCATTTCTCAGACTTCAAAATTTGTGTACAATCCCGTTTATTTTAAATTTAAATTATTGCCTGACAAAAAAGTAACGCGTTCGCCCAGTCCGGCAGCCCAAACATCAAATTTTGAAGGATGAGAAATGACGTGTTATAGGGGGCGTAAGGGTTAAAGCGCAGCTTCCATATATGGCGGTATAAATATTCGTGAAAGACTCGTCAAAGAACCCCTAAATAGGTTTTAAAGGGTTATTATCATGAAGTCCATTTCATTGCTGTCCCAGGCACTAAATGTAATGTAATTCAGTCTAGAAAATGTCATTAAACCAAGTTTAATATAAGATCGAGTTTAAAATAAATAAATAAAACAATTTTTGTGTTTAAAAAGTAATTAAACTGTAAGGATGATTTTTCTTTTATTTAAAGTATGGAATCAAATGGGTTTAAATAATTATTCCTTAAATGCCATTCATAGAAATAATGAGAAAACTTTCAAATTCTGCTTTAATAGTTGCATTAATTAGAAGTCTGAAGTTTAGTCGTATTTTTCAGAATAATCAGTGTTGGTAATAACCAGAGTCGGTCTATATAGGGTGGAGACATTCGGCCATATTGCTTTGACGTGTGATGACGTCACATCTCTCATTTTTGGCCATGTTGTTCAGTGCCGAAGATATACAGTTTATTGTATTATTAGAACAACCGTTTACACAACAGTTTTTAATAATTCTTAATTTGTAAATTCTTTCACTTTAAATTAAAAACATTTTGAATTAGATCTTTCAACAAATCTCACTTTCAAAACAATTCAAAATGAAATGCGTAAATTCTAGACGCCACTGGATTGATCATCAGCTTTGATTTTACCCAGTCTTGACAACTTTCCTCCGTGGGGTGCCCTTCCTTGCGTCCCCGATCTCGAACCGCCTAAAAGTTAAGGATGTGTCGCAACCTCTTCTCAGTATAAATATAAACTAACCTTGAGTAATAACTAGATTTAAAATTCATTTTGGTATATTAGTAGGAGAGCTAGTGAACCCTTCAAGTAACGTTAGACCTGTAGCTGGAAATTTGTATAGTGATGAGTCATAGCATGCGAAGTACGAAAATCATCACCTGGCAGGCATCAGCCGTGCACATCATCACCCTGTATATTTTTGAAAGTTAAAAAGAAAATAATAAAAAATAAAAAACTTAAAGCTATTAGTTCATTCTGATTTGAATGGCCATGTTATCACAACTAATAAAATTAGATGTACCTAATGTGGTATTTTCTTAAAGCTCTTTTTAAGATCTTTTCATGGTAATATAATATACAGGGTGCCCCAATAAAAAAAATCACCCTGTATAATATCACCAGTATCACCGTTAAAAAGATCTTTAAAAGAGCTTTAAGAAATCACCACATTAGATACATCTAACTTATTAGTTTTGGAAATACGGCCATCCAAATCAGCCACACCTTTCAGTTCGCCTGGCAGATATGTGTGCTCATCGAAAACGCCTGTCAATTTTTTTCAAATCTTACTATCAATGAACTAAATCCTAGAAAAATTTCAAACTTACAGCTCCAGGTTTTTATTTTTTATTATTTTTTTTAAATTTTCAAAAATATACAGGGTGATGATGTGCACGGCTGATGCCTGCCAGGTGATGATTTTCGTACTTAGCATGCTATGACTCATCACTATTCAAATTTCCAGCCTTACAGGTCAAACGTTACTCGAGGGGTTTACTAGCTCTGGGACTATATATCAGCATTGATTCTGGTATATCGGCGAGAAATGTAATACCAAAACCAGCTATTAATCACACATGTTTACATGCCGGTATTTAGTTACATTGTCTCTTTTCCTCACATTGCCTATGTGTTATGTTATTTAGCTGAACCGGTATACCGAAAATATTAAATTGCCTTTTTAAAACTAATATGCATTATTTGCTTATTTTTTACAAGCATGAAATTAAATAAAAATTAAAAAAGAAAACGTTATTTGTTTCTGTCATTATTTGACTTTTATTTTAACGAAGGGTTAAACTTAACACATATACTGGGTCTTAGTAACGGAAGTAACATAAGGTTTGGTGCTGCATATTAATAATCACCAGTACGCACTTTGTGTTATTTAAATTAATAAGATGGTACCCGAATCATTTATGTTTCCGATTGACCCTGGAAAAACAAACGTTTAAAGAGCTTAAAATAATTAATTATTTTAATACCAACTCTTTTGTTTTGTGCACAAAACGTTAACAAAAATTAATGTGCCCTCATAAATACTAGTTAAAAGCTTTAAAAACTTTAATTAAAAAATATGACATTAGTCATTGTTTTGGGATAAAATATAAAAATCCTTTGTTCTTTAAAAAAATCAAATATAAAATGTTTAAAAACAACTAAGGAGTGTTCAAAAGGGACATGTTCAGTTACAATTGAAGGGTCCAATGCAAGAACCGACCAAGTCCATTTTTGAAAATTTTACAACAGGAGAGCCAAAAACGATTTATTTGAAAAGAGTAGATTATTAAATACTTTTAAGAATTTTAATGTATTTATTTGGTAGTGGTGACCCTTGCAGCAAAAGTTAAAGGATTATTTTTTTAGTTTGCTTGTTCTAAAAAAATGGACTTGACTTGTATTGCAAAATTTGAAAAATCAGGCAATCACCAATACGTCTATAATTCGCCTATTTTTAAAGTTATAGATCCCGTTCTTGCACAGGGCGATAGATAATTTTATACTGGGTACTAAAGTGATGTTACCTAAATTTGCCTAAAAATTGGACTTGGGCGATTCTTGCATTGGACCCTTCAATTATTTTAAGGAAAAAGAAAAAATCGTTTACTTTGAATTATTAGAGCTTAATTTGTGAATGGGTTAAATTATAACTCTTTGTGGAGCTAGAAATATATTTCCCTTTTTTATTGACTAGACTGTTTTGTTATGCGTTTTTACATTTTTCCCGATGTCTTTCTAACTTTCAAACTTTTTACTTTTACAATACGTAGTCCCTGAAAACCAAAAACCTCGATTAGGTAAACACCTACCTTAAAAATCAAGTAGAATTTAGTTAGGTTTTGTTGACTAAAGCTACGGTTTCCTAGGATCTGTCGGTCGGCGGAAACCGACGCGATTTATGTGCACCCAAATTAAATATACGCTTTTTAATGAAACCACATTTAAGTGAATATTTGACTTGGGCGAACGTAATCGCGTCGGTTTCCTAAACCGTTTTAGGAAACCGTAGCCTAAGCATTAAGATTAGTGTCATAGATAAAATGGAGATTGTATCTGAGTGGTAAACCACTGAGGAATTCTGGTGTACAAGCAGATGGAATTATATTAAAATATGTGGAATTGGGAAAAGTAAAGTGAAATATCGCTTCTTGCATTTCTTCAAAGCAAAACCTATTTCTTTTTGCTCGTCAATTTTTTTAAGGACAAAAAAAGGCATAAAAGAGGCTTTGATTCGCAACTTCATAACATCAATCTCTAAAATGATAGTGGAAGTGTCATCGAATTGTGATGAAATTTTGTGGAATTGTGGTCGAATACGAAAAAGTGGAAGTGCGTAATGGATTTGAAACCCCATTTTTCTACTTATTTTACCATTTTTCCTTACAATTGCAAAGCTTTACTTTCAATGATTTTTAAGCTTTACAATTTCATGGAAAAAAAGGATAAAATAAATAGAAAATGTGTTTTTAGGAGATGGAAATCAAATATTGAGTGCCAATTTGGCTTTAAATCAAGAGTTGTTTGAAAAAGAAGGGGGAATATAGTGAAAATACGCCTAATTTGCTTTTCAAGTATAATGATGTATATCTCGAAAACAAAACATTGCTGACTAAAAATTCTTTCAGATGTGTAATCAGCGCCCCAAAAAATTCTTTATGCCAAAGGGAGCCGTTTAAGTATTACGTAAGCAGATTTATTACAATTATTACCCCTCCCCCATGTCATCAAAAAGTAAGCAAAGTCTTACCCCCCATCCCTTGCTTACGTAAACATTTGTATATGCATTTTTAAAAATCTATTTGGTATTTTTTAATGTTTTATAAGCAGCAAGTTATAATTCTAAAAAATAGGAAAATAGGCTTAGGATAGAGGACTTTAACGCACAAACATTTTTAATAAACAAACATTACTGACCGTATTCTACATGGAGCAAGGTACAATATTACAATATTAATTAATATTACGAACAAAACAAACGTTTTTAAAATTTTTTGTTGGTATATGAATATTTACATCAAGTCATTCAAATACAGAAATACAAAAAACAACATAGTGTATTATTGTGACCAGTCAACAAAGTCAATCATAGGAAATAATTTCCTCTTATGAAGTCAGTATTTCCATCTGGCAAAGTAAAAGATCCCTGGAGATGCCTTTGAGCAATCGCTGGCAAAACGTCGGTAAACGATTGCAATTTGACGCGGTCCAAACTCAAGAACCAAGATTCCTCAGTTCTAGTACTTATACCTCAAATGGTTTTTTAAAATGGTTATAAAAAATCATAGTAGATTAACTTTATTCTTAGTTACTAATTAGAATTATTCTTTAATTTTCTTGGAAACAATACCAAATTTCTTGTAATTCAAATTTACGCCAAACTTCGTTCACTAACTACAGTTTGTACTTTTGTATTTGCATGAGATTTTTTTAAACCTACAAAAAATTTTTAATGTAACTTGGATTTGTCTATTTGAAACTACATTTTGACATTTTGCGCCGTAATTCCAGTGGCGCGTATTTACCAAAAGGGTGAGTAGGCTGAAGCCTATGGCGGCATTTTTAGGGGGCGGCAGACGTTCTTTAGGGGGCGGCAGATAATGTCTTATGAATAATTTTGTTGGATTTCGAATTCAATGTTGTACCTAGAATTGAAAGAAATGGAAGTGAGGATTTTTTTTTGCTCTTCAAAAATATTTCTGAAGGAAAAAGAAGAAGAAAGGGGCGGCGAAAATAAAATAGCCTACGGGCGGCAAATACGTAAATGCGCTTCTGCGTAATTCCCACGATTCTAAGCTAATACCTAAATGTATTCATTATTTGTGAAAATCCCCGGAAATATGTATCGTTTCGAAGCATGGGCCCAGTCAGGGAGTAATCAGCCGGCTTAACCGCTGGTTAAGCGGAGTGTCAAAACTATTAAAATAAGAGACACTCTATTGGTTTATTTGACAATTTTGACACTCTGCTTACCCAGCGGCTTAGTACTTTGAATGCGCCCCATTGTGTGGGTGGGTTGCTATATGTGTAAACCAGTAAAAGCTGCTGCTGACGTAATACCTGAATGGCCCCAAAGATCATTAATATCGGCGTGGTGTCCGATAAGTAAACAATTACCTTACTTACTAGCGTAGTGATTTTTAAAGTACCTCCTAAAGCCTAGGTAAAGAGATGGAATGTAACAAATCTTTTAACTGCATATTTGGTTCAATTTAAGTTTAAAAAAGGTACGTGGAAAATAAATTGCATAAAATTCTTAACTACATATTTAAAAAGACATTTTAAAAGAACACAACCAAGAACCTGAAACTAAATCGTTTCAATATCTCTAAATCCTGAAAGCTAAATGAAAATAAATAGGTATAGCTTAGAAGAATGCAACACCAACTTAAAATAATTATTCTTCGTATATTGTTTTCTAGCAAAAAAACAGCAGGAAAGTAAAGAAATCTCTTTGTTATTTTTTGGCTTGGGAAAATATTTAATTTACAATGAAACTTCCAAGGGTTCGTGGGAAGTGACTGCAGAAAAATTGTTTTCATTTGTTACGCCGGCTGCTCATGGAGGTAGTAATTTAGTTATTCATAAGCCCTTTTATTATGCACAAATTACTTATAATTAATTTCTTTATTTAAGTGTTTTGGTTGCGTCTTGATGCTAGGAAGACAGAAGAACATAAATATACCTTAAATAGTGTAGGTGCAATATAATTGTTTTTGTTTTCGAGTGTAATTTATTATAAATAAAATCAGCTAAAAATATTTACCGTATATACCTGACAGACGACAGTAGTAACTTTTTTCTATAAGCAAAATCTATTTAATAAATCGTTGCTATAAGTAAAAATGTTTTTTGATGCTTGAAGATCTCTTAAATATCTTAAAAATATCTTTACTAGTATAAAAGTTATGATAAGAAAAAGAATATTTTTGGGACATAGGACATAGTTGTTTCTTATTTTTTGATGGAGTATACGAATTAAAACACCGCACACACACCTGCGTAGGACATTCATCAATTTTAGGCGAAGAACCAACTCTAAAACGGTATTTACCAATCGGTTATTTTGACGTTTAAACAATGTATTATATGTCAAAGTTGTCACCAATTATTACCGCGGTTATAATTGGTTGAACGCCTAAAATTGCTGATTTTCTTGCTAAATGGTGACGTCAAGTGTCAATGAAACTATTAGATGTTTCATAACTTCTAGAGTATTAGACATACCAAATGAGATTTGGTATAGGTAAATGGTGTATGGAAAGAGATGTAGTTTTATATTTACTTTTTGGTAACTTCCGGTTTAACCGGAAATAACTCCAATTTTGAATTTTTAAAAGCGGTCCCCCTGTTTATTACGATTTTTGGATTCCTGAAAAAGACAATTCTAGATAGTAATTTGCATTTGATTGATTATGAGAATATTAAGTTTGTCGGAAAGTAAGCGGACACCCTGTATAAATAAAATTTATATTGTTTAAAAATACAAATAATTATTTCCTTTCTCTGAGAGGTTTGATTTTTAATAATATATAAAAAAACAAAAGTTAAAAAATTAAAACCGGAGCTGTCACTGAGGACTTTCAGCGATTGCCTGTTTACGAATAAATTGACTTGACTATTAGTTATTTGTAAAACACTACTTTCAGTGACTACCAGAAAATATTGGTATATTTTATGTACCTCAAGTTCAGAAAATTCGCAATTTCATTTAATAAATCATTAATGAACTCAAATAAAAATTTCAACTGTTAACATTCTTCAACATAATAAGCATTTCATTTGTAATGCAAGCCATTTTTGTTGTTAATGCAATTAAAACATTTAAAAACATTACATTTATCAATTTTAGGCGAAGAACCAATTCTAAAACAGTATTTACAATCGGTTATTTTGACGTTTAACAATGTAATGTCAAAGTTGTCACCAACAACGAAACGACGTAAATTCTGTCACGTCACGTCCGCGCTATGTGGGCTATGTGGCGCGCTATTTGGAGATAATAAATGCCGATTGCTAATTCGAAAACAACAAAAAGTAACCAAATAATTCGGCCACACTGGGGCTAAATAATATGGTTTTCCCAAGATTTTTATTCGACTACGGTACCTCTTTCTTTTTTTTAATTCTTCTACCCTGAACTTAATAGAGTTTGACATTGCAGCCAACCTGAGTATATTTCAAGCGGTCAGGGTGGGCATTTTTATGTTTTGCTAACGACCGAAATTTTATTTGAATAATTAAACGCTTTATTATTATCCACCACCCCAGCTTTTGGTTGGCTGCTTTTCACAATCCAAGTTAATAAATTTTCGTAATAGCATTTTGTTACGTTTATCGTCTCAATTATCCCCGTTTTCGTTAATTTTGACTTAGTTATACCGTGGATCAAGGGAATAGTTTATTACCAACTACGCTAGCTTTTTAACGGTAAATCAGCTTTAGGAAAATATAGAGTTATTGCAAATAATAGCCGGATTTAAAACATTTAAATCCAGAGTATTTTTCACATTATGTAGTTTATTATACGCAGTAGCAAAGTTTGACAGATGCGACTCCTTACAACTGGTTGAGCCCAGACTGCTTTCTCATTGCGAACTAAACTTTCGGTTAACTGAAAGTTTAAGCCGCAAAATATTACTTTTAGGTTCTCGACCGCAGCATGTGAAGATTTTTATTTTAAATATACGGGAAGTTTTTTATTATTTGTATAGCTCAGCGGTATTTTAGTATATAGGTACTCAGAGTTGAGTCGAGTACTGACAATCGGTATTTAAATACGAATACCGGAAAAAAGTATTCGAATACCGAATATTTAAATACCCTCTTACAAGAAAGAAACTATTGGAATACTCATTATTCATGAATACTCGGATTCAGTATTCGAATACTGAAAAAGGTCCCTACCTGATATTTTTTAATTTTTCCTGTTTTTTCGCTCACAGCATTCTAAAATTTACCATCAATAATGACAATTTTCGGTATTCGACTCCTGCTATCCTCATTTCGGTATTCTTCGTTATTCGAATTCGAATACTCGGTACGTCGGTAGGTATTGGAAAAAAATGTTTTCGTCGAATAGTGAAAATGTATTTGAACACAGACTCCCGAAAATTGACCAAAAAAGTATTCTGCCGAATACTGAATACCAAACACACAAATCGATTTCAATACAGGCCCAATGTATTCTGAATGCTATTTAGAGTACTGAGTATTCGCATACGACCCAAATTGGTAGGTACGATACATACGCCCGCCCGACAAAGATGACTATATTGTTATACGATACGCCCACAGAACTGTTTTTAAGAGTTCTGTGGCTACCTAACTATTTGTCTGATCAATACCCCAGGTTGATGAGAAGATTGGTGCGATCTGGTAGCTAGGACTTACAGAATTATTTTTTAGGTTTTAATACAATAAAACCGATTAACATAAAAACTTTTTTATATAATTTATTCTAAAATAGTTTTAATTTGTAGTTCTTTTGCTTAAAGCACAAAGCACAGTTTCAAAGTATTTAATTATTTACTGCCATTTATTATTATACAGTACTTAATGCTTTTAAAATAAAAGCAAATTAACCAAAGGTGGTGGGCATCAAACGCTTTTACTGGGTGCTAGACCCAAATTTGCTTTAATTAGCTGTAGCTGATGACAAACGATTTAAATCTATATTAATTTTAAAAAATACCTTGTAATTATGTTTTTTTCTAAAATTGCTAACCATTTTTAATTTTAAAGAAGATTCAGCTTTGCTACATAATAACAAAACTGAAATTAAAGGATAAATAAAAAATAAAAAAGCAATTTTAAACATCGAGCTCATTCTTGAGACCTTTAGCAAATAAGAAAAATGTAAAAATTGCGGAAACGTTGCACTACTTAAGTATGAAAATCTGGTGGAAAATTCTCGGTAAAATCTCTGTGGAAATAGCCAACTTACCTGGGAGTAGATGTCAATGTCCTTGTAAGGATTAACTGCGACCAGAATGGATCCGGTATATGTCTGAAAATTCTTATTAAGGAAAATTAATTATTTCGTTTTGTTAAAAGGGTTCTTATAAATAAAACTGGATCTATTAAGTAACAATGCTTGCATACAGTATCTTTATACCTATGTTTCTATGTAGTATATGATATACATATTTGCCTATGATGTATAAAACAAGATACTGAATAATAGAATAGATTTCGTAAAAGGTATTTCATGTTTTGCAAGAAAACGTTCAGAAGCTTATTTAATTTACTTAAAAGCATTAAAGTTATAAAAACAAAATAAAAAAACTTCAATTATGGTGCATGTTTTCTCTAAACAAGGAATTGTACTTTTCATTCTTGTCATTTTATTCCAGTTGCGACGCCAGAGGGAGCCAAGAGTGGCCCAGGCCCACTCTAAAAATGCCTGTCCCCCTAAGGTGGAACGTAAAAAGCAAGTAAATCTAAAAATATATAAAGAGGGGTACTAAAGTTAGGGAAGGAGTCTTAAAAAAAAGGTTTTGGTCCCCTTAAAAATGTTTGGCCCCTTCTAAACCACCCCTAAACTAAAAAGCTGTCGACGCCATTGTTGTATTCTGCATTTTGGTATTTTCATTTTTTTGTTTTGCGTATTAAGGCTTTGTTTATTATCTATAAAGCGTTAAATTTACATACTATTATATTTTTGTTTTTAACACGCCACATATTGCTTAAAAATTAAATTCTTTATGACAATAATGTAGTTTTATAAATTATACAATGCATTATCTTTTCCCGAACTATTCCATGCATAAGCAGTGCTTTATTTTATTACAAGAGTTAGATTGGTCATTATAATGCCTTATTTTTTAAAATCATTTATTCTATTTTAGATTTTGCACTAGGTATAATTTTTGGAAAATATTTAAAATCTGTTAAATTTCGATTGTAAAAAACCTAGTTAAAAAAATATGGTTACTTATTTGTTTAAAGCAAAGAAATACATTTTTTGATAGAAACATATTCAATCGAAAATCAACGTATTATAGGCTGTAGAACGTGTACTAAAAAAAGCTATTACTTTACAAGTTGCGATGGTGGTGTAATGGTCAGCATAGTTGCCTTCCAAGCAGTTGATCCGGGTTCGATTCCCGGCCATCGCACATACTTTTTTTTAATATTATGTTTAAAATAATGTTTCCTCATATTACATTGACTTTTTTCCAGAGCTTAAGCTTATAATTATTATTAAATAAAAATTTAAAAAGAAAGTAAATAGTACGAGATCCGAATAGGAAGCAACCTTTACCCATCTGTTTACCGGATAAAAACCATTATATAATATAGGTTGCCTAAAAAATATGGTCATATTTAAATTAAAAAAATCACCCCAAAATTTTTAACATCCTGTATAATGGCAACCCCCATTTTTTTAAAATACATTTCATTAGTTAATTAAATTTGTACTTTTAAATATGTTATACAGAATGTACCAAAAAGTTGTAACAACTTTTGAAAATTTAAAATTTAAAACACTTCCCAAAGCTTTATTTTTGAAATTGGAGAGAAAACATGTAGTAATATTAGTACTGTCATGTAGAGTAACCATACATGCAGCAATACACATTTTTGTTTGCATTTAGGCAAGTATTATGTGTTTTGCTTTAAATAGGTATATATTAAAAAATTACCGGCATTTTCTGTGTTTATATAGTATTTATGACTTTAGCCCCCCTGTCCTCCAATGCACGAGCCGCCACTGGTAGTCATGTATAAAATACTGAAATTTGAGTCGTTTTTCTCAGTATTCTGCATTAATTAGAGACATTAAATTTTATTTATTTTTTATTAAAAAGCATAATTATTTTTTTATAATTTTTTCAAAGTAAAAGAGCGTTGCCGCGAGAAATGAAGTCGAAGCGCACAACTTCCGAAATCAGTTTTGGTTTCGGCAAAAGTTTTGGCTATTTTGGCCAAAACTGCCGCCGAAACTGATCTTAGACTAAAATCATATAAGATTTCTTTTCGTGTGTGATAAAATGTCAAATAATAAGATGACTATTATTTATTATGAAATTGATTAGGTAATATAAAAAATATTACAGAAGCTCTTAGTTAAACTTATGATTGGTTTATGAATCAGCTAATATGTTAGTAGGTGACTAGGCACGTAAATATCAATTATTCATATTTTACTATATTAGGAGTATTCTCTATAGAGAAGTCAAATTTAATACCAAATTATTTAATGGTCTTTTTGTTGGTTACACGCCAAAAATATATCTAGAATGAATGGGACCGCTTCCATCCTAGTCCCGGATTATAGCGACCTGACCCTTTTCAGACCTATTGACCCCTATGAACTGGCCGGTCCCCTGAAACAAAATA
This sequence comes from Listronotus bonariensis, assembly GCA_014170235.1. Lineage (NCBI taxonomy): Eukaryota > Metazoa > Arthropoda > Insecta > Coleoptera > Curculionidae > Listronotus > Listronotus bonariensis. The sequence goes on along the minus strand of JACEGR010000709.1, from coordinate 63,125 downwards.
CAGAAAAGCCCCCAAAAATTCAAATTAAAAAAACGACCTTTCGAGTTATAATTAAGTTAGAAATTTAAATAAAAAATTACCTAATATTTAAATTACTATTAAAATTAAAAATGATCTTTATTTTTTATTTTTTTCATTTTAATTATTAACTTAATTTTAACTTGACAACGGTGGTAGACTTGTCATCGAAACGTCGTTTTTAATTAGAATTTTTTGGGGGATTTTCTTTATTTTGTTTCTGGCGAACGGCTGGATCATAGGGGTCAATAGAGCTGAACAGGGTCAGCTCGCTATACCCCGGAACCAGGACCGAAGCGGTTCCTTTTTTCTAGATAGAGTTTTGGCATGTACCCAACAAAAAGACCATTGGAAACCAATATAGTGCATATGTTCAACCAAATTATTTTATCTTAAAAATAATTTACCGTGGAATTACCTGTAAAAGAGAAACTGGTGCCCCCAAGAAAAATAAAGTTTATAGAGTAAGTGGATTCATTAACAAGACGAATGGCTCTTTTGTGGACTGTTTAGTCCACGATTCTCAGTGCGTGAAAAGTAAAATAAATCAGTTTCCAGACATGGAAACAGTATAAGAGTCCCATTTGGGACTCGATTTGGGATACATAGGAAGTGCACATGTAGAAGGGAATAAATACTTTTGGGCTTAAAAGATACATTTCAGTTTTTTAAAGCTTTTGGGGCTATGGGTGTAATGTATTTATTAGACTGGGCAAAAAAAAGAATATTTTTTTTTTTGAAATTGAAATAAAATTCATGATGATAAAAAAATATTGTTAAAGTTAGAATCCTTATTATTATTATTATTCAGAGCTCTATTATCGCGATTAACAACCCGTACATACTTAATTAAAAAAATACCAACACATATTCTTAAAGAACAACATAAGTTCCCTAAAAAAGCTCTTTTTGTAAATTGTCGTCAAAAAGCCGTCTCATGTAATCGGGCTTTGAACATTAAACTATATTTTGTATTTTGAGTTTAAATTTTCGTTTCTACTACAAGTATCAATATTTAAATAAATCCAATACACATTTTTAAAGACAATTTCATGCACTACAAAAAAAGTCTAAACTTTTTTCAATAAATACACTCTCCTTCAAAATTTATTCGACAAATTATTTTGGATTCAACTTCAAAGTCCAATAACTATTAAAGGACTGAATTTATTGCAAAATGTTAAGAGATCTTTTTGTAGCGCATTAAATTTTCTTTAATGCTATGTATTGGACTTATTTAAATATTAAAAGTCAAAAGTAATGTTTACAACTTGATTACTAATATACAGTAATATACAGTGTGGTTCACTAGGAATGCAACAAATTAAAATTTATAACTTGTTAGAAAATTTTACTTTTTTAAAAACCCTCTACTTCCGCGGCTTAAAAGTTGGTTTATCACCTCAAACTACCTTAACAGCAGTTAGTTTTATTAAAAAGCACATACAGGGTAATAACTTTTTCGCGAGAGCCAACATAATTGTAGCTTTGATACCTTAAACTGGCTTATAATTTTGGTAATCTAATGTTGATTGAAGGGTATATAAAATAGAAAGCGTATGACATCAGATTTAAATTTACATCAACAAGACTAATAAAAAGGGTGCAACAATGACGAATAATGGGTTTGTTGTAAAAATAAAAAGGTCACGTAAAATTATACTTAATTAGCTTAAAAGGTACACAATACATTTCTGGATAAAATGCCACCAGCTGTTTTATTTAGAGGCCACAACAATGCAATTACTTTATTTAATTTTATCTTTTTGGGGCACAACTTCCGTTTGCGTATTCTTCTATCTTTTCTAGTGTTATCTGAAATTAGGTATACTTGGGACCATTTTCAATAATTAAACATTATATGCCAGAAGTAAAATCTATTAAATAAATTAATATAAAATATAATACTAAGTAACTAATAATCTATACTAATAATATAAGAGGGGGAAGGGTTTTGGTTTTAAAAAGAACACAATTTTTGTGATTTTTTTTCAGATATGAATTGAACAAATTTATTAAAACCTTTTGTAGAGTGTATAGATAGATACAAATATAAAATATGTCTGTATGAAATTAGTAACCTTTACCACTTTTGGCAAAATGTTTGAAAACTGTCATACACCCGAAACATTTGACACTGACAGGCTGGGTTAAAGCGCCGCTTCCATATATGGCGGAATGAATATTTGTAGTAGTCGTCAAAAGGAATCCCACTCAATAGGTTTTAAAAGGGGTTCTTATCATGAAGTCCATTTCATTTACTGGCCCAGGCAAAATAAGCCAAACTAAATCAGAGAAAAAAATAAATGAATGATATTTATCCAATCAGTAGCTTTAATTTGCTCAATAACAATAATTGTAGTTTAGTAATCAGGCCTGTAATCATAGTGATAAAGTAATCGTAATCAACCCCCAACTTAGAGCTCGTCAGTTAAAACGACTAAAAGCTATTAATCAATTATTTGGTTTATTAATTTGTTTTCCGAGCCCTGCTGAAAAGCAAGTAAAAAAGGGTTGGTTAGTTTGTAGCCAAAATATTAAACTTCCTGTAAACTGTTAATAATCAGCCAGTTGATAGACATGTCAAAATGTTAGATTAATTGATCTTTGTGATGTTTTTATAAAATGGGAAGTATTTTATTTGAAAGGGATTAAGAAACTTGGTGAAATAACTGTGTAAATATTATCAGACGATATTTTTCCAAATTAAAGCCGGGAAGGGGTGGATATGTGATTTTATATTTGTGATGCGATATTTTAATGACTGCTACGCATTATGGTCGGACCACACATGGCCGCATTGATTTTTTAGAGGTGTTCCAGGAGAAACTGTTAATAATCAGTCAGTTGATAGACATGTCAAAATATTAGATTAATTGATCGTATTGATGTTTTAATAAAATGGGACGTATTTTAAATGAAAGAGATTAAGAAACTTGGTAGAATAACTTTGGGAATATCAACAGACGATATTTTTACAAATTTAAGCCGAGAAGGGGTGGATTAAGTGATTTTGTGATATCTGTGATGCGCTTCTAAATTTTTTAATGACTACTACGCATTAAGAGGTTTTTGTGGTGCATAACATTTTTTTAATTTCTTCCAGTTGTGTTTAGGAACAGTTTAACCTAAACATTTTTATAGAAAAATATGGTACACCACTTCATCTTCTTAAACAACATTTTTTTATTCCCTGGTGTAAGATTATTATGCTTTATGCTTTTTATTGGCTTACTTTGTCATCATACAATAAACCTATTATACAGGGTAGTTCCTAACGACGGTACGAAGCTTTAGGGGGTCATTTCTTATACCATTTTTTAATAAAAGTTCGAATATACACATATCCGGGTTTGTGAAATTAGATATATTTTTTGCTATTTTTCCCAAATTGTTATGAAGAGCAAAAACAAAAGATCCTCACTTTTATTGGGGTATTATCATTTATTCCCCAAGGTCCTCACCTCAGCAAAAAACCTGTGTCCCACCTAAAGTCGGGACTTTTTCAAAAAAATCTGGACATTTTCCCAAACCGGCGGGATAAACCTCCAAAAAGCGGATCTGTCCGGACGAAATCGGGACATGTGGTCACTTTATTTTTGATGCATCGCTTTAGTAAAAAAATAAAATCAGGATAGTGTTATACAAATATATTTTTTCCACAATTTTAATTTAATTAATAATAAAATATAAACTTATTTTATTTCGTTACTTATCTATCTTCATCTTCACTGTCATTTTTGCTTGTTTTTTACTTACTAAAATAAGTCAAGACAACCAAAGTCCAAAAATATTTTCCTTAAGGAAAACAGATTTATTTTAGAAAATTGTCTTGGATCTTTCATGCGGGCTGTCAATTCTTTTCGAGCTCTTTGTTATCATCTGCCGCTGTCTTTATTCGGGCCTTTTTGCTGCTTGGTTTCAGCGCGTTTCACGGTAGATTTCTTTTTGTTTATTTTCAGGCTTGTCGCAGTCATTTTTGTTGTTCGTTTGCGGTTTTCGTATTTTTTCAGTTCTCACATGAGGGTGCGAATGAAAGAATTCACCTAATAATAGTAGTGTAAATAGGGTTTTCCGTAGGTATATTGGTTCCTGGTAATAAATAGGTAAACGGCTCGGGCGCCCGACAGCCAAGGCCTCAGCTACGAAAACAAGCGTAAGCGTCGACCGTAAAGTAACACATCTCTATACTTTGAGCCGGTACTGACTACAATATTTGGTGGTAAACAGCATTTTGAAACCAGTTTATATACATTAGAAACACTACGCGGATAATAATTGTTCGTTTCGAGCGGCAGCGGCAGCGGCAGGGTTTTTTTGCTTACGTATATTGCAGCTGCCTGATTTGACCATAAAAATTCTTTTATGCTAGCATAAAGAGCGAAGGCAGGCTCTAACACTCTCCGGTTTCTGCTGGCCGCTAACGCTTGGTATCGTAGCAGTAGCCTAGCAGACACCGATTACCTGGAAGGGGTTATCTATCTTGGAGTGGTTTGATTTACTTATTAGCAATTTTGTATTTTTGCAGTAACTTGTGTGTTGCGTATTTAAATAAACAGTTTTATTGTATTTCCGCTATGAATTCCGAAGTGGCCCAAATAATTGTGAGTGATAAAGAAAAACAGTTCTGGTTAGTTTAACAATTAAATTTGAAGACTCACCCAATCCTTTTTTATTACATATTCGATATTCGTACCTATTTGGTACCGTAAACATGTTGGGAACCAATTTACATATAAGTCGTTATGGCAACCAAAAAGGTTTGGGAACCCGTTTTCCTAACATTTTTGATTCGGAAACCAAATTACATGTGCCTGTAAATAAAACTGCTGTTTTTTGGTCATAAACATACAAAATTACACATTTTTAACGGTTAACATCTTAAGCTAATGTTTTGATTTAAAAATAAAATTAAACATCAATAGGCTCTTTTCCAAAATTTTAAAATGGTAAAAACCTGTTTTAATTAACAGTTAAATACGTCACCAACCCGGAAAAATTAAAATTTTAATAAAATTGTCTATAATTCAAACTTCAAAATGTTGCCAGTGCGTCACGTTAAATAAATATACCAACAATGGAAAAAGCAATACAAAAAGGGATGTAGTAGCCTGTATCTTTTATGACGTAGGCACACTCCAACTACGTCATTGGTCTATGCGGCGTTTTAAATAATTACGCGGGCATTTCCACAAAAATAAAAATGTTGACAAAAATCATTGCAATTTTCTGAAACATTTAAGCAAAAGAGATTAAAATATCAATCTATCTACATTTCGAAATTTTGGTACCTTAGGTGTACATGGCCTATTATCTATTATGCACACGGTAAACAATAAGGAAATTTTTATTTTAGAAATATTAGGCGTAAGTAAGGTAAAAGGAATAATGAACTTTTAGATGAATATGAAATATAAGTGTTTTAGAATAGGTTAGAAGAATTAATGAAACAATGTGTTAATATTAAATTAGAAATACGAACTGGCATACTTTTTGCCATAACAAGCATATTTTTTGGCAAACTACTGTGTAGTATCCTGCCAAACCCTAGGTAGTAGTTATTTAAAAAATAACGTCCGTGGTGGCATTATCGCGTTGTCTAAAAGTTGCTGTAGAAATGCAAAACTGCAAGTTTCCGTTCTTGGACAACGTTGACGTAACATGGAAAAAGATGGCTTAAACATCTAATAACCCGACACCTACGGTACACTGTACACTATATACAGTACATGTTGTACTTAGGTATAAAGCCTTCGTGGGCTGTCACAAAGTTTAAAAAAAAAGAGATGTTTATTACTTAGTGAAACAACTACACTCATTGTCCATCTGGTTGTTGTCTTATTTGAACCCTAACTGCCTTTTAGCACTAGCGGAAGACGGATAGTTGGGCGACGGACCGACGCTATCGAAGTGTATGGAGTCTTATGAGACCTTTTACACGTACAGCCGACTTTCCGCGTTCTCAACGTGTGAATGGTCTCATAAGACTCCATACTGCCTTTTCACATTTGCGAAAGCCAGAGGAGACTGGGAATGCGGGCGACGGACCAACGCTATCGAAGTATATGGAGGCTGGTGAGATTTTTACACGTAGAGAACGCGGAAAGTCGGCAAACTCAAAGGCTTCATATAGTTTTTATCACTCTGTCCGGCGAAACCGGCTTAGTGTGAAACGAGGGTTACACTTCGATAGCGTCGGTCCTTCGTCCAACTATCCGTCTTCCGCTAATGTGAAAGGCAGTAAAGATTACTTTAAATATAATGTAAGAAATTATCGATAATGGTGGAAATAAAGAGATATCAGTACATAATACTAAAAAGCATTTTGAAGTGGCAGGATGTTTATATACAGGGACAGTAGAAAAAACCGGAACGGTGGATTGGTGTCAAATATAAATAAATAGAATTTTGTGCGAAGGGGTAACTGAACATGAAGAGTTAAATAAATATATTTGCGAGGTTGCCAAGTTTATAGTTTTCTCTTTAGGTTAGGGAATTTGAAAATTTTAAATGAAATACCCTATTTTTAATTATTATAGTAATCAATAGCTCATATTAACTTTAGCCATAATATTATCGTATTTTTACTTCTGTCAATTTCGGGGATATAACATCATTATTCTTTCAACTATGTATTAGGTATGGCCAATTATCTCAAAAACAATCCAACCGAAATTCGTCAAAATTAGTACAGGGGAGTAACTGGACATTCTTAATTTAGGAATTGCATTTTTGATGATGATGATACAACAACAAAAAATAATATTTTTAAACAGAAGAGTCAGTGTATTTAGAATGTAAATTCCTATTGAAATAAGAGAAAATATACAGTTGGTTACATTTAATATTTAAAAGTACCAACTCTTTCCGGCCAAACCGTAAGTAATACAAAACATGTGAACAGGTAAAACAATTCATCATGATGTCACATAACGATACACCCAGTGGCGTAGGTAGGGCAGCAGGGGCCCTGGGGCAAAAGCTAAAGTAGGACCTTAATCATGGGCGCCGGAAGGACGACATCCAGGGGGTTTAAAAATATCAAGGAGCAAGAAAAGAAAAACTCGATAAGAGAAAAAAAAGGTCTCCGTCTAATAAAAACAACTTAGTTAAATATTTTCATATACTGACCTACTGACCACCACCCCAAAACATTTTAAGAGCAATAAAAAAGGGTCTTCACTTTTTTCCCGGGGGCACCTCTTCACTCCAAGGGACCCCCTGAGCTTGGGGGCCCAGGGGCACTGCCCCGCCTAGACCCATAGTAGCTACGCCACTGGATACACCATATTTATTTTTACAACAAGGAGAAATTCCTCTAAAAAGCACACGGTATAAATAAATTTTGTGATATTTAGTGCAAACAGTTAGGAAATATTTAGGTTTAAATAGCAATTTCACTACTCCTTCCACATCAGTTTGGTATTATTAGGGACTTAATATCTTTAGACCAAATTAAGCAAATATTAGTAAGTATACACATAATATTTTATGTAAAAAATAAAAACATTTATTTTGTTTTCGAATCAATTCTTAAAAATTAGGCAACAGGCTAAAAGTTTGTTATTTATTTTTTATACATTTTCTTAAAAGCACTTTATAAGTACCGTTTTAAATATAATCATAAACACTGTAGATAAATATACTATATTTTGCATCATTGTTTATTTGCACAGTTGTTAAAACTGCTTTTCGGTACAGATGTCATTTTAACCATTAGGAAACACATTATTCTATTAATAAATAAACAATAGTTACTTTTTGCATTAAGTTAAAGATGAGAATTGTTGCATGTTGATATTCCGGGTAGGTTAATATGGTGTATACGAAAGCGGTTTATAAAGTTTGGGAAACATAGAAAACTTTATTATGTATTTCCCAGAAAAAAATTCGTTTAAAAGTAATAGTTATTCCATCATCCAAATTGGAAAAAAAAGAAAGTTTAGAAAAGGGTGGACAGGACAGGCAGGCAGACCGATAGACGGGCATAGGAAAACATGGTTTGCGTTATGCAAAAACGTATACACCTACAAAAACTTAAATTCCTAATTTTGTGTTTAGTTGCGAGGGAAAAATGAAAGAAAAATTTACTAATTTAATACAGAGATTGCACTCAATGATAATAATTTAGAATTAGAACAGTTGATACATCTCGCAACCAACAAGCATCGATTATATTTTTATCAATTCACTAATAACGTCTGTTGTACTTATAAAAGCCCTTCAACGTAGTTTCCCTAAAACCTTTTTAGGTCGGGACGTCATCGTCAGGTCGCAAAGATCTATCTAAAATGTCCCTTAATTTAGCACGTTTTTTTTTGATAAGCTTGATTCTTTCGAGTGTCATCCAGGTTTGAGAACGGTGGGTGAAAGGGTATTTTAGGGAAAAAATCCTTTTTCAGCAGCATTGTAATCGCGAAAAATCAAATTTTAAGATTTTTATTTGTCGTGGTCCCCACTTCACGAAAAATTAAAAGCTTGTTTTGGAATAAAATGGTTTTAACCAGTTTAATAATAACCAGTAAGCTTTCTACTGCTGAAAAAAATTGTGAGATAAGATCCTAAACTAATTTAAAAATATGTTTTCATCGCCATTTTCAAGGCATTCTAGCGTTTCACTATTAATATTTTAAAAACTATTAGGTCAAAAGATAGGATATGGTTATTAAGAAGATTGGGAAATAAGTGTTAAAATAAATATGTCGTATATTTCCAAAATTAAAAGGTACCTGGTATATGGCAAATAATGAATGCACTGATATCAAAAATTCCCAAAGATTGATCCTACGAATATGCATAAAATAAATTACGCTGTTTATTAACATTGTTTATTGTATAATAAATTGTTTATACAATAGAACTAATGTTATATCTTATAGTTTCAACAATGAGTTTATCACGCAAAATTCCAGCCCGAAGCAAACCTTACAATATTTTTATTATAACGAGACAATTTATTCCACGATGTTAAGTAACGGGACTGCAGTCGGGTTTATTTGTTTTAACAACCAACAATTTATTGGTATTTTAAAAAAGATACTAAAGAAAGCTTGGTAAAGATACTTGTAGAACGATTAGGAAAAGAAACTTTAAAAAATAAAAAAGAACACTGTCAATTACAGCAGTTTTTCCTGTATTTCTATCTATTAATGAATTGCAAAATCTGTTGGAACTAAGAAAGCCTACAGGCAAAACGCGTAGTAGTAGTAGTAGTAGTCAATTTTATTTCCGATTGTTTTAAATCCTACATGCGGAGTCCGGTAAAACTTGATGTCGAATTTACTAAATGGTCTTTCAATGGCATCAACAGTGATTTTTTACCAAATTAAATCAGTTTCATTATTTTTACCGCACCCCATGTCAAAATTAAAACCCCTTGTTTTTGAATTCCCATTTATTTTTGAACAAATTTGATCACTTAACTTTTTATTAGTACGGTTATCGCGTAAATAAATACAAATAATTTCTCGGCATGGTAATATCACTATCTAATTCTTAAGTATTTAGTATAGGGAAAACATATTACAAGTAAGGCTTCACTTATTTTGCTTTACTAATCATTATACATATAATATGAAAGTTGTAACACTGATGTATTAACCAATTTTTTTCCTTAAAACAATAACTGAGCCCTAAAAATAAATAAAAAGATTATATTTATTACTGTGGAATCAGAAAAATCCAGAGTGTTCTCTAACTACGGTACGAAACTTTAGGGGTGATTTCTTATGTATTTTTATAAAAAAACGTTCCCATAAACATATGTCCATACTTGCTTCATTTCTAAGATACTTGAATTTCTGAAGTACAGGGCGTTAAAGCTAAAAAAGTCGTTATTTTTTAAATATTTCAGAAACCCTTAAACCGATTTAGAACTTATTTTGGACACTTATTTGATGTAATAAGGCGCTTGTAAAACTCTGCCTAGATGAGGATTATTGGGTCCAGTAGCATCGCAGTAGGCACCACAGCTAATATTATTGTGAAAGAAAAAAGTACACCACTGACTTTTTATAAAGTTTTACTATTTTTTCTGATTAAGCTATATTAACAGTCTAACTTTTTAGTGTCGTTTATTTTCTTTGTATCTAGCTTCATTTTCGAGAGAAAACATTAAAGCCACTTTAATTTCTTCTAAAAAGTACCCATAGACAACATGATATAAAAAGTAACAATAAAAATAAAACAATTATTTGCCTCAAATACAGGAGACTAAAAAGTTGCATAATGTATTGCTTAATCTCGAAAAGGTATAAAAACTTCATTAAAAGACAATTGCATACTTTTTCTTCTAAATAATATTAGCTGTAGTACCCACTGAGACGCCACTGGACCCCATTGTCTTAATCTAGGTAAAGCTTTACAAACGCCTTATTACAATTAATAACGGCACCGAATTTTATCCTTATTGGTTAAAGGGTTTCTAAGATATTTAAAAAATGCTGACTATTTTCAAAACTTTAACGGCCTGTACTTTAGAAATGAAGCAAGTCTGGACATATGTTTATGTAAACTTTTTCATAAAAAGTCATAAGAAATCAACCCCTTAAGTTTCGTACCGTAGTGAGGAAACACCCTGTATTCCATGCCAAAAAATGGTTAGGATTAATTTCCGCGAAAATATGCGCAATGTTATGAATGTCAAAGAAGCTAATAGAATACAAATAATGTATTGTTTCACCCATTTATGTGTTATAATGCAAATAACGAAAAAGTAAAAAATGAACAGAATTTCCTTTAAACCAGAAAAAATCACACTTGTCTCTCTAAATAGATGATTTAAGGTATACATATTGCGTTCTGTTATTCTATTTATCAAATTTAAATTAGTTTTCAAAGAGGCTAAAGGAACCATATGTGAAACAAATTAAATTTTCTTCCTTTGTAAGTTTAATTTAGTATCTACAAAGAATTTTGTAACGTCACAAAATTAGATCATCTTGACATGTGTTGTTAAAGCTTTCTAGGACTTCCCATTTAAAGTAGGTACACTGATTTAAGACGCCTTTTTATATACTTAGGCCACACTACGTATGGTTTCTAAGATTGGTTTACAAGTAGTATTAGAACTTAAAATCCTCTTAAGAAATGGGAACAACTGATTTAAAGTAGGTACACATAATATGGGCATGTTTATTTATTGCTTCATCAAGTACTGAAGAAAGAGGTTTATTTTCTCTCTGCACGTTCTACGAATTATTGCTTATTGCGCCTTTATTTTTGCCATTTAATGCAAAGTGAATAACTCTGCCAGGGTCGGATTAACTTTTTCGGGAACCCTTGGCTGGAGATGTCTGGGGGCCCAACAGAAATAAAATTGATAACCAAAAAACGGTCCATCCCTTTTTGGCGCATATTTTATCACACGGCGCCCTACGCTTCAGAAATAAGATTGATGACAAAAAGGTACTTTCCTGTCTCAATCCCATTTTATTACACGGCACCCTACCCTTCAAAATTATTATTAATAAACATAAAGAACTTTCCCTGTGTAGCGCCTATTTTATCACATGGCGCTCTAGGCTTCAGCATAGTCAGCCTAGTGGGTAATACGGCATTTTAACTCGCAGTAAGTTGGTTTATAACGCATAAGTATTGGCAATTCAAATTAAGGAGCAGCAGTGTTGCAATTCGGTCAATCAGCTGATAAAAATGGGTATCTAGATCAAAAGTGTCAAAAATATATACCATATTTTACGAAAAATACGATTTTGGGTTTGTGTCTCGGCTAGAAGCAAAAGCACGTTTGAGCACAAGGCATTAAATTTCAGACAAAATATTAGGCATCATAGTCTAAAGGCCTAAATAAAACAAAGAGTAGTTACCAGCTAACGTTCCGCGTAATTTTACATAAAGTGGTAAAACGTAATTTTTGAATATTTACACTTAAACTGCAGACATAACAAGTCCGACTTTGCACCTTTTGCTTTATGGCAGATTTTTTACGGAATCCATGATGACAATTTTTTATTACATTAATTCAATAAACTATGAAAATTCTTTAAAAAACACGATATTAAGTGCCACAACAAGAAAAACCTGACTATGAATTGTCATGGACTCTTATACTAGTTCAAAATTATGCCGAAGAGGGCTTTTTAACAACGTTGAGAGCCTAATTTTAAGAACCAATATATGTTCTCTAACATACATACATATTTTAAATGTCGTTGTTTTAAAAAAAAAAATTTAATGTTATTCGCAATTTTTTAACTAGTAGCCAGTTTTATTTTTCTTTTAGTTTCCACCCTCTTCATCATCTTTAGGCGTTCAACCAATTATAACCGCGGTAAAAATACATTGTTTAAACGTCAACATAACCAATTGGTAAATACCGTTTTAGAATTGGTTCTTCGCCTAAAATTGCTGCTTGTCTACGGTCTTTGTTTAATAACTCTTTTGGGTGTTTACTAATTGCGGTAAGAAAATTTAAGGGCGTATTCCTGAGCTAATTATAATGTATAATATGGATAATGTATAATGTAGGTCTAGAAATGCATTGTTTTCCAGATACAGGGTGTTAAATATTTTTTAATATATTAATAACTTTGACATCTCTTATCCGATTTTGATAAAATTCGGCAATGCCTTGTTGTTGTACCTTCTTATACAACGGCTCTTTGTAGATGTAAAAGGCTTATAAGGATCAGATCTGATTAAATTTGCCTATCTACTGGTTCGATTAGTACCTCAGTGAATATATCTGACAAATAAATGTACGCCACTGACTTTTGTGAAAGTTTTGCGTTTTATTTGGACTAAGCAAAGCAAATATACGTTCTTTTGAGCTCTTAAGCTTCTTTCGTATTTTTCTTAGTTTTCGAGAAAATAAATTTGCCTAAATTAGTAGTAACAGTGGATTTTTATTTTTTTTTCCCAAAAATTAAACAAGATAGAAATAAAATTAAAGGGCAAAAAGCTCTATGTTTACTTGCATAATCCAAATATAATATAAAATTTGCTCAAAAGTCAGTAGCGTTTGTCAGAAATATTGATTTTAAGACCGCTTGATACGCCACTGGACTGAATAAGTTTAATCAAGTTAAAGTTAAATACTTATACACTTATTGCTATAACACTCTCAAATTTTATTAAAATTGGATAGGAGATATTTAATTAGGATATCAATAAAAAACTTTTTTTAACACTTAGTATCTAGGCAGCAATGCATTTTCTGACCGATATTTAGATGAACTTTTTTCATATTTTTAATAGTAGAACCTGACCTTTTTGCTGTAACACCTAATACCACTGATCTCAATGGATTGCCAATGTTATAACCTGCGCGAAACAAAAGTTACATTTCATGGGCGAAAAACCGGTTTGTACGCAAGCCAGTTGAGGGTAAACGCACCCGGACCCAAACAAACTATTCGCATTATAGGAAAGAATTTGGGGTACGGGGTGCCGGTGTTTTTATTTTGCCAAGGCTTTTAAGTGCGCATGTTCGTCCACCCACTACGCGCGGTCGTAAAAATCCGAAAAATGCTTCTTGCCACTGCGGATCTAAATGTAGGTTATCTATGCCTAATACCCCTGTTAAATTGGGTATACTCGAGTTGCTAGACGGCGATAAAATAATGATAACATGTTGAATTCGATATTGTTCAGTTGCTAGACATAGATAAATAAGTTGCTAGAAGAAGATTGTTGAGTTTCTAGACTCTAGACGGTAATAAACACAACACCCCATGCAATAAAAAATCTTGTAAAACGAATGCTTTATAGAGTTTTTCTGTTTTGCTTTATTTATCCACTTATTTTAATAAACAACTTACAAATTTAAATTATGTATTATTATTATTGTAGTCCTGGGTTTAATTAAGGAAATAAAAAAAGGACTTTTTTATCAGAACTAACCATTCGTAAGTGTGTATTAGTTTTGAGTTTAATTAAGGAATAAAAAAAGGATTTGCTTACCAGAACTAACCATTTCTAATTCTTTGCAACTGTTTTAATTACCCTGTCGGGCGCCGTAACTACCTGCTTTACGGAGCGGTGTCGAATTTTTTGTAACATAATTTGACCCTTCGATTACCCCAGGTACAAACACAATTTGGTGTCGAAAGTTCGCCCGCCGATTTTTACCTGACTGTAATAAGGTCACGCACTGGCGTATTTTCTACCGTATTTGAATAATTTTGCTAAAAGTTAGAATTTGTCTATAAATTTTCATTATATTCACGGTAAATACACAAAACGAGGATTAGAGAAACAACTTTTCTCAGTTTTTATATATAATTATTTGAAAATATTATCAACGACAGTGAGGTTACGCCTGGGTTACGTCTCGGAAATCAACCATGTCCTCGTATAGCAACTCAACTATGTCCGTCCAGCAACCGGTTAAATTATTATAGAAGAACATTAGGAACTCCAAATTTAAACCTCGTTGACGCTGACTCATAGAACTGAAAACTAGATCAAGTTAACCCTCTGGGGAAGAATTTCATATGATAAATGACACAGTGCCACCAGCTATTATACAATGCACCCCATATTACTGACTTTTCAACGCTCGTGTGTGTCCTATTTTTTACAAGGATAAAAGAGCTTAGAATAAGGATTAACTGTCGTCCTTACTGAAACAATTTTGATCAATGGATCTCTTTTTCTTAACATAAATCGATTTACACTTTAGTTTAAACGTTAATCATGTAGAACCTAATATCATTTTTTAGATAACAAACTTTATAGTAGGAAACCGTATTTTTTTTAATTTTAAAAAATGTTAATTCTATAAAAGTTAAAAACAAAAATATTTTGAAACATCTTATTTTTGTTGTAATATAACACTACTTGTAAACATGAAATTATATAAAAGAAACCTTGTATATAATTTATACTCACTCACTTACCCTTATTAAATAACCATTTTTTTTCAATCACCTTCAGTTTTTTGTACAGCCACACAATAATGCAACATTATTACAGGGGATTTTTGAGAAAACTGTTTGTAAATTAAGTTATCTTTAAAGTTTTTTTCTTTAATTTTTGCATAATCCGATCGTTATACCTCTTTACAATATAGCGTGTCTTCGGATGTTCTTACCAAATGGGAAACTTGTTGATTCATAATTTTAAAAATGCCTCTTCATAAAACGTCCTGCTCGATAAGAAAATACATTTTCACAAAATATTTGTATGTTGAATGTACAGGGTGGATTAAAAAAACAAGTTAATATACAGGATATTTCCTAACTACAGTACGAAACTTTAAAAAGTGATCTCTTGTATCATGTTATGAGAAAAAGTTCCTATAATCATATGTCCGAAATTACTTCGTTTCCCAGTTACTGGGCGTTACACTTTTTATTAAAGTCGGTATTTCATATTTTTATTTTAAATACCTTTAAGCCGATTTAGTTGTAATTTATACACTAAAAATACAACTTTTAAGTGTCGCACATTTTTTTGTATCTGGCTTGGTATCTAAGATATGTATTGATAAAATAACGACATTTTAAAAAATACTTTTAACACCCTGTATCTCAGAAACAAAGCAACTCCGGACATAAGGAAATAAAAACTTTTCTTTATAAAATGACATCAAAATCACTGTTTAAAGTTTCGTACCGTAGTTAGGAAATACCTTGTATAATAATTTAAAAACGTCTTTCGTAAGCTACCGTGCATATTCAACAAACAAATATTTTTGTGGAAACGCTTTTTTTTCATTAAGCAGGACTTTTTATGAAGAGGCACTTTTTTGCAAAATTAACACTTAAAAAGTTTCCCCTTAGGTAAGAACTTCCGAAGACACGCTGTATATAGAAAGTTTAATTTTATTAAAATATTTATAAAATATCTCTATTCTGGAGAAAAGTTAAATAATATTTAGTTTAAGGATATTTATTTTCTTGGTATTTTTTTTTACATGAAAAAAAACTTGCCAATATCAGTTGTACTACTAAAATCACAGGTGAAATATTAATTAAAAACAATGGGTCAGTTAAATAAAGTTAAGCAAATGCTATAACTATAGACTTGTCTTTATTATGCTCACCCTTATTTTAATATTTTATTTCCTTTTTTTTCAAGTAAAAGCATTTGCTTAGCTTTATTTACCTGGCCCCATATTAAAAAAATATATACTGCCACAACCCAAGTGGACAAAAATCCTGGACAAGATATGCTTAAAGAGAATAGAGGTAAAGTTAGGATCTCTTTATCAACTACCTTTAAAGCACTGAAATGTCCTGAAATTTAAAAGGCATTTTCACATATATGATCTTGGGTTAACCTGATCCATAAAACCCATTTAAAAAAGGATCGGTAAGTCTCTACCCGTGTTCATATTAATCGGATCCTTAACTCGGGTTGGATCCTGATGACCCAGGTTAAAGCCGGGGTTAGTCGGGTAAAACAGAAGTTTAACTTTTCTGGGTTTTAATAATTTATCTCGTGTGTACAAATGGAAAAAGTATAAAAAACAATATTTTAATATTTGTTAATTATTTACAGCTTAAATACAATGAAAATCTTTAAAAATAACTGCACGGCCAAAAGCAAGGCAAAAGGGTGTTGTGTTTTGACACGAAGCCGATGAATGCCAAATGGAACATACGTGTTTAGAAAATAAGAAAAATCCCAGTGGAACTTAAAACCAGCTGATTGGATCTACCCTAACCCATCGGATCAATATTTGAAAATCATCATTTCGACCTATCCTTCAAAAATCTAGGAGCAGTAAGTGACCAGCATGAATTACGTTTTTATCTAAATATTTTCGCTCTGGCCAGGAGATACCAATGCAAATGCAGTCCAAACATATTATGCTGCCACCACACATTGGGCCAATTATGACAAACTTTCGCAAACACCATTGTGTGAACGGGTAGTTCGTCTACATTCGTCTTGATTGGCCCAACTTTTCTCGTGTCCGCTTGCTTACAAATAGTTTGCACCAATGTTTCGACGAATAATTTGGCCACAAGTTCGCCCAATGTGTGGCGGCAGCATTAAATGTTTACTGTTGGACACTCAAAAAACATATTCTAGAGGCTAAATTTTTAAGGAGGCCGTAAAAGAATATTTTTCCTATTTTGAATAGTACAATTTTCTTGGACTTCCATTGTCTCTAATTTGTAAGTAAGCTATTTTACAAATAAAAAACAATGGAATTCCAAGAAAGTAGTATTATTAAAAATATAACATTGGGCCATATGAATAAAAAGAAGCAAATGCTTATACTTATAAAATTTGAAGTAAATGCTTTTGCTTATAAGTATAATCAAATGCTTATGATATAGAAAAATATAGCAAAAGCATTTGCTTCTTTTCATACATAATATGGACAATGGGCCACCTTCAAAAAATATTTTTCTTATACTGTTTGCACGAAATATTGATTTTTTCCGAACAAATATTACAATACAACCTGATGTGTTATACAAATTCTGTTTTTATTTTATTGACTCCTTTCTTTAATATATCTTGACTAATTAATTAATTAATAATTTTTAAATATGGTAAAAAAGTTGTTTAACACAAAGAGGTAAAAATTAGTTTTTTGTTTAATATAGCCAATGTTAAGTTTTTAAGGTTATTAAAAAAACTTTATGAAACCTGATGGCTAACTTTATATCTTTTGCATAATATGTTCGTAAATATAGCCGTATTTTGCGCATTTAGAGATACATATACAGCGTGTCTTCGAAAGTTCTTACCAAATGGAAATCTTTTAATTATTAACTTTACGGAAAAAGTGTTTCTTTATAAAAAGTCCTGCTTGATGAGAAAATACATTTTCACAAAAATATTTAAAGGTTGGATGTACAGGGTGGCTTAAAAATGACTTGATTCCAAATAAAAATAAAGGTTATTTTATAACACGGTACCAAACTTTAAGGTGATCATTTTATGAAGAAAAGTTCATATAAACATATGTCCGGATTTGCTTCGTTTCTGAGATATAGAGCGTTAATTATTTTCTTAAACGTCTGTTTTTTTAATATCTTAAATACAAAGCTAGATACTAAAAAATGTACTACACTAAGAAGTTATATTTGTAGTTACTTTATAGCGAAAAAAATATAAAAACTACATAAAAAGCCCGTGACAGACAGTGGGCACAACAGCAAATATTATTGAGAGAAAACGTACGCAACTGGCTTTTTATGTGGTTTTATTTTTTCCCTTAAAAGCAACTAAAAATATACCTTCTTAGTGTAGTACATTTTTTATCTGCCCTTGTAATTAAGATATTAAAAAAGCAGACCTTTAAAAAATAATTAACGCCCTGTATCTCCGAAACAAAGCAACTCCGTACATATGTTTATAGAAACTTTCTTCATAAAATTACATAGAAAATCACCCTTTAAAGTTTGGTACCGTAATTAAAAAATAACCTTTATTTTAGTTTGGAAATATGTAATTTTTAAGCAACCCTGTACATCCAACCGTCAATTTTTTTTTGGAAATGTTTTTTTCTCATCAAGCAGGAGTTTTTATGATAAGGCACATTTTTTCCTAAAGTTAATAATTAAAAAGTTTTTTATTTGGCAAGAACCTTCGAAGGTTCAATAGGCATTAGTTTTTTTTGTAAATTATAAATTAGGAAAAAAACTTGACATTGACACTATGTTAGAAATAACATTGGTTGTTTTTGCAAAAAACCCTTTAATTTTGTTTCAAATTCTAATTTGTTTAATCTGTAATAAACAGCATGGAACAAACATAAACTCAACAAAAGAAATAAAGTCTAGATTTCTAGGCTATCAAACCCAAAAATTACTTCCTTTGCAAGAAAGACACTAATTTAAATATTACAATGACCGGAGAAAAGTTCCTCAGACGTGACTCACACGTACTTGTCAAGAGGTTCCGGTTCTCGTTTCGGCTGAAATTTTAAGAATTGATTTTCCGAATCAAAGAAAGCGATGACTAACGCTTGCCGCATTTTTATAGTGGAGTTCCCAAATGTAAACTGGTTAGTTATTTATGTAATATTAATGTTAGATTTTTGGTTGCGCTGATAATCAAGTTATCAGCTTTTAGTATTATAGGATTTTAATTATGAAATATTCTTCGTATAAGTATAATGGGTTTTCTTTATTTGCTATATTTAATCAAAATTACCGTGTATAAGGCTACAACCTCTTGTGTTTTCAATAATACTACTTCCATTGTCTTTATTATTAACTGATACACGACGTTTCGGATGGAATCTATCTTCAACCGTTTTCAAGTGGTAACTTGTGTGTAAGATAGACACATAGTCGTAAATAAAGACAATGGAAGTCCAAAAAGTTGTATTATTGAAAGCATTATATTGTCTTATCACCTCATGCTTTGTTACGTTATTGTTATTACTATTCTATGTACAATATGTCGCAGGCAAGTCGTTTTTGCCTAGGCAAAGGACTTTTGCCTGGGCAAATGGTTTCATTTTCAAATGCTATTTGCTTAAGCAATTTTTAGACAAATGGAAATAGAAATATTTGCATAACCAGACGGTCATGCAAAAGTGTCACATTGGGGGTCCTGCTTAGTTCTGGTTGGTTAATTTTTTTTTAAATTCTTAAAAAGCAAATATAAAAAAAGATTTAACTAACCAAGGCTAATCATGACCGCCCCAATGTGGCAGTTTTGCACGACCGTCTGTCTATAGCGCTTTTAACCAATCAAATTACACGTGCTGGTGAATTTTACCGTAGTCTGAAAAACACACTGTATATGCTGCCTTATATGTTATCAAATATATATTACAGTCATTTGCCTAACAAGGACCACAGCAAATGTATTTACCTAGGCAAATGGATTTTAAATAAAAATTATTTTCATGAAGTCATTTGCCCAGGCAGAAGGCATTGGCCTAGGAAGAAACCATTTGCCTGCGACATATATACAATGATGACTATTAATTTGACAAAAATGATATTCCTCAGAAAAGTTGGAGCATGATGCCAAACTCCATTTTTAGTAATTAGTTTTAATAAAGGTTGTACAGGTTATGTCAAAAAAACTAAAAAACTATTTATAAGTAAAGTACCGTTACTTTTAGAAATAAAACAAAATATAAATAAAAAAATTTTAGAACTAACAGTTCCGCCTAAATACCAAGTTATGACCACCTACTCAATTTTAATTTTTATTTTTTTGAAAAACTTGAATAAACCCTGTGTAGTAGACACCTTAATTATTCTGTTATAATAATGTTTTAAATTACTTTAAAGAAGTTAAAACTAACTTACTGGTAAACAAATTTAATTAAATAAAAGCAGCAACTCATAAAATTTAACAGGATTTATATTTTTTATCATACAGCTAACTTCAAGTTCGTTACAAGGATATTTAACAGGACCCCATAACTTTAGAAATATGATTTTTAATGAGGTAAATATTATATTAATAATAACAAACCGATACATTTTTATTTTTACCGTACAAAAATGTGTCTTTAAAGTTCTGAAAATTTAAAACAAGTAATTAAAAATTTAAAAAAATAATAAATAAAAATTTAAATACAAGCTCATGCCTTCGTATGTAGGCATAACTTTTCTTTTTATTACTTTGTTATTTATTTTAAAATGATTTATTTAATATAATTAAGTTGATCTAAGCAGTTTTCAATGGTTTTGACCTACCCTGTACCTTGTATTCCCACAAACTTTTAATTAAACTCACCATTGCTAATGCGGTTAAGACCTTTACAAGAAGTCAAATTTTCTGACAAATTGTAAATAAATAAGTTTTCGATTTGTTGCAGTCTTAATTAATCACACTGTATATTTTTTTAATTTTATTTATTTTTCTCTGATATTTTCGGTACCGCAATGTTCCCCCAAAGAAATAGCAATTCACGGGAAATGCACATAGTAAAGCAATTACTTATTATTTTATTTTCTCCTATTTCAGAAGATAAAAAAACATTCAGTTTTAGCTGTTGTAGCTATTGCTGTACTAAACAGGGTGTTTTATTTACGATGGGGACTACGGATTGGAGCTGTTTATTTTGTGGTTAGTTTAAAAGTTAAAAAATATTTAAAAGCCCTTACATAACCTTAATCATTGCCCTACATGTATGCCAATAATTTATGATAAGCTTGCAAAAACTTTAATTTAGGATAAATAGCATCCTAAGTATTATACGATTGTTTTAAAGCCCTCATTTTACAAAATCAAAGTTAAAGCTATGTATGGCCATAATTTCATAGGGATAAGTAGACAGTTTTTAGGTTTATAAACTATATTTTTTATCGTTCTTACACCCTTTCTTATCGTTGTTACACAAAACACAATTATTATTAATTAACATAACAAATGCGCTCTTATCGAAACCAACATGTTCTACAAAATAATTAATTTATTTTCATATGGCGCAAAATTCTGCTTGTCACAGTACATTAATTGGGAACGTATATGCGAAGTAAAACTCATCATATACATCATAAAATTCTAATTACAAATTCATTAAAATTATTGGAAAACTCGAGTTTTGCAGAAATCAATTTACCGCCATAAAAAGAAAAGACTATTTTTAATTTCCCGTTTTCATAAGCGATAAAAAAGAACAAAGAAAATGGAGGTGGATTTAATTTTTCCAGAGGTATAATAGAAGAAAAAAACAATCTTAAAACCATAATGAAAGTTTTTATAGAATTTTTAGAATAGAACATTAATATGTGTCAGATGTTTGTAAAAAAAATCAGTAAAATTTTTGGTATAATTTATGGCATAAATGCTTATTTGCACAAACCTCTGATCTGGATGGGTTGCCAATGCTTATATACTAGTAATTACTCGTCGTCATCGAAGGATGACGCGTGTGCCAAACAACGGAAAGAATATTCAGGCTATCTCTGGAATTCTCGTTCGGAGCACGGGGAGCACGGTGATGAACGGTGAGCCAGTATGGTATTTGGCTTTTAAATATGCATGTTCGGAAACGCACCAACTTGTTAACTGAGCGAGATCGTACATATCCCAAAAATGCTATTTGGTACACAAAGTGTATAAATTAGAAGAGAAAAAATACTTTTTGGCTCGAAAGAGAAATCCAAGACTCTTTTCGTGATAGGGAACATGATTGTATTGGATGCATTAAAATGGACGAGATTTTTGCGCCCCATCCAATATTAAATTAAGGTCCTGTAAAAGAGATATCAGCATCGCTTTGCGTTTTCTTTCTAAACCAGGTTTAGAGATGGGTTTAGAAACCTGAAAACTGGAATGAAGGGTACTATCGTCGGCGAAACTATGAATGGAATTAGTTGTGGACGAGAGAAGGTCGTTGATGTGAAGAAGAAATAATGTTGGTGCCAGTACTGAGCCCTGAAGCATTTCAGCATCTACTTGGTAAAAGCTTGAAGAGTGGCAATCCACAATACCTGATTTACGTCAATCAGATAGATAACTAGAAAGTCAAGTACAGACTTTAGTTGAAAGACCATAAGAGGAAAGTTTATTAAGGAGTGCGGCATGCCAAACCTGGTCAAAAGACTTTAATATTTCAAGAGCAACGATCTGCGACTCACCTAGAAACTTAAAAGAGACTTATTCCAGCAGTGTGATACGAACCAAAGAAGAACTGCTGTAGATCACTAAGTTGGTAAATAGCTGTCAATAAATTAGCATAACATAACACAAAAAGGCGAAAAATAGATTAAGCTTTAAAATTATCTTAGATGAATTAAAAGAAAAAAATCGTTATTTCAAAAAACTAAGCACAATCTTAGATATCACGAACTTTACCATAAAATATTAATTATTTACATAGTATTTTGCCTAAAAAGCTCAAAATTTGTATCATTTGAAATGTTTTTTTCCAAATTAAAGATATAATAATGAACATGAACAATGATTGTGTCCAAAAGATCATTTAAGTCAATATCATTACCTTTGTCTTAAATTATTTAGACAGGGTCATTAAATAAGTGTAATTTGGTTGCCATTAACTTAATTATCCATTGGTAACTTTGGTATTAGTCAAATAAAATAATTGTTAACATTGGCAAACTATACTTTGGGCACTTTGTGTTGAGGAATACACCCGAACAAAAAATGTATTACCTACATTGCATTGGTTTAAAAAGTCAGTAACCCTAGTTACCGAAATAAACAAAATATATTTTATTGGTTTAATAGGTAACTAAGCATAGTTAGTTACTAGGTTTTTTTCATAAAATAAAGTGCCCAGAGTAATACAGGGTTCTCCAATAGGTAGTAGCAATTTTCACGATTTTCAAAAAAAAACATATGGAAAAAATAAGAATACCGTGTTTTCGAGTTTAGGAGTAAAGAAAGATTTTTTACAGAGGTGTAAACAAATTCCAATGTGATATATCAAATTTTTAATAGTTTCAGAAATATGGTCATAGTCAGGAGTTTAATGGCAAACTAGCATTTAAATATAACATCCTGTAAAGTGTAAAAATAAAAATGTATTTTAAAGAGGTTCAAGAAAAAAACACATTATTTAATTGCTCTCCTACAGTTTTGAAAATATGGCCATCTAATTCTAAAAAATAGTAGATAAAATCACCATTTTTATCTATGGCACTAAGTTTAGTGCTTACAGCATAGAACTGTAAATGTAATGAAAATTTAATATTATTTTCAGATTAAAATGACAATATTTACAAAAATAAAAATTCTTAGAGCTCCGAAGTTCATCTTTAATGGTGATACAATATACTGGGTGTTGATTGTTTGCTCTTAAACTCCTGGCCATATTTTCGAAAGTATTGAAAGTTGGATATATCATGTGGACATTATTTAAAGCTCTTTGATAGATCTTTTAAATAGTAATTAAAAATACATGGTTCTCCAATTTAAAAAATGTTATTTTATGTATAACTCGACAACACCATTATCAATTATCAATCTTTAATGTTAAGAAGCGTTAAAAATGCGACTAGTTTGTTAATTTCTACAATTTTGCATTTTGACTTTAAAAAATAATACAAGTAAATCGCTATAATATTGGATTGCAGGTATTTTAAGCCTCCCAGTATTTGTTGTATGTAAATAAGTATCTAGTAACAGCCTCCTAATAAAGTAATTATAAGTAAACTATTTTTGGCCTCTAAAGAAAAGAAAATACAAGTTACATTTCTTCACAATGAGTGTGTTAATGGACTTTGCATTTCGCAAAGTCATTATGCTGCAGTGATAGGTAGGATAGGTTCTTTGCTAGGTTCACTCCGAT
This sequence comes from Listronotus bonariensis, assembly GCA_014170235.1. Taxonomy (NCBI): domain Eukaryota; kingdom Metazoa; phylum Arthropoda; class Insecta; order Coleoptera; family Curculionidae; genus Listronotus; species Listronotus bonariensis. The sequence continues at coordinate 38,956 of JACEGR010000709.1, read as the reverse complement.
AACCTCGAATTCAAATAACAAAAAATATATTCTATAACAATTTGTTGCCACCAAGGTTACAAATTAATGTACATATTTAGACCAATTAATTTAGACTTTCACCTCGGAATCTCACGGAATAAGCTGAATATCTGTACATATCGGATCCGTTGATCTGACAAAAAAGTGTAGAATCAAATTTGTAAAGAATTTTGTGTTCTATAATTTTTGTAATAAATATTAATGCAATTAAAAGTAAAAGAAACGAGATATTCGCAAAAAACTGTCTTTTTTGACATTTGACCTGTCATATTTCGAGTTCCTTAGACGATATCATAGGGGATTTTTAGGAGAGTATTTTTTGTACCAAAATAAAGGTATGTACAGATATTCAGCTTATTCCGTGAGATTCCGAGATTGACCCTTTAATTTGACTAAGATGACTGGGGTAATCAGAAACAACCAAAATTACTTACGAACAGATACTTTTAAAGTGAGTCATTTAATTAATAACTTTTTCTACCGTGTCGCAGAATGGTTTTCGCTTTTACTACTAAGGTCACGACATGAAAGTTAATTCTTTTTAATAAAATAAACAAAGCATAAACTAACGAAAAACATTTTGGGGTTATACTGACATTTGGATGCTATTTTTAGAACTGAAAATAAAAGTTGAGTCGAAAAATCACTGTCGCGTATGACACCAAGAAACGGAAAGGGCGTGTTTATTTTGTACACAAAAGTAACCTTTAATAAATGCGTTAAAAAAACAAGTTTATAATATAAAATACACCCTTTTTTGTGTCTATAAAAAATTTGGGTTAAAATCTATTTAAGTATCTCAAAAAAATTACTTAAAGGGTTTTTTTTTGAACACGTATAGGCTGTCTTATTATTTAGTACAAAGGATACATAAATCTTGTCTTTCTTGTATCGTATCTTCAGATTTTTATTGATGACAGCTTCATCCAGGACTGTGAGTCTTGTCATATCGGTTACTCCCTCGTCAGGTATTGCTCCTAGAAAAAAAAGATTGGTAAAAAAATTGGATTTTAGTCGGTTTTTGTATTTCAAAATTTGTTATTCCAATTTTAGAAACTGAAAACAACGTGAAGTTTCGTCCAGATAAAACTGAATTTACAAAATTTTATATCTAGAAGCTTTTAAGAATGTGGAGTTAAACAATGGTGCACTGTTGCCAGAATTCGCAATATAGCAAGTCCACGTAAACAATTGTGAAAAATGGCATTCTATTAAGCAACCTAACTATGCAAAAATTCCAATCCAATAAATACGAACATTTTTAGCTGGCGGTAGTTTTTCCTTAATAGCTAAGTACTAAAACTTACGTCTTCTTCCGTGCAATTATGAACTAGAGGCGTGCATTACTTACATCATGAGTCATGACTATGAACTGAACGGTAAATATAATAAAAAACAATCGCGTGGTTATTAAAATATATAACTTTTTAGATAAATACAGGGTGTCTCCTAATTGTGTGAAGTTTAAAGACGTACTTTTTTATGAAGAAAAGTTTATTATTATCATTTACCAAAAATGCTTTCCAAAGGAGCTACAAATGGGGCACCTTGAGGACGGTTTTATCTCAATATTTCTGAAACCTTACCTAAATAATAAAATTTGGTATACTGCATTAATTTTAGCGCTTAATCAAAATAATATAAACCATGTAGTCAAAGGCTTTTTGACATTACAACTTTGCATTGTGGTACTTAAAAAAACTTGAATCATATCGATAGGACTAACCGTTTTTGAGAAAACTGCAATATTCTGCATCGACAGACGTTACTAAATCCCTTAGACGCTAGCTGAAGTTATTTAAAATTTTACAAAACGTAAATGTGTTGTGTATTTAATCAAAATCCCCTTTCTCTATAAAGTGATATAAAAAAAATCATTAAGATATATTGTGCATTTTTTGCTACTTATGCTTCATTGGTTAAATTAACGTGAAAAATACGTGCATCGAAACACCATGTAATTTAAGTTGTCTAATACATAAACATTAACAAATTAATTGATACACCAAGATTACATCCCACGTGTACTTTAGCGTCAATTTTTCGTTGGCCAATACTTTCTTTGCTTGAACATTTTTATCAATCTGCAAACCATGCATTTCTTAACGAGGCTAAACTCGGCAGTCATTCACACTTAGCACACATGCATTATCAATTTTCATTCCTCCCCCTTATCAGCCACAATAACCATTTTAACTTTATATCAGACCTTATTATTGTTTTATACAGTTCTATTAACTGTTATTTATTTTATTTCAACAAGATAATACTCTTTTATAACCTCTCTAATGTACCAAAGTTATTGGCCGTAAAATTTCAAATTACTGATCAAATAACAAGCAATTAGTGTTCTCTAATGGCCTATTGACAAAAATTTCTATATTTATTATCGACATTAAAATATCGATAAATGAATTTAGTAAGCACCTACTTAAACCCACTTAAAATAAAGCTAAAGTTGAAAAGAAATATTTGACACAAGAATACTGTGTTATCGTTTCCAAAAGTGTCGGGTGTCAGGTGTCAGGGTTTGAACGATATTTTTCTGGTTTTATAGATTGTCCACTGATGGGTTTTACAGTCCAATGGATTCCACTCAAAAAAGTGCCTTAAGAATGTGTACACCGTTTAGGAAAGTCTTCAAAAATGACGGACTTACGTTTTTTTAAATGGCCAAAAAATCAAAAACGCGCTATATCTCGGATACCGATAGAGATTTCGGGATGCGGTTTTCACCATTCATCTAATTTCGAAAATCGAGCCCAAGACACCTCTGTCAATTTTTTTATCCGGTCAGGAAATACGAGTTTCCTGTTAAGTCGAATTTGAAATCGCACCACCCTGTACATGGTGTTTCTAAAAGGTCTGTAAAGAATAATACCACACATTCCTTGGTCCAAAATACAACGCTCTAACCAAATTTACCTTAATCTAAAAGTTGATCGTTTGTGAGATATAGGGTGTCAAAGTTTATTTTAGCTATTTTTAAAGACAGACTATATATTCTGGGGTTATAAAATAATCGTTAAGAGCATTAAAATACTGTACAACTTTTTAATTTATTCTTTCCCAAGATGGTGTCCAGCCCCATCTTGAAATTTTTGTCTGTCAATTTTACTTTAAAATTTACAGGGTTTTTCCTAACTACGGTACGAAACTTAGGGGGTTATTTCTTATGTCTTTTTATGAAAACAGTTCTTATGAACATATGTCTGGTCGTTATTTTTTAAATATTTTAGGAAGCCTTACGCCGATTTAGATAAAATTTAGTTAGTTAGTTATACTGTTGTTTGCTTAATCAAAAAAAAAAAAAAAATAAATAAATAAATAAATAAATTAAATTAAAACTTAAAAAAGTCAGTGGTGTACTTTTTTCACAATAATATTGGCTGTGGTGCCCACTGAGACGCTACTGGACCCAATTGTCTTAATCTTATTACAGCTTTACAAGCGCTTTATTACATTAAATATGTAAGTGTCCAGCCAGTCCGAACATATTATTATGTGAATAGAAACTTTTTTTTAATTAAGAGACATAAGAAATCACTTCCTCTCGTTCTGTAGTTAGGAAACACCCTGTATATTATTTATGGATGAATTTCATATCCTATATGTTTAATTTTTTAAATTGATTCGTTTAAAAATAAAAACTTCCGTTTATAAGTTAAAACCTGCAATAGCTAAAGGTTATTGCGATATATTTCTAACGGACGTAATAACATTTTTAAGTGTCCTATGTAAAAAATTGAATTTCTAATTATTTTTGCCCCAATATTTTTTTTTATAAGTAAGTAAAGTATTAATTCATTATTGGCAATAAGACAGTTAGTTCAATTAATTTCTAGCCACCGGCCAAATTATAGACCTACTGCATTTCCTTTATGTATAATAACTGAAGTTTTGAGCAATCAGTTAATTATAATTATTAAAATTTAATTAAGCCAGCCACTAGAGGCTTTTTAAGCTACTTACTTCTTACTTTCTTCGGTTCAGTTATTTGATATTTGCATGGTTCTTGAATAACACCAGCAATTAAAACAATCAGCCATTAGTGGGCAACCAGTGGGCAACCGACTAAACTTGATTTTGGAAACATATTAATCATCAAACTTAAAATGCAAACTGTCATTATTTACACTACATTTTCCTCTCTTCTTTCCACCTTTTAAAACCCCAAATTATTTACTTATTTTACATACTTTTTTTATTAAGGGCACAAGTAAATAATTTTGTATATGCAATAATATTCAAAAAAAAAAATAAAACATTTTTTAACACAGGTGTATTCAAGAGGAGGGCTGACGAGTTGCAGCCCTCCTCTTGAATATCATACAACCTACTCTTAAATCATTTAATTTTTTTGGACATCGACATAACAAAACATTATGATCTGCATTTACTGTAATCTAACTGCCTTTTCACATTAGCGAAAGGCGGAAAGTTGGGCGACGGACCGACGCTATCAAAGTGTATGGTGTCGTATGAGACTGGCTTTCGCTAATGTGACAAGGCAGTATGGATTCTTATGAGACCATTCACACGTTGAAAACGCGAAAAGCTGTGCATGTGAAAGGTTTCAAAAGACTTCATACACTTCAATAGCGTCGGTCCGTCGCCCGTATTCCCAGTTTCCGCTGGCTTTCGCTAATATGAAAAGGCAGTATGGAGTCTTATGAGACCATTCACACGTTAAAAACGCGTAAAGTCGGCTGTGCATGTGAAAGGTTTCAAAAGACTTCATACACTTCGATAGCGTCGGTCCGTCGCCCAACTTTCCGTCTTCCGCTAGTGTGAAAAGGCAGTAAAAAATTTTCCGCCCTAGGCTCCAGCCTAATTGGCCTGCTGGTAAACCCAACACTGGTCGTGCCACTTCAAAATTAGCAAAGCAAAGACAAAACGAGACTGACGCGTCATCGTACTAGGAAAACTTTTAAGAGAGGCGATCCTTGTCTAATATCTGTGTTCAACACACAGAAACTAAATTGATACCAGCTAGCTACCACGACGTGTCTAGTATATACGTATTGCAAATAGTTTTAACTCATTATTTGCGAAACTTTTTTTTGAAACAATCACTACGTTTATATCGAATAGTTGAAGCTAGATTGAGTTAATGCGGCTTTTAAAAGTGGCTTGAAAAAAGCGATATAAACGCGCTTGAAAGTGACTTGAATCGTTCAAGTCAAGCCTGAAAATAAGTAGGGTTGACTTCACTGAAGCCGATTAGAAACACGATATAAAGGATTCAAGCGGGCTTAATAACTGCCTAACTTCAGAAGAATGCTTCCTCGAACGTCATCAGTGTCAATTTCATATATGATTTTGACATTTTTATACAAAATATGAGTGGAAAAACAGGTGAAAAACTTTAAAACACGCTCACACCAACAACAGCACACAAAACGGGACAAAATAATGTTGGATGCAAAACTGCCGCATGCGTACGACGATGGCCTGAAATGTGCTTGACCTCGATTTTCAATCGACTTTCAAGCCACCGAAATAAACACGTAGACTTGGAAATCGCTTCAAAGCCACTTTGTTTTCAAACCAGCTTGAACTATTCGATATAAACGTAGTAAATATCGCTCATCCGGAAGAAAAGTACCACACAACTCAAAACCAACTTTCTTCGAGAAACATAAACAAATAATTTTAGGTCATAATTTAGCTGTTTTTAAAGGTAAATTTAAATATTTGTAAATTTTAAACAAATAAAATGTAAAAGTAATATTTTTATTTGTGTAAGTAGCAAGTAAGGATTTTTAGAGCCAATTTAACAACATAGCTACAATTATATATTTTTTGAGTTGTGCAAACAATCGCATGCTTAAAAAGCAATAAACTTTAGCTCTGCATAATCATAGTGGTCAGCAGGACCAAAAGCGATAGATTATACTCTTGTCATATTTCTTTCTCGTGCGCTTTTTCACACTTCCATAAAGGCTGACTCTAGAGGTATATTTTTAAGGCTTTGAAGGAATCCAAACAAACCCCTCTACCCCTCGCCTCTCCATAAAACAAACAAAGGTATTTATGAAAAATATACTTAATTTTTTATTTTTGTTACATTACTGGCACTATTTAAGATATTTTATATTAGTTTTATCAAAATGGATTACAAGAAACCTTTCAGACATTATTATCATCGATTGAAGTTCGTAAAAATTATACTTTTGTTCACATAGTTAGGTTAGGTGAATGAATATCACAAATAATCACAAAAATTTAAAGTCACAGTGTCACAAATAGGCGACACTAGTCAAAAACACTTTAAAACACACAAAAAACTCACATAAATCGCGTTATTTTAACTTTCATCACGAATTCCCATAATAAAAATCTATTGTTTGGATTCCTTGTCTGCGTCGTCACGTCAGAACTAAATGCGCTTATTGTAAAATTAATTTGTATTTTTGTGTCTTTTTAAGTGAAAACAGTTCTATAACCAGAAAGAAAAGTATTTCTTTTTCCAAGTGCAAAATTAAACTAGTGAAAAATAAAGGATATAAAAATACTCTCATTACCCACTTTTTTAAACAGTTTTTAAGAACAAAATTAAAATTAATTAAATTCTATTGTATGTACAGGATGTTCGTGAACTGTGGTACCAAAGTGCTATGATATCATCCTCTCATAAAAAAGTTTATAGAAGCTCATAGAACCAAGCCGCAGATTAAGACGCGTAAAACTCGTGCGACGCAAGAGTCTGAGCCACTATACATATATTATAATATATAATTTGGTAATGTTATTCATGACATTAAGGGACTAATTCAGCACTAACTTAATTAAAAATAAGTCAAGTGACGTCTCGAGCGGGTCTTAAACGAATACTTCTGATAAAAAAGACGCCACTAACTGTGGCAACTTTTGCAAAATGTTTATATTTTCTTTAGCTTTAGCAAAGAAATACAAAATATATGTGTAAATTAAAGGGATTAATTTAACTCCACCTTAATAATTACAATCCTCATATAACCCGAACCTAATAGAAAACAGATTCATGCTGGCTATCTATTATATGCCTGGCCACAGTCCAAAAAAAGCAATAACTCAAAAGAAAACATCGGCAGATGTTCACAGGAAGACTTGCACGTGCCGCATGGCCAAACAGAAACCCTAAACCGTTCTTAAATTTAATTTTGGAGTGGCTGCACGCCAGGTGTTGGTGAGCTTTCGGCCAGACAAAAAGCAGGTACCACCATTGAAATCGGCTTATGAAAAATACTTTTACCTATTCTGTATGTATTTTAAGTAACCTGCAATTGCCAGGTGTAGAAAAATCGAAGATTTTAGTGCCTTTTTCTATCATTGCACTTTTAGGTAAAAAGAAAATCTGACTGTAATTTCGTAGAAATACTGCATTTTTAAACTGTATAACAAAAACTACGGGGTTTAGGCATATTAATCATACAATATTCTACTCTAAGTCGGATAGAATTAATCCCACCAAAAACATAAATGTGAAAAAGGTCAGCCAAGTTCATTACTTAAATTATGCTTGACTGTGGGCTTCTCCGCAAAGCAATGGAGATTTAAATGAGTGCCAAGTTCTGTACAAAATCCAAATATGTATAAGGTATTTAAGTAAAAGTAAAAATTGTATGATAACCCCCCTTCCTAACAACCCTTAATTTTTTTTTTTGTTTTTGTTTATTCTATAGACTTACACACCATTAACGAGCTTGATTCCAAATTTCATCTTTCTGGGATTCTGAAGTCGGTTAGGTTTTTGATCTATACATATGTCAGTCAGTCAGTGGAAAGTTGACGACTTTTGGCCCTTTATATCTTTATAATCGTTTGAGCAAGCTTCATGAACTTTGGGCCTTGGGTGTCCTTATGGATATAAATAAAACAACGTTTTTACGTTAAATAGGTTTTGAGTTATGCAGGGGTCATGAGTGGCACCCAGTGGTTCGTGTCTAGATTTGTGCTCATAAAGCTATATTTTTTTGGACGATATAATCCAAATATACAGGGTGATACAAAAATCGATCACGAAACTTAAAGGGTGATTTTACTTGACAAAATTAGGGTAGAGCTTCATATAAACTTATTTTCAAAATGTCATTTGTTTTCTAGTTACAAGCCGTCAAAGTTCAATTTTTATTTTGGTTTTTTTCGCCATATTGCATTTATTTTTTAACCAATCCAGTTGATATTTGGTACACAAATCGAGCTTTGCAGATTCTAAAATTTAAGACAAAGTACTTTTTAAATACCGCTAGAGGGCACTTTACCTAAAACTTAACGATGCAAAAGGTAAAAGTAAACCTCTTTATTACATAATTACTCGATGACAACAACTCTTAGTGGCAGTGGCGTTGCGTGACCAAAATTAGGCGTAGGCGAACTCGAATCCGCGAGGTCCACTATTAGCACGAAAATGCTCATGACGAAAAAAAAGGTCTTCACCTTTGTTGCGAGGCCCTTTAGGCGTATGCGAAGTTATTTGCGAAGCCTCTTTTATCCTCTGGAAAAAATTTGAGGTCGTCCCCCATTTTTTTCTAGCCTCTTTATCCTCTGGAAAAATATGAGGTTGTCCTACATTTTTCTACTTTTCACGTTATTTTCTACAGTTTTACGAGGCCCCTGATTTACAATTTCGGGCCTTTAAGACCATCCACATCTTTCATTTTGGTATTTATTATATATCCCGTTCCATACCTTCACCATACCGCTGAGGTACGCCCAGACGCGAGGCCGTGGGCGACCGACTACACCGCCTACGCTACGCTACTGCGAAAAGGTGTTTTGAAATTTCAATTTTTTACTTTATTTTTAACAAATAATATACTTATTTCTCTTCTACAATAAGGATTCCTTTGTATATACTTTACTTGTTACATTTTTAATTGCATCTCACTAATTACAGAGTATAAGTCATGTTACCTGTTGGCAAAGATGAATAAAGAACCGAGTAAATGCACATTACAGACAAATTTTTATAAGAACCGAGAGTTACGAAGGGTTTTACCTGAAGTGGATCTTTTAAAGATACAGATGGGCGACACCTGCTTGCAAAACTTAAAACATTAAATCGAAAACTTCATGCAAAGGCCAGTAAAATATTATATCCATGGTTAGTATTTTAGTGTTAATTTAATAATTTCTTATATTTTAATTTTTAGTTTACTAACGGTTAAACCGGGTAGTGACCGGAAGGTGAAAATTTACAAAAACTCTTCTCTTTCCATTCATTTTGGCTATATCAAGTCTCATTTTAATATTATGTGTAATATTCAAGGAGATATGGCTTATCTTAGGGGTTCCCAAACTGTGCGTCGCGACTAGGGGATACAATCCTGGGATCCCGAATACCGGGATCCGCTCCTTTACAGTCCCGAAATTTTTGGGATTAAATTTCCTAAATCCCGAGATTTTCGGAATCAATCAATAAATGTAATGTTTTCAAAATAATTGCATGAAACGAAACGCAATTAGTTTTCAATTCAATTATCGAGTTGCCAATAATAATAAAAAGTCCGCCAGGTTTATGCGGTCTTACTTGAAAAAAGTCATCTAAAAGCAATACTCCGCATTACGCAAGTTATTAGAATTTGGCATTATAATAACTTTATTTACTTTTTATTATTTATAGGATTTATTATTGCCTTAAGTTTGTTGTATTGTATTACAATACAAATGTTTTAGCGATCAATTAGAGGTTATGTGAGGGTATGCCGATGTTGCAGAAATACAGTTTTGTTTTTATTTTTAAAGGTACCTAATCAAGACGACTGTAGAAAATGTCTTTATCAAAAGAAAGTGTGTATCACGTTGATTTTTCTATATTTTAATTAGTTTGTTTTTTTTTTGGAAAAGAAAACTTCTTTTTGTTCAGATTTTTTTCATTCCTAAAGATATTTAAAAATAAAAGTTATTTTTGAATATTTTCGCATTTTTTGTACTCTACCCTCAAATCCCGGGATTGGAAAAAGGCTTGGGATTATATCCCCTAGTCGCGACCCCCTTGAGCATCGCGTGTTTATGGGTAAGCACTACAAATAAGTTTGAGAACCCCTGGCTTATCTAAAAATTCGTCGACACCCGGTACGAGTACATTTAATTCTGTTTACAATGAGATCTATAACGTTATACCTTGCAAAATTAATTTAGTCACGCAACTATTATAGATAATTAGAAACAGTTTTACTAACGTTTATAAATAAATAAAATCAATAAAATAAAATACAGTGTGTCAACAAATGGAAATTTTTATTTTTAATATTACAAAAATATATTCTTTATAAAAATTTAAGGGTTATTTTTTCAAAAACAGCCAATGTCAAGTTTTTAAAAAGGATGAGATATTAAAAACAAAACGATGTGGCTAACTCTATATATTTTTTGTAATATGTTCATAAATATAGCTGTGTTCTGCACATTTATTGAAGGTTTTATAAGTATTAGTTTTTTTGTAAATTAGAAAAAAAACTAGACAATGGTTCTATGTTAGAAATGGCTTTAGCTGTTTTTGCAAAAAAAAAACTTTAATTTTTGATTTATCAGAAATGCTAAAAGCTATAATGAAAAATGCCCTATGATGTACAGGGTGGTTCAAAATCGGGAAAATATTATTTTGAAAAATGAAAGAAATTGGAAAAAATATATATTTTTATAACTAGCTAATTAAAAACATTATGAAGTAATAAAAAAATATCTTTTTTTCTTACAACTTATGATTACTGGGGAAAACTAAGTGTAAGTTTAAATATGGAAATGATTTTTCCTCATAAATACCTTATTTTACTTTTTATATGCAAACATTATAATTCATGTAAGTAGTAGCCCAAAAGGTAATGATTTATTTAACCAAAAGTTAAAATTTGTATTACGTTTTTAATCTCCCTGTATATCAAAAGACGATTTTTCTAAAATTTCGTTTCAAAAAACCTTTTCACCATCCAGAAAAAATTCTGGATGGTGAAAAATAATTTGTTTTAGCATTTTTTTAACGTTATACTTAATTTTTTCTAAAACCCATAACCAATAGGAAAAAAGTTTATACTTTTGATTACTTTTTATGCAATGAATTAAGTACTTCCAAATACATATTTTTCTCTTTTTTAATTTTTCAAGGTAATATTTTTGCGATTTTGAACTAGGTACTCTGCATATTCTACTGCGATTTTTATTATAGGTTTTGGCATTTCAGATGAAGCAAAAGTTTTTATAAAGAACATCTTTTTTCGAAATATTAAAAATATATTTTTTTACAGGTATAGTTAAGTCCATTCGTCGCGTCGACACACTGTAGTTACTTTGGGAAGCGCATATTCCTTTTCTATATGAAGGCCACAGGGGAAAAAGGATGAAAGCCCATATTTTTATAAACTCATATTTTTGAGTGTTACTCTTAAGTTGATACATATTTCAGTACTGAAATTAACAGGAATATTAATAGAATTTCTGTCCAAAAGAGCTTTTAAAAAAAATAACGTACACTCGAAAAAATCCATACGTTACTTGAAACGAGAAGGTTTCAACTATTTGATGATTAACAGTGTGCAAATTTTGCAAGATTATTTTATAGTTTTTAATTAAACGTGGTAGCGTTTAGGCTAGATTATACATTATAGGGAAGAAAAAAGCAAAAACACGTAAAAGCTAGGGAAGAATAGTGGATGTTGCTAAAAAATAATACATAAGAAAAATTTTGTGTAACTTTAAGAAGTTTTTCAAGAATCATCGTTATTACCAATATTATTTTTAAATAATAGTTATACAATTACATTTTCGTGCCTCAAGAAAAATACAATAATTTTGTTTTGAGTTTAATAAAATATTTGAAAAAAATGGACTTTCATCGTTTTTCTCAAACATAATAAGTACCTAAGTTGTATTTTTAACAATAGCTTTCCTCTTTTACAAAACAAAAATATGTTTATTACATTAAAATTGTACATTAAAAAGTAAGGTGTCATCGAAATAAAAGCCATTTTTGTTGTTAATACGGTTCAAAACCAGGGGCGGTCATAAGGGAGGGGCCATGGGGCCATGCCTCCCCTTTCATGCCACATCCTTTGTAACCGTTTAATATGTTTTTACCTTAACACATCTAATTGCAAATATCGGCATTTAATGATGATATGCCCCCCCTCGAAAAGTTGATATGACCGCCCCTGTTCAAAACATTACATTTATCAATTTTAGGCGTTCAACCAATTATAACCGCGGTAATATTTGGTGAGAACTATTGACTGTATAATACATTGTTTAAACGTCAACATAACCGATTGGTAAATATCGTTTAAGAATTGGTTTTTCGCCTAAAATTGATGATTTTCTTGCTTAACAGTGACGTCGTATAGGTCATGTATTTAACCGTGTTTGAATACATCCCGGACAATGGTTTAAAAATAATATAGCTATCTTTGTCGGGCGGGCGTATGCATTGAACTCATTTAAAAACCTTGTTTTGGTAATTTGTTGTAAACTTTTAACATGGATGTAAATGGCAAAAGAAACATTTTTAAATTCAGCGTAAACTAAAGTCCACATTAACCCTAAAAATAAAATTCATAAGCATAATCTAATAAATATTGGGCTATGATGCAACGGTTTGAAAACCTACATTTTCTTGATTCTCATATTTTTATCGTCATTTTCGAATACGGTTTGAACCACTCCGACGAATACGGTTAGCAAGAATATTTGACTAAAGACGGCAATTAACTATTTCTTTCTAATCGCGTGGTTTAAATAGTGTGCGAGCAACAAAAATGGGAATAATTTCAAAGTGAGAAAGAATTTCTGACCGCGTGGCTTTTTCTTTGCTGAATCGCAGTCTAACACACTAAATAACTAAATATGTTTTCTAATGGCTATGTAAAGTGGCGGCTAAGACCTGGGTGCACGGGTGCCAATGCACCCAAAGAAGTAAAATGTATGGGTGCAATGCCACCCATATGAGAAATAAGGTAATGTTTTTTTAAATTTTATTTAAGCTGCTCAAAATTCTATTTTGAAGGTGAGAACCTTTTTGGCTCTTCAACTTTTTATTACATAAGAACAAATTGAGTAAGTATATATTTTGAAGGTTAGGACCTTTTTTATTTATTTATATTTTTTTGCTCTTTAACTTCTTATTAGGTAAGAACAAATTGAGTATCTAAGTAGATGTTCTGAAAGTGAGAACCTTTTCTTTTTTTGGTCTTTAACATTTTTTGACACCATGATACCCATATGGAATTATGAAAACTCGCCGCGCCTGTCTATGTACAGGGTGTCCAGTTTGCGTGTGTTTTTCATATACCAGCTCCCCTTACTATAAAAAAGATAGAAAGATGGGGTTTTGCGGCTTACTGTCCTATCTTTTTATGAAACTTTCATTGCCGCAAACAGAAATTTTCATAGCCCCTTATGGTTTCTGACATACAGGCGATTTTGAAAATTTGTCATTTTATGACAGTCCCCTGTATCTCGATTATTTGGTAACTTTTCAATAAAGTGAAAATGGATTGTTATAGAGTTTTTTACGTAGAATTCAGTTAGCGTAGGTAGTTTTCTAAAAGTTTTGTTTTTGAGTTACGGCCCAAACTTATGTTTTTTAAAATGGGACACCCTATATATTATTTTTTTATCTTATTCCCCCTTTTACAGGCTTTTCAAAAATATATAATAAGTCCATATTTATTTTTTTTTTTTAAATGGAAAATTTTAACATTTTCTGTAAAATTTATCATTTTCCGATGGTCAATCACGGATAGCCAGTGACAAAAACAAAATTCTGTAAATGCGCCATTATGGATTGTTGTATTGTTGTCAAATAGTACTGTTATTTGTTTGATTTGGATTTTGTTATGTAGGAGTTTACTTTATTATGTTTGTAAGAGTGTGTTTAACATGGCAGAAAAATAATGAGATATGTAGGATTATGAAAAACACATGTGTATGTGTTGTTTTATCAAGCTAATGAAGACACCAACGCAGCCTCGGAGCTTTATTGTTTTTAATCGGTAGGGTTTAACAGTATATTATATGACCTATAGGTTAAGAAGTAGCCTTCTCAACAATGATATATTATAGGATGTTTTTATTATAATTGAAGCACTATCGGATGATTTGAATAGATTTTGACATTGGTAATAGTCGCATTAACAAAAAAAATTGATATCTGTAACATTAATATTCATGAACAAATATAAAAATCTGCAATCATTATCTATCTATCCAGCTGTTGTTACATATCTAATTATTTCGTAGGTATCCAGAAAGACATCAACCCGATAAAGAAGTATTCCATAATATCAAGCCAAATCTCATTGAACACGGATCTTTTAAAAAACCCAGGCCTAATTTTTACAACAAAGGAAAACAGGGAGAGAAAATGAAATAAATGTTTTGGCTTCTGTCGCGGTACAACCATCCATATCATGCAGAAAAATATGTGACGAAGTTGGGGTTAAAAGTCAAAAACTCAGTTAGTACTAAAGAAACATAAGTTTAGACCACTACAATATACCATCTTGTCCAGCATTTTGCATCCGGTGATGGTCAGAACGCTAGGAGGTAGTTTTTATAGTGCTAATTGGTACCTACAAATGTTGCTGGGGAGAATGCAAAATTTTGAAAGAAAGGTGGTGTGGTCAGACGGGCTTATTTTACTAGTTCTGGTATTCTATAAGCCGAAACAATTCAAAGGTACTGGTCCCAAACGAGACCAATATGCCAGCATTTCCTCGAGGAACGTCTAAGGTCGGTTTGGATTTAGCGTGTCATGCTAACATATTTTGGTCCTAAAATTAAGTATTTTATCTATGAAGGAACGCCCAAGCGGATAGACATCTAGAAATATCTATGCAAGACACACTAATGTGAAACTAATGCAGAGGATGCTCGCAGAGGCCGAATCTAAATAATGGCCCCATTACCAACAAGGTGGCCAGCTCCACGACTCTGTCTCAAACTAGTGGAGAATGTTCAGACACAGCGTTTCCGAAGATAAATGGATTGCTGCGAATGGTTGGACCAGTCAGGTGGCCCCCAAGATCCCCAGATCTTTCTGTTTTGGATTTTTTTTATGGGGATATGATGAAAAATCAAATATATATGGGAGACGTACCACGTAATATTGATCAACTTCGAGAAGCTGCACGTCATCAGCGTTTTGAGGCTTTTTGCCACGAGATGAGGACCTATTGCACTTTTATTAAATGGATTGCGAAGAAGAATTGAAAAGTAGTCATATGCAAAAGTGTTTGGAACAGCAACGGAGCCCAATTGCCGAGCAATTTTTGTAATTAAAACTAAATAAACAAAAAATAAATAATATGTTATTACTATCTTTTAATGTGTAGCATTAGTTATTATTATTAATATATGAGTTATTTACTAATAAAAGTGATGTTGTTAATTTGTTGTTTTGATTTGCGGGCATACAGCCTTCTATACGAAAAATGATAAATTTTACAAAATATGTAAAAGTTTTTCCTTTTTTAAAGAATAAATATGGACTATTATATATTTTTGATAATCCTGTATAAAGGGCGGGAGATAAGATAAAAAAAATAATATATAAAGTTAATCCCCATTCAAAAGAACCACATGGGTTCAGGCCGCATGGCTCAAAACAAAACTTTTAGAAGAACACCTACGCCACTGGATTCATGCATTAGGCACTCTACAACGATCCATTTTCACTTCATTGCGAGTTACCAAATAATCGAGATACAGGGGACATCAGGAGAAATGACAAATTTTCCCGAAAAAATCTACCCAGTGCATGTCAGGAAACAAAGGAGACATGTAAATCTAGTTTGCGGCAATGAAGGTTTCATAAAAGATAGACGGTAAGCTGACAAGCCCCATCTTTCTATCTTTTATAGTAAAGGGAGCTGGTATATGAAAACACACGAAAACTGGACACCCTGTATAACTTTGGTACAGTTTAATATTTAATGTTAAAAACACTCTCCTAAATCTTCTTTCATATCATTTAAGCCAACTTTTAGATTATTTAGGATACCCTAAGCAATATCGCATTTACCAAAAAAAGTATTTGGGTTTGAATTTAAATAGGTATCTTATTGTTAGGATTGAAAATGAATAAAAAATATGGGGTTACTCATACTTTAAACATTTTTACTTGAATATCGGCGACATTTTGAAACTTCTTGACGTCAAAAAATAGAAGCATACTGGGTGCATTAAGAGCTTTTAAAAGATGTAACACAAGCCGTATGCCGCCATTTAAAAAGATACCAATAACAAAACTTGAACAGCTGTCAATAGATTAACAAATGAATTACGTCAAAATATGAAAGAGCAAACCTAAATTGACATGTTCTGGCAATTTTTTGAAGAACTAAAGGTAACTTTATTAATAGTCCAAACTTTCTTTTCACACTGTATATACTTTAAACTATGACCTCCAGAAGTTATGTGGTTAATGAAAAAAAAACCACAAAAATATAGTTATTTATTATAAAAGGGAAAAAAGTTCTATATTCAGCTCGAGGTTGTATTGTTTTCCGACGCGAAGCGAGGGAAGACAATAAACCGAGAACTAAAATCCAAAATTTTTCTCGTGTATAATACACTATTTTTTCTGTGGCAGGAAGAACGACGTCTTAATGTTATAAAAAACATATTTAAATATATTAAAATCAAAAAATTATGTAAAATTTAAAGTTTTAAACTGGTCGGTTGTTGTATTTGAAACAACAATTAGTTCTTGAATTACTAGGGAAACCTATAAAGTTAAAGTTAGTAGGTTATTAAATATCTGTCAGTGTATTTTTTGACTTGACGTACCTATTAAAATTAATAGGTTAGAACTAAAAGTACGTGTTTAGTATAAAATTTTGAATACTATAAAGGTAAAAAATATCTGATTGTAGGTACTTTTGATATAAAGGAAATTTAGGTTTTGTATAATAATCGAGATAAAAATAAATATCTACCTTAAATTACGTGAATGCTTGTCCGGGAAAAAAGTAATTTTATTAGAAGTTACACTTTAGTACCTGTCAACAGAGATAAAATGTCAATTTTTTTCCTGTTATTGAAAAAACGTTTTTAAACTAATATCTATATATTTTTCGAGTTACAAAAATGAGACTGATTTTAAAACACCTTATCACTGCGTCTACAATTACACACATTTGTAAACAAATCAAGGAATTGATTATTGGTTTTTTGGTTTATTGGTTTATTTACCATTAAATCTAAATTCGGAAAATAAAGTATCTCCCAATTTAACCCTCAAAAGTTTATTTCGGTCTGTTTATTTTGATTAGGTTCTTACCCATGAAAATCGTTCCAAAAGCGCGAGAAAACAGATTACCAGCTGTAGGGCTTGAGGAGATTTTACAGTTAGATAAAACCACAATCCGAAAATATGTAGCGAATTACAGAATTAGGTTAAGACCTTATCTGTTTAGTCCGCGGTTTTGGAGGCTTTATCGAGAATTTCGTAAAGAGTTAACACATTTCCAGCGGAAATAATGTTCTCTAGGTATTTCATTTTAGCAATTGTTTGATAAACGAATAGCAGAATTATATAAAATACTTCTGTAATGTATAGGTACCGGGTAATTGTAATATTTTTGTATCTAATATCTTCGTAAAATTGCTAAAAAGTGTTAGATCTGAGGTAAAAGATTTAAAGAGACAGGTCCTTGCGTCTTTTAAAACACCTTAAACAAGGTAGTTCTCCAAGGCCGGATTTAAGGGGGCAGGCGGAGCTGCTGCCCGAGGGCCTCTACGAATTAGGGGCTTTCCACAACAAATTTAATTTATGAGTTTTCACGAAGTGATGCTATTACTTATTTATTGGTGACGACTTTTCTTTTCTCTTTAATTTTTTAGGGTACAAAATTCCATTAATTCTAAGAGGGCCCCCACAAGCATATTGCCCCAGGGCCTCCACACATGTAAATCCGGCCCTGGAATCTTCAAAACTCCATTAAGACATCAGACATCTTTCACGTTATAGCCATATGACCATGCAGAAAAATGCGTCGTATTTTTGTGCGCTAAAACCATTATGAACAATATTTTCGATATATCGGATGCTCACGACATTACTAGCAAGCCTTTCATTTTCTTAAAAAGTGTTAAACGATTTTAAAATTTTGGTCGGATATATGGTTGAATATAATGCAGATTTTTGATGTTTCAAATTTTATGTGGCAACAGATAATTTCAAGAAAATACATGTCCCACCTTAGTTAGTTTTTGAGAAAATGGCGTTCGAAAATGTCATGTTAACCGTCATTTTTATCGATTTGTTAAACAAAACAAATGATGATAAAAAAGAGCTAATGCGATTTTTGACACATAATTACTGCATCTTATATGCTATTACTGTAAAAATACAATTTTCGGTTTTCCGGTTCCACAGAAATTGAGACGGCAGTAAAGAACTTCAATAATTCAAATGAAAACCACTATATTAAGCCTTAAATTTAAACTTAACACTGATTTCTCAATCTTTTTTGTTAAATATATCCTTTCTCTAAACCCAATAGTTTTTAGGATATAACAGTAAAACGCTATAGGCTGCCTTAAAAATACCGAAGAAAATGTATTCTTTAACGTTTCACTACTAATAACTTAAATACTACTAGGTTTAGAGATAGGATATATTTAACAAAAATATTAAGAAATTAATGCTCGGTAATTTACAAAAAAAACAAAAATAGGCGAATTATTTGGCCCAATCTACATATTTTTGTAAACATAAAATTTGTTTAGAAAACCCTATTTTGCATAGAAAATAATTTTGTTTGTGGTTTTGGCAGTAGCGATGAAAATATCGAAAAGAATTTAGGTTTGTGTGTTATTAAATGAGCAAACTGGACTGGAAAATTACAAACATAAATTGAATTATTAGGCGATAATCACTATTTGGTTTTGAATTTACGTAATATCATCTACCAGTGGACTTATTAAGCCTTTTAAATATTTTATGTTTAGTTTGCTTTAATTTGAACAGTATTGCATAAAAAAACCGCTGCTAGAAATAACCATTATTATCGTTTGACTTCCTGTTATGATGCTAAAAAAAAATAAGTATTAGCTTTCGTATTACCTTATAAAAACAAGATACAATCCGTCGAAATAATTCCATCGACTATCATGAAAGGAGGTGATCAGCCCTTTTTCGCCCGTAAGTCACAAAACTTAAGAGTTCTTATCAAAATGAATTTATTATATCTATAAAAAGTTTAGGAATTGGTCTTTACATTTTTTCAGAAGTAGTATAAAAAAATAGGTCACATAAAACGGCGCAAAATTAGTGAAATTTTTGTTATTTTGAGTGCTTCTTCTAATTTTCTACTAAAAAAATCTGTCAAGCACTCGACAAACCAAGATTTTCTTTAGTCTTTCAAACACTACAGTGAAGAAGCTTCTAAGGCAGCATTCATTTGTTTTCGTGCGTCAACTGCTTGACAGATTTTTTTAGTAGAAAATTAGAAAAATCACTCAAAATAACAAAATTTTAACAAATATACCAAGATGGCCATTTTATGTCACTTGTTATTTTTTTTCAATATTATTTCTAAAAAATGTAAAAATCAATACTTCCCAATATATATTGGCCTATATTGGAGTGGCGGATTTACATATTTGCCGCCCGTAGGCTATTCATTTTTGCCGCCCCTGAATTTTGATATGTGAGTCTACACTTATCAACGTAAAACAATGTTTAAGAGCGAACCAGTCGAGGCAATGAAGTACTAAAAAGGCCGAAGGTTAGACATTTTTTAGGGCAAGATGAATTGAAATGCGGTTTTTGCTAAGCTTTCAAAAACTATTTGTAAAATACCTACCTAATTTTTACCTTCTACAAACCAGAAATTGTGTTGCTTTGCAAAATTTATTAACTTTGTAAATAGGGAGTCGGAACTAGCCCATGTTGAGTATCCGAGGATTCTTGAGGTTGCTGATCACGAATAACGTATGTTGTTTAAATTGACCATCCAAGTACCTAAAGCTGATAATTTGTGCCTAAAGTTTAGGAACGCCGATGAATGTCATCTCCGTGGGACCCTCGCAAAAAATGCAAGGAAGGAAAAAAATGGCGCCCGGGGGTCACTCAATTTAAATATGGCATCTGAGAACAACTCACGGACACCTGGTGCGCCCTAACTTAGACCCGAAAATCGTTGTGGTGGTGCTAATTCCGAATTTCGAAAACGACTCTCCAAACATTTGATGCACCGAAACTTAGCTCTGAACGTCATCTCCGTGGCTTTTTCTGACCGAACAAAGACAAACCGAGAATCGTAAAGGGGGTTTTTGGGGCGCTGAATGGGTATCTAAGACTTTACTTTTGGTTGACATTCATAGGAATGACATCCATGTCGAGATAAAAGTTGCGGTGTAATGGTAGGCGCCCACTTAAGTGGCAAGCGAGTGAAATGTGAGCAATAAATGGCAGGTATAACCTCCAAAGCTTCTAAAAATTAAACAGTTTAGAGACTAGTGGTACCTAACTGATGCCACACATTTACCCAACACCATTCCACCAACACTTTAATTCAGTGCTCGTTTCTGTATTTATATTTACGCAGCTTTTAAAGATTGCTTTTGACATTGACTCACCACCTGGCCGCCACATCACTTCCTTACAATTTCAGTACGTGCCTTGCCTAAGGAGGGTGGTTTTCGACGTAAAATTTGGATATGAAGCGCCTCAAAAAAACCCCAAAACGATTGTTGGTTTGTCTTTTTCGAGTGTGTCTGGAAAAACCTCGGAGACGACGTTCAGAGCCAGGTTCCGTGCAGCAAATGCCCAGGAGATCGTTTTTAAAGTTAAATTCTGGTTTAGTGCCCAACAAACCCCCATAACGATTTTCGGTCCGTCTTTTTCAATTTTGTCAGGAAAACTGGAAAAGCAATGGAGATGACGTTCAGGGCTAGATTTTCAGAACCCTACAAAACGCCCCCACAATGATTTTCGGGTTGTATTTGGCACTTTGTCAGGACAATTCTCGAAGACGACGTCCTCGTCCAGATTAGGGCGCCACAGGTGTCCGTGGGGTGTTCGCCAATGCAATGCCATATTTAATTTCACCTACCCAAAAACCCTCCAGGCGCCGAGATGTTTGCCTTCTCCGCATGAATTTTGGATGAGTCCCACAGAGATGACGTTGGTCGGCGTACCTGAGCTTGAGATATTTAGTGGGTGAATTTAAACATTTTAAATCCTAATCAGCGATTTTAAAAACCCCCAGGTACACGACTTGGGCCAGTTCTGACTCTTATTTACAAAGATATTAAATTCTCCAATTGGCGATGGCGTTTAAAAAAATGCAATTTTTAAATGCATTTTGAGCTACAGCAATTCAATTTACAGTTTGTATAAAGTAGACATTAGGTACAAATATTAAGTAAGTAATATAAGTTTCGGACCTGAATGCAAAAAACCGGATTTCGATCCGTCCTGTCCTAAAAATTCCGAATTTTATAGCTTCATTGCCTCGACTATTACTAACAACCTTAATAGCAATAAAGAATGTCGCAATTTGTAAATAAAAAAATATGAATCAAATTTGCCGCCCTAGGCTCCAGCCTACTCAGCCTGCTGGTAAATTCAGCACTGAGTAGTTATGGTTACTGTTGTTACTGACTTTTTAATTTATGTAGTATCAATTTGGTTTGCCTGCAGGTATATGTAAGACATAAAATTTGCCGAAATTGTTACTTGTTTAAATAGTTACTATGATAACATCGCGACATTCTAATAAATTTTAAAATATTAATATATTTAGGAATTTAAAAGCATATAATACTTTCGCTTAGACCTAAATATAACAAAAATGTAAACTGCTAGGTATGTAAAACTACACTAAAAGCACCGGCACGAGTAATTTGATTGGTTTGAAGTGCTACAGATGGTCATGCAAAGCTGTCACATAAGGGGGTCATGATTAGTTCTGGTTAGTTAAATCTTTTCATTTTTTAATTCCCTAAAAATGTGAATTAAATAAAATACGATTTAACTAACCAGAACTAACCGTGACCCCCAAATGTGATAGTTTTGCATGACCGTCTGTAGCGCTTCAAACCAGTTAAATTACACGTGCTTGTGCTTTTAGTGTATCTAGTCTTAATATGTAACAGAGCTTTGATGTTAAGGTTATTGATAAACCATAGAAATTTAAAAAATATATACAAACTGAAATATTAGGCCAGCCGCGCACTAACAAATTTTTTCGGCAACTAAAAACGTATTTGTTTTGTGTGATACCGCGCAATAGCAACTTTTCAATCAAGGCAACTAAAAAAATTGCATCCTAGTAAACAAGTGCCCGAAACACCAACTTATTAGCCACTTTTTGGTTGAGCAACTTTATGATGATCAACAAAAAGTTGCTACTGCGCACTAGCCTTATTTGCTTTGGTTTCTGGCTGTAGATTTGTACTATAATAGGTAGGTATGTATGTTTATGTAAATTCAGTTATTTTTATTCAAAATAGATGTAGGTGTAATGTGTAAAAAAGTGGTTTTTAAATATTAAGAGCTTTTTTATAGATTTCCTAAAAATATAAAGATAAATTTAAACTTCCAAAAACAAAGTGAGAAACGTATATTCACTGTTTCCAGAGTTTCAACATTGACTTTAAGACTTTAACTCACAAGTAAATAATCATAGGTATACATATTTAAAACCAGAGATACATGAAAAACTATAAAAATAATGTACCATCACAAAAATAGTTAATATAGGAAAATCACAGTCCAGTTTTCTTTTTCTTTTATTTTTATTTTGCACAATCTAATTAAGGGTGGGTACTTTACTTCGCTAAAAACCCCCTACATAATGTACCCAATCTGTTTGTGTAATGAAACTTTTATTCATAAAAAATATTTAAAAGGTGAATGAAAATCACAGCCGATCTCTTTCAGCTAAAATGAAACAATTGGTTAGTCTGCCCCGAAAAACAAAACCCCATCAAAAGGGAAACAAAACACTCCCGACTGGCAAAATGTCAATACCGCCCTTAGTAATCAAGGGTGGCGATTTTAGGAATTCTGCAATATTTTGATAAAATACTCACCCACTGAGCTGTAATCCAGCTCAACCATGGTCGCCGGCATTTAAATGTCACTTATTCTCACAAGTTTTCATTCATAAAATTAAAAACTTTTCACTAAAATCATTGCAAAAACAGTTTAAACAAACATATCGCGAAAGAACGACGAACCACGGACCGCACCGAGACCAAAACACACTTGCAAACTTCCACGAGCGAATGACGAGTTTTGACGATTCTGATAAAAGGATGAAAATTATTTAGATTTTCTTCTTTGTCATACTTATTATTAAAAAGAGAAAGAAAACACAGATGTTCAGACAGCGTTATCTGTTGACAAGTAGTTAAATCAAAATTTGATTAACTAACTAAAATCTATATAGAACAGGAAACTGTTTATTAAACCCTTTATATTTTCTTTGGTTTATCATTATTTTGACGAAATAAAAAGTTCATTAGAAACAATATTTTATTATAATTTTAAAAAATAAGCTTTACCATATTTAATGTAAAAAAGCCGAATACATTAACCGCATATTAGTAAATAAGTGTTTAAACAATGGTTAAACTACAGGCGTAAAGATTTTATTTACTAGCTTTGTTTAAGGATTTGTAATTTTGGTATTTCGGCAAAATACATTTGTGTCCATGTTGCGCCCTCTAATTTTGAGAAGTCAAACTCTCATCTAATATCCGATCTATACCGACTAAGGCAAAGGCGTATCAAAAATTAATACTTGTGCCGTTTTAGTTTTAGACCAAAACTAAACTTTTCTCTTTTGTGGTTTTAGACATGGAAGAGTTATTCTGAAAATTACACTCACCCATTTATAGAAATCAAAAATTGCATGTTTGGGTTAGAGTTTAGATTAGCTATAACTATTTTTGGCGGTTTTTAATAGTTTTTATAAGCAAAACCGCCGAACGGCGACTTCTATCGATAAAATAAGTAAAAAGCGCCGTAATAACAAATTAATTATAATTTTCGGCGGTTTTCATATTACGTAGATATAAAAACCGCCGGCCGTCGTTTAGCCAGTGACAATTTGGTAGAGTTGTTAAAGAACAGGCAAGAATGCTCAACAAGTCCGAACAGTTCCGTTTCTATCCCAGAACAGGTCCGTAAACCTGTTCAGTTGTTCATCTGTTCTTTTAACAAGTTCTTGACAATGAGGTGGAGACTGGCCATATTAGGCATTAATCCATTCTTTTCCTGGCTCACCCTTATCGATCGAAACTATTTCAAACATGCATAAAAAAACAGCACCATAAACCACATCGCACCGCGAGCGTTAGCGTGAACAGTTCAAGCACTTCAAGCTCAAAGTCTGGTTCGAGTTTCTTCGATCCTAATGAACAGGAATAGCCAGTATGGTCCATTTGACCGAACGCGGATCACAGAACCAGTGAGAACAGGGAACACAAAAGCTAAAACGCGCGTCCGTTCCTCACCCGTTCGGTTCGAAAAGAGCAGGCTGTTCAGTTCTCTTTAAAGAACGGTTCACTGAACAGGCTACCTCTGAACATGCTCTTAAGAACTGTTCCGTTCTTTTCATAACAATTTTACAATTTGGCAAAGTGCCGCCATTTTGTATTAGGTATTTACTTTACATTCTAGTGTTATAAAGACATAGTCAGGAGCTTTAAAATAATATGCACAAGAACCCCTTTTCCATTTATTTATTTTTTTAAGATGGCGCCCAGTCGCCATATCTTGAACTTTTCATCTGTCAATTTCACTCTAAAATATAGTATTTATTGCTTGAATTTCATATATCAAAGCTTTTACTTTTTTAAACTGATCTGTTCAAAAACTAAAAGGTGGGAGACAGTAAAGAAATGCAATGAATAAACAAAAATTTAAGAAAAATTTTAATTAAATAAAAATAAAGCCACGGAACAAAAAAGTTTGTGTAAAGCCTATGGTCTATTCGACTGCTTTCGTCAAAACAGCTGTTTTTGAGAGGCGACTTGTGTCAAGACAGGTGCATATAAAAAAATTTAACCTTATTTCTACGTGGTTGGAAATTGTTGCAAAAAATTTGCAATATCAAAATATAATAAAATAAAATTTAAGGTTTAAAATGAAGACTCGATTTAACACTTACGATATAGTCTGTGTGGTCACAGAGCTACAAAGGTAAGGTTATTGTATAATATTATTTTTGGTAAAATTATGGTAACAAAAACATTTTTAAAATTTTAGCTTAATTGGTATGCGAGTAAACAATATCTACGACATAGATAACAAAACGTATTTGATTAGGTTTCAACGAAATGAAGAAAAACAAGTTTTGCTTCTCGAGTCAGGTAATCGAATACACACTACAAGTTTTGAATGGCCTAAAAATGTTGCCCCATCTGGATTTAGCATGAAGGTAAATAAGCTAGAAATTTTTAGAGGTTGAGTAATATTATTTAAGTGTAGCAATAATAAACACTGAAGCATATAATTGTGCATTGGAGCATTAAACTTTTGCTAAAAAGTAATTGTTATATTCATTCCTATTATATTTTCCACCCTCTTACTGAATCAAATCAAATCAAATCAGTTGAAGTTGAAGTTGCATTGCCCAAGATCATTTTTTGTTATTTCATAAATTAATTAGTTGTAAAGAGACATTTTATGCATAGTGTCTTCTTTAGTGTAGACATATCTATCATAATATTTATCTAGTAGAAAAAAAATAAAATAACTATACCAGATCAGCTAAATAACATAACACTAGGCAATGTGGAGAAAAAGAAATAATCCAACAAAAATACCAGCATATAAATATTTCCTATGATGATTCACATACATCCTTTGTTGTTGCTTTACTGGCCTATAAGTAGGGGTGTACTTATTTGATGGCTAAAACAATGATATGGGTATAATAATTAGCATATTTTAGGAAGAACAGTTCATAAAAACATTCTAAACTTCTTAACTTTCTAAGATTAGGGGGTTGCCACCTCTCTCCCGGTTTGACCGGGGCCTGGTTTTGGCTGTCAGTTCCCGGCTCCCAGTCAAACAGTAATTCTCCTGGTCACTTGGTAGATAGACGAAAACAGTGTAATATAGTAATAACCTTTTTTTTTGTGTTTAATTTTTTCAATCGTAGAGGAAAATATGTTCTGGTGTTCAAAATTTGCACAGTAAGTCATTGTGAGGTTAAAATTAAGAAAAAAATTTATTTTATTAAATATACCAACTATTTTTTACCCAATTTTAATTTGGCAATATTATTAATGACATTAAGGGGTGATTTATCAATAACTTAATTACATTTAATTAGTCCAGTGACGTTTCAAAGCCAACTAAAGGGAATATTTCAAACAAAAAAACGGTATGCCACTGACTGTAAGAATGTGTGTAAAATTTGTGTGCTTTCTTTATATTAAGCAAATAAAATACTACGTTTTTATGTCTCCTATTTTTTTCTGTATCTTCTTTAGTTTAAAAATGAAAAAAAAAAATCACTTAATTGCATATTTTAGGACCATAAAAGAAGTATTTCAGGATCTTTTCTTAAAAAGTTAGGTTTTTAATAATTTTTAATTAGCAATTATGTAACAAAAAATAATACTTATTTAAATAAGGTTTATATCCAGTATAACAGTTTTTAATAAAATAAGTGTTTCTGAAATTCTTTTTGGTTTTGAAAATTTTAACACCCTGTATCTCAAAAGTTAAGATGTTTAGGACATATGTTTTTAATTTTTTTTAAATAAGTTAAGGAATCATACCCTATATTTTTAGCCATCAATTAAATTACACCCCATATACTTTTACTGCTTATATAGTATAAAATATAATAAAACATATTGCTAAAATTATATTTAATATGGTTAATTATGTTATATAAGACTTTTATAAATTTTACGTTTTACTCAAACACTTTATATTATCATTACTAATCTTAATTTTAGTTAAGAAAACATCTAAAGAACAAAAGAATTGAAATTATTAGGCAGTTAGGGACCGACCGTATAATAGACTTGCAATTTGGCTCAGGGGAAGCTGCATACCATGTCATTCTAGAACTGTTTGACAGAGGCAATATAATGCTAACTGATCATGAAATGACTATATTATATGTCTTAAGACCACACACAGAGGGTGATAAATTTAAATTTGCTGTCAAGGAAAAATATCCATCTGACAGAGCAAGGGAAATAGAGGAGATAAGCAAAGAAAAAATAATGGGAATATTGGAAAAGGAAAGATTGGAGATCAGTTAAAAAAGATTTTGGTCTCCAATTTAGGTAAGATATTAGGTTAAAAATTACTCAGATTATAAAAAGAATTACAAGGTAAAATCTAAATATTTTATATAAATGTTATTTGCTAAAATTATGTTGTATTTTTTAGAATATGGACCAGCGCTATTAGAGCATGTTTTACTTAAACAAGGAATTGCAAACTCTGCCAAATTAGGAAAAACATTTGATATTAATAATGATATTGATAAGGTAGTCACTGCCATTTTAGAGGCTGATACAATTTTTAAAACTGCTCAGAAGCAACAATCAAAAGTAAGATAACAACTTTTTATGTTAACTAAACTTTCTACAAAATAATTCATTAAATGAAAACATTTTATTATTATTTTTAATTTTCATTTAATGAGTATCCTCTTAACAATATGGGACATCTATTTTAGGGTTATATAATTCAGAAAAAAGAGGAACGTCCAAAACCCGATACAGTAGAGAAGGAATATTTTTTCTCCAATCAAGAGTTTCATCCATTTCTTTTCCAACAACATTCTACTATGCCATACAAAGAATTTGATACTTTTTGTATGGCTGTTGATGAATTTTTCTCAACTGCAGAAAGTCAAAAGTTGGAAATGAAAGGTAAAGATGGGTCCAAATTTAATTCATTCTGAAAGTGATGCCGCCAAGTACACAAAAAATGATAAAGTAAAGAAACCCTTTTGTGAACAATGATTTATTGCAACAAAAATATTTAACCCGACGAGTTTCTAGTACCACACCACGTGCCACCGATTTTATAGTAGGCAGAGGCGAAATAAGAGAATGTTTTGTAAGTAGGTGATACGTGTTTTAGCAATGTATTTTTTATTATTTATCTAAAAATATGTAATCAGGCTCTGTCAGAGGGTATGTGCATTCGAAAAGGTTTGTTTACTTTATAATTTTTGTGTAGTTGGCGGCATCGCGTTCAGAATGAATTAAATATGGGCCCATCTATACATAAATAATATTTAGCTTTTATTCTTAGTTGCCTTTTATACAGTGGCGGCCGGTATTAAAGGGCACAGCGGAACGTGCCCATCCCTCAAATAAACAAAAAATATATTTTGTTTAATATAATTTAATTTTAGATAGTTACCATAATCCTATTAAAACACTTGTAAAAACTGTACTCAAAAATTACTTCTAAATTACTTACGCGGCAACACCTAAATATCAAAACTTTCTTCCAGGGAATGCGAGAATTCTGCCCGCTTTGTCTGTTTAATTTGATCAAGTAACATATGTCTTCTTTACGCAAAATTGGTACAGGAAGTGGTCACAAATATACGGGTCTCCAGGCAGAAGTCGTAGGTCAAACAGTAATGTCCTGTAGAGTTTGAGTATCCCTATTTATTGTTGATTATATGTGTAACTTTAACAAGGACAGTTAATTAATTCGTATTTTGAGGGATATGTGATGTAATATGTGATAATTAGAAATGGATCTACAAGTGGAAATAAGTTCTGTGCAGTTCCTACTGCAGAATATCTGTTTGCTTTTTGAACAGAAACTTAATTAAACAAAAAGGAAGACCTACTTCCGATCTTTAAATTCATTATACATCTACTAGCAAAACTAAGACATACAACAGAGTTTTTAATAAGAACATTAATGGAAATGCTTATTTTTTAATAAAGAAATAATAACATGGACTAAACATGGGATAAACGATCCAAAACATAGCAGAATCTATCGAAAAATATTATAATATGCAGTGCATCCTTGATTTCGATAACAAAGTTATCGAAGTATCTATAAAAAAGATAAGTAATTGATTACTTATCAGACACCCAACTCAGTGTGTGAGATGCCTTCAGACAAAATGGTACCAAGCTACTGGCTAAACAAAGGTTTTCAAACTTTAATACCAGACAGAAAGGACTGGGTGGCAGGGCCTCCCATTAAAGCCGACCTAATCTGGTATACAGACGGCTCCAAAACAGACCAAGGAGTTGGAGCAGGTATATATGGGGACAAACCAAGGACGAAAATAAACTTGGGTCTCGGACAACACCCTACTGTGTTCCAGGCCGAAATTGTAGCCATAGAACAATGTGCTAGGGAAATCATCAGAAGGAGCTATGAGGATAAAACCATAGTAATCTATTCGGACAGCCAGGCAGCCATCAGGGCACTCAGTTCATGCAAAATCAGCTCCAAGCTGGTGCGGGACTGCGTAATTGCCCTGGAAGAGGTGGGTGCGTCCAACAAGCTAACCATTGCCTGGGTACCAGGACACGAAGGCCACGAAGGCAATGAAGAAGCCGATAAATTGGCAAAGGAGGGGGCTGGTAGGACAATGGTAGGTCCTGAGCCCTACTGTGGTATTCCATCATGCCAGGTAAGGTCATCCATTAGATCATGGATTATGAGGGGAATCACAAGACTGGTGGAGGAGAACACCAGGACAGCGTCAGGCGAAAGTGTTCATCAAGGCTTACTCGCCAGAATTTACAAAAGACCTTCTGAATTATAACCGGAAGGCAGTAAGAATAATAGTGGGTCAACTGACAGGTCATTGCAGACTGAATAAACACATGGAAACTATGGGCCTGGCAGAAGAAAACCTATGTAGGTTCTGCCAGGAGGAGGAAGAAACCGCAGAACACGTATGGTGCTACTGCGAAGCCCTTTGTCGTCTGCGGTTTGCAAGGCTGGGTGAAGAAAAACCTAAAGCGGCAAGATATACCAAGGGGCCAGTTTCAAGCTTGTGGAGTCTGATTAAACAGACCGGCTTGGATAGCGTGCTCTAACCTATGGACGGAGGACACACAATAAACCTGAGCAGGTTGCAGTGTTAGAGGATATGCAATCCACCTCCTAATCTAATCTAATCTATCAGACACCACGCCAATTGATTGTGATGATTTTTGGCGTACGGTAGTTTTTGGGCGCTGATTACGGATCTGAGACAATTTTAGTCAGCAACAATATTTTTAAGATATCCATAATCAGATTTAAAATGGCCGCGCCGTCGCGTCATGGCTATTGTGATTGAAAGTAAAATAAATTTATGGAAAAAATGAACGAAATAAGTATAAAGTATGGGTTTTTAGAGGTGCATATCATATTATTAAGTGCTAATTTAGAGGAAAACTCAAGAATTGCATGCAAAAAGAAAGGAAAATATGGTAAATGTAGGTTAGTTTTCTATTCAAGTTTGATAATGAATATCTCACAGAAAACGTGTCCAACTAAACATTCTTTTAGATTCTTAATCAACACTCTAAACAAAACCCTTATGCCAAAAATCATCAATATCTGTGTGGTATCTGATAAGTAAACAAGTACTGAAAAATAGACAAATGGATTTTCTTTTTAAATTCAGGGTAATCTGTAAATACATTTTATTATTATTTCTTTTTTTTTTGCTTGTGCCCTTCCACTAAAAAATGTCACGAGCCGCCACTGCTTTAATACCATTTATGATAAGAGCAACATAACATGTTTATTGTATTTTAGCTGTTCAGCAAGAAAGAGAGGCCATGAAAAAGCTTGAAAATGTAAGAAAAGATCATGATCAGCGTTTAATAGCATTGGAAAAACTACAAGAAGAGGACAAATTAAAGGCTGAACTTATAACTAGAAATCAAGAATTAGTAGACAAAGCTATAGTGTCCATACAAATGTTGATAGCAAATCAGGTATATTAATATCTGTATTATAAAACCAACAGTTTATTAAGATTTTATTCTTTTTCAGATACTTTTTCTTGAAGAAGAAATTTTTTAGTTTTTACACAATTTGGTTAGTTGCACCATGGGTGTTCAATTTTTATGAACAATAAAAATATAGGGTTAGTTGCACCATTACTCAACATCTATGAGGGAAAAGTTATGAAAAATAGTAAAATGCACCCCACGCTTTTATTCTGAAGTGACAAACTCTTTGTAATGAAAATTATTTTCTAATTTTTAGTTCGGTTGCATATAAAAGATTACCTATTTTTTTGACTTATATTTAGACTGAATGAAAATTCGCTTTTTATATACGTTAATTTAATGAGTGAAATAAATAATAATAGGAATAGTACTATTGCTTTTCACATGGGTCACATAGGTTAAATAAAACATGTTTCTTGGGTGGTTTCCTGTTTGGGGACTTCTCGTTTGGGCACCTAATAAAATTTTACTTGGCCTGACCCTTTTTTTTCTGGTTTGGTCCCCTGGACAAAATACATAATTATTTCTTTTTGTTTGGTACCCTAAAGGTGTCATATGTTTAATTTAATACATTAGACAGACATATTCATTCAAAGTTTACATGAGCGCTGTAATGCGCATTAGCCAAATGCGAATTTGAATAAAACCCGTGTATAAAAGACCCCTAAATCGGCGACATTCTTATTGCATTACAATAGTTCTGTTATTATTACAGAGTATGGTTAGTTCTGGTAAGCAAGTCCTTTTTTTATTCCTTAATTAAACCCAAGACTATTACACACTTTATAAATCCACTAAAAATTCTATTCCCACTTTTGAGGTTATTATGCATTTTTGCCAAGGTGTCCAAAACAAGGGGCACGTTGATGTGCCGCGATTATTTTTACCGAGCACGTGTATGACGTCACCACTGTCTACTATCCTTATTTTTACTATATTCTCCCTTCTTTTGCACTAAATTCCTGATATAACACTAAATTGACACAATATTCATTTTATAAAAAACCTTTTTAAAACCTGTTTTTACTGATTATAAGCCTTTCTTTATTAATATAATAAAAGGTTTGCTTTAAATCAAGTCGCCATGTTTGAAACCACTATACACATAGGTGTATGCACAAAACAGAGAGTTAGTTCGGTGTATGCATGGTTGCAGCGTTTTGGGCGTAAAAAATTAGAATTCAATAAAAAAACGTGTAAAATAACTAAAAAAGAGGTTTTTTAAGGATGTTCATAAAATATTGTATGCCAATTTAGTGTTATATCAAGAATTTTGTGCAAAAAGAAGGCGGAATATAGCCAAATTAAGGATAGTTTGAATTTCAACTTTGATGATGAATAATGGCACACTCAGTAGTGACGTCATACACGTGCCCGGTAAAAAATAATCGCGGCACATCAACGTGCCCCTAGTCACTTCGTTATCTCAAAGTGACTAGGGGCACGTTGATGTCCGCGATCTTCCACCGACACTGTATGACGTCACTACTATCTACTATCCTTATTTTTACTATATTCTCCCTTCTTTTGCATTAAATTCCTGATATAACATTAAAAAACCTTTTTAAAACCTGTTTTTACTGATTATAAGCCTTTCTTTATTAATATAATAAAAGGTTTGCTTTAAATCAAGTCGCCATGTTTGAAACCACTATACACATAGGTGTATGCACAAAA
Organism: Listronotus bonariensis; assembly: GCA_014170235.1. Taxonomy (NCBI): domain Eukaryota; kingdom Metazoa; phylum Arthropoda; class Insecta; order Coleoptera; family Curculionidae; genus Listronotus; species Listronotus bonariensis. Next base: position 6,352 of record JACEGR010000709.1, on the reverse strand, counting down.
CAGAGAGTTAGTTCGGTGTATGCATGGTTGCAGCGTTTTGGGCGTAAAAAATTAGAATTCAATAAAAAAACGTGTAAAATAACTAAAAAAGAGGTTTTTAAGGATGTTCATAAAATATTGTATGCCAATTTAGTGTTATATCAAGAATTTTGTGCAAAAAGAAGGCGGAATATAGCCAAATTAAGGATAGTTTGAATTTCAACTTTGATGATGAATAATGGCACACTCAGTAGTGACGTCATAAATAAATAATAGGTATTATATGAATGTTATTTTCTTCCCATATTGACTAAAAGTTTTAAAATTAAATTAAATTAAGGTACTATGAAAACTAACATTTTACCATTTAACAAAAGGTGGTTTTCACCATCCTTTTTAACAATTTACTTATTGCTATCTGCTGTAAAAATAAAAGTTTGAAATGACTATAGGTAAAGGGAGTATAACAATATACACTGCAATTATTTAAATTTAATATTTTTTAATTAGCTAAGCTTTAATAATAATATAATGTGTGACAAGAATAACCTATATATTTTTTTATTTTTAGCTTAATTTCGAAAAAATAATTATTTACTAAAGTGTAACTTTTTCTTGCTCTTCAGTAGACTGCTTTTTTGTTTTATTCTGGTATATGCCATGCTTCTAATGTATACCTTACTAACCAAAAGTAATCAGTTTTTCTTTTATACAGGCTTGCGGAAAAAAGGGTACCACAGATTCCTAAAGCTAAAATATGACAATCTAACCCAACTTATCTTAGTTCAAAAGGGATAATTTCGGAGATACAGGGAGTTAAAAATTTATTCTGGTATTCAGTTTTTTATAAATAATTTTGTTAATATTAGGTGTGTTGTCACAATATTTGGCTAGAAGGGGTTTTGAAGGGTGAGAAATAGGAATTTGCTATCAATTTGATTGTTAACTTAAGGGGGCGCCACCTGCGGAATCCTGAACAAATTAAAAACGAAATTACTTTTTTGAATTACTCTGTATGTAACTTTAAAAAATATATTCTTATTCTTCAACATATTTTACATAATAAAGGTATAATTGATTAATGTTGATTTAGGCAACCGTTTTTGAGATATGTGGATTTAAAAAATCACTTCCCATACGGCCAGGTCTAAGCTATACAGAGTGTTTTAGAATTAGATTCAAATCTTTTACAGGGTGAATCCTTAGGTGATTTTAAGAAGAAAAGTTTAAATAAATCTATGTCCTAAAAGACCTATTTTATTACTACATTACTACACTCTGTATCTCAAAAGTTAAACCATTTAGGACATAGGTTTATATGAAGTTTTCTTCTTATAATCACGTAAGGATTCATATCTTAAAATATTAGCATCTAATTCTGAAACACCTTGTATAGCTTAGACCTCGCCATACAGAAAGTAATTTTTTAAAATCCAGATATCTCAGAATTGGCTGCCTAAATCGACATTTACCAAATATACCTTTTTATGTAATATATGTTAAAGAAAAATAAAAAAAATGTATACAAAGTGGCTTAAAAAAGTTATTACGTTTTTAATTTGTGCAAGACACCGTAGATGGTGACCTCTAAATTTAACAATAAAATTGATAGTAAATTCTTATTTCTTACCTTCTAAAACCTCTTTTAGCCGAATATTGTGACAATAGACCAATTATTAACAAAATTATTTATAAGAAACTAAAACTAGAATAAATGTTTGACACCCTGTATCTCTGAAACCATCCACTTTGTGACTAAGGTAAGTTGGATTAGATCGTTATATTTTAGCCTCAGGAAGGTACCTCTTCTTCCGCACCTTTTAGAGCCACCCTGTATAGTTAATAAACAAAATAATATTGAATTATCCCTAATTCGTCCTTTTAAGCTCTCCTGGGATGATATTGAAGGAATCGTAAAAGAAGCTACCAGTAAAGGCGATCCTGTAGCCGTCGTCATTAAAAAACTTAAATTAGAAATAAACCACATAAGTTTACTTTTGCACGATCCCTATGCTGAACCACCTGACAGTGATGCATCAGATCAAGAGGCTGTGGACAAAATACCTTCAATGGTTGTTGACGTGGATTTGGATTTGTCAGCGTTTGCTAATGCAAGAAGGTACTATAATAGTGGATAAGTATATTATTCAAGAGATCAAATGCAAATATTCACATTAATTATTGATTTAGGATCACAATAAAAACCTGAACTCCCGTTTGCAAAACTCAAGCTGAGCTTACTGGTAAAAACTGCAATACACTGTCTAGCTTTGGTTAATACTGTTTTTTAATTTTTGGGGTTTTCTCTAATCGTAACATTTTAATTTCTTATTTCTGTAAAAACATTTTCCCCATAACTTTTTGTGTATATGGCAGATATTAGAAAACTGTAAAATTTTCGGTTAAAGTGATGCCCTTTTTACCAGGAAGTAAAAAGCAAAGCTGAAATAATAAAAACAATGTTTTTGAAAAGTAGAGACCTGTTTTTGGTCTTAAAAAAATAATTTTTAATCCTATTTTTTTTTTTTTTCTTGAGTAATTAGATTAGATTAGGAGGTGGATTGCATATCCTCTAACACTGCAACCTGCTCAGGTTTATTGTGTGTCCTCCGTCCATAGGTTAGAGCACGCTATCCAAGCCGGTCTGTTTAATCCAGACTCCACAAGCTTGAAACTGGCCCCTTGGTATATCTTGCCGCTTTAGGTTTTCTTCACCCAGCCTTGCAAACCGCAGACGACAAAGGGCTTCGCAGTAGCACCATACGTGTTCTGCGGTTTCTTCCTCCTCCTGGCAGAACCTACATAGGTTTTCTTCTGCCAGGCCCATAGTTTCCAGGTGTTTATTCAGTCTGCAATGACCTGTCAGTTGACCCACTATTATTCTTACTGCCTTCCGGTTATAATTCAGAAGGTCTTTTGTAAATTCTGGCGAGTAAGCCTTGATGAACACTTTCGCCTGACGCTGTCCTGGTGTTCTCCTCCACCAGTCTTGTGATTCCCTCATAATCCATGATCTAATGGATGACCTTACCTGGCATGATGGAATACCACAGTAGGGCTCAGGACCTACCATTGTCCTACCAGCCCCCTCCTTTGCCAATTTATCAGCTTCTTCATTGCCTTCGTGGCCTTCGTGTCCTGGTACCCAGGCAATGGTTAGCTTGTTGGACGCACCCACCTCTTCCAGGGCAATTACGCAGTCCCGCACCAGCTTGGAGCTGATTTTGCATGAACTGAGTGCCCTGATGGCTGCCTGGCTGTCCGAATAGATTACTATGGTTTTATCCTCATAGCTCCTTCTGATGATTTCCCTAGCGCATTGTTCTATGGCTACAATTTCGGCCTGGAACACAGTAGGGTGTTGTCCGAGACCCAAGTTTATTTTCGTCCTTGGTTTGTCCCCATATATACCTGCTCCAACTCCTTGGTCTGTTTTGGAGCCGTCTGTATACCAGATTAGGTCGGCTTTAATGGGAGGCCCTGCCACCCAGTCCTTTCTGTCTGGTATTAAAGTTTGAAAACCTTTGTTTTAGCCAGTAGCTTGGTACCATTTTGTCTGAAGGCTGGTACTTCTTGGTCCTCCTTGAATCTCCATTGTATGGGATTAAGCAGCCCCGGTTCAACGATTCACCCCTAACTCTTTGTGATACGGAGCCCCTTTAAGGCACGCTACGCTACTGCCTCGGTTACAATAGCAAGCAGAAGCATTGAGCGAAGAGTGTGACATCTCTGTACTGGTGGCCGGAACTCGCTACGATATTTTGTGGTAAACAGCGTTTTGAAACCAGTTTACGTACATTTAAAACGCTCCGCTAATAATATTTGATCATTTCAAGCGGTAAATGGCAGGCCTTTTTGCTCATGTATACTCCAGCCGCCTGTTTTAAAAGATATATTTTTTTGTTAACATAAAGATCAAAGGCAGCACTATTCGCTCTCCGCTTTACGCTTGTTATCGTAGCCGTAGCCTAAAACATGCAGAAACATGAGTTTCCAATAAAAAATATCAAATTTGGTCCACTCTATACATTCTTATTTCTGTATTTGTTTGAATTGATCCGTTATATTTTAGATATTATGATCAGAAAAGAACAGCAGCTAAAAAACAACAAAAAACCATAGAATCACAAACAAAAGCTTTGAAATCTGCCGAAAGGAAGACAAAACAGACCTTGAAGGATGTTCAAACTATAACAAGCATAAATAAAGCTAGAAAGGTCTATTGGTTTGAAAAGTTTTATTGGTTCATTAGTTCCGAGAATTATTTAGTTATCGCCGGTAGAGATCAACAACAGAATGAACTTATAGTAAAAAGGTAAGATTTGTTCAATAACAATAGTTAAATTCAGTGTTGACATAAATAGTCCCCCCTGCTAACTTTTGTACCCTTAATTATTTCTTTATGAAATTTGGGTGTGACTAATGGGAGAATATAAACTAATCTTTGACGTAAAAATGATAGTTGCAACAATCAAGATGGCGGATGGGCGCCATCTTGGAAACATAAATTAAATGGAAAGGGGGTCTTGAGCTTAAAGCTTCTGGTAAATACCCTATAATCCTAAAATATATAGTCAATATCTTCAGCTACTGCAAAATGGCGGTACTTTAAAAATCGCCTAATTACCTGATTTGGATGGCCATATTTCCGAAACTTATAAAGTTAGATGTATATATTGTGGTATTTTCTGAAAGCTCTTTTAAATATCTTTCCAGTGGAGATACTGATAATAATATACAGGGTAGGACCTTTGGTAGGACAAAAAGTACTTATTTTTTTAATGATGCACCATGTATATTTAAATACAATTAAAAATACCATATTAAGTACATCTAACATTCTTAATTTCGAATATATGGCTATCCAAATCAGAAATTAAGGTAATTTTTAAAGTACACCATTTTTTAATAGGTAAAGATATTGACTTTATATTCTAGGGTTATAAAGTACTCATCAGGAGCTTTAAAATGATATGCCACAAACCCCCCCTTTCCATTTAATGTTTTTTTTCCCAAAATGGCGCCCATCCGCCATCTTAATTGCCACAACTATCATTTTTACGTCAAAAAGAAGTTTATATCCTTCCATTAGTCATAACCAAATTTTGTAAAGAAAAATAAGGGTACAAAAGTTAGCAGGGGGACTATTTACGTCCACACTGTATATGTCCGTTGTCGCCTTTGAAGCCCTTAAAGTTCTTTTGTTATTTCTAAAATTGTTGTTTTAACTGGTACAGTACTACCTTCAAATAAGAATGCAAACCTCCCAATTACCAGCATAGTACCACTCATCTTAACTATACTCTTTGTTCGACGGTATAAACCACACAAGTATTTAAACCAACATTTCAAAAGAAATTTAAATTTAACAGAAATAGCCACAGCCTACGACACCCCTTACGGTTTGCCAGTCAAAATAAAATACAAAATAATTTTACTCGACGTCCACCCGCAGATTGTCAACTGCTACGCGATCGTCTGGATGTCGTCTCCCACCACTTCCACAATAAAAAGTTGGGCTGTGATCTCTTCCATTATTCTCTATCTTAAGACAAGCGTCGCTTTTTCCTTATTCTTCTTGTTATATTCGTATGGTCAGATAATAATTTTTTAGGCCTGTATGCAGAATCAGCAAGGCAATTATACATGGAAAAGAGATAGTCTAACGCGAATACCGGCATGTAAACATGGGTAACTAATAGTGCTTGTTTTGTTATTGCAATACTTGCCAATATCCCAGAAACAATTGCTTATAGAGTATATTGTGTATCGCCTTGTTACTGCGCTGAGGTTCCCTGAATGTGCCACAAAAATAAAAAAGTTATGTAGACACGTCAGAAATTGATTGATGTATGATTGAGTTTCAGGAACAAATTGAAAAACATTTTTAGGTATATGAAACCAACAGATGTTTATGTTCATGCTGATATTCACGGAGCAAGTAGTGTTATTATTAAAAATCCAACAGGTCAACCAGTTCCCCCAAAAACCTTAAATGAAGCTGGAACGATGGCGATATGCTACAGGTAAATAATTGTGAAAACAACAGTAAAATATATTGTCTTTAATACTGCTTTAGCAATTTAGAAAAACAAATTTAAAAAATGGTAATATTTTTTAGTGTAGCATGGGAGGCAAAAGTCGTAACAAATGCATATTGGGTGTGGGGTGAGCAAGTTAGTAAAACCGCACCCACGGGAGAATATTTGACAACAGGTAATATTATAAGCATTTATTTATTTATTTACAGTATCTATAGCTTTGCCATTTACAGATAGCATCATATAGGCATTGTTCACCTCATTTCCAAAGGTTGAAAGAAACAATAAAAAATATGTACAAATAGATAAAAAATATATATATATCTATATAT
>JACEGR010000708.1:0-225409 GCA_014170235.1 Listronotus bonariensis | reverse complement strand
TACTAACTGAATGTTTTAGATGAATTTCTTCCAACTGTTTATTTCATATTAAATTCACCAAAGTACAGCTTGGTAAGGATTTTATGGTATTTCATATTTATATACGGTGGAATTTTAAATTTGTGGCAAATATATCTTTTAGTATCGGTGTTTAAAATGAAATATTTTATGCAGTATGGACCTTTTTGTTTTATATCTTTATTTGTGAGTAAGAGTTATGTATTATATAAAATCTTTGTTTATATGTAGTTTTACTTTTACATAACGTTTTATTTCACAAGAGTTTTCTTTTTGTTTCTTTTACTTTTTAATGCTAATCGACAAATATTTAATTAGGTATTTTTTAAATTTATAGCAATACTGTCTTTTCTTATAAATATCTAGATTTTGTTTAAGTAGCTTTTGATAATTTTAAAAAACAGTTATTACAGGTTGTTTTCTAATTACGGTAAAATAGTTTAAGGTAAAGTAAATTTAACATAAAAATAATGTACGGTCCTCATTTTTGTGCAGATTTAAGATACTTTTTTAGCAAATAAAAAAGCGTTTTTATTTTTCAATATTTAAACGTAGTTTGCTCAGTTTTCCGGAAAAAAATCGGTAAAGGAACATTATTGGGCTTTTTTTTTGTTAAAAGTAGGATTTATAATTTTTTATGAGGAATTATAGAAGCTGTTACAGAATGTTGTTAAGAAAAAAAGTTTATATAAGCATGGGTCCGCAAATTTTTCGTTCCTAATATACAGTATGTTAAACTTTAAAAAAATCCAAACAATTTTAAAACCACTTATTTTAATAAAAATTATTAGACTAAAAATACTTATTCAAAAACCTTATTCAAATATAAATGTGTTGTTGTTATAACATTGCTAATAAGAGAATAAAAATCATAATTTTAAAACGAATAAGGTTCCGCAATGCATATGCCATTTAGTGTATTTAATTTTGTTTTCTCTTAAATCAAAGAAGAAACGAAACAAAAATAAATAAAAGCTTTATTTTTATTTGCAATTCAAAACAAAGCAAAATTTTACACACATATACAGGGTCAGTAGAGTCCCATTTTTTTGAAATATTTCTTCAGTTGCCGCCACTGGACTTATTAAATGGTAATAAGTTGGTGATAAAATATTCATTTAATGCCATAGTTATTAACAGTCGAATTAAAACAAAATTGGGTTAAGGATTTAACACGCTGTATCTTAAGAACAAAGAATTTTCGGATCTATGTTTATAAAATATAAACCTAAAGTAAATAATTAATAGTAAAGATTGCCTTAAAAAATTTTAGCAACATTTTGTCACACCCAGGAAAACAACAACAAAAAAGCAAATACGTTTTAATATAGTCTATGACCGAAAAGTGTTTTAAAAATTCTGAGGTTTTTTAAAAAGTATGCCAGTATCTTGAAAAATAATTAGCTTATAAATAAGACCTACATTTATTCTCGCAATTGTTAAACAGCCTGTCTAACACCCCATAAAGCATTGTTTATATAAAATTCCGCTCTTGCCTGGTTTTTAGATGTTTGCCCCATTTGATCTTCCAGTGTCGTTAACGCTGTCAAAGCAACGAAACATTTCTTCACGGACGTAATACAGATAAAAATATAAAAATATGGGTACATGGCCGAATTTAAGGGAGGGTCGGCGGGGCTATTGCTTCAGGGCCTTTACAACGAATTTGAGGGTCTCTACGAACGACTGTTCTTTAAAAAAGTGTAATGGTTGTAATGGGAAGCATGAGTATTTTGTTTGCTCTTAAAAATGCTTGGAGAAACCAAATTTTCACTACTTTACTACGTACAAAACGTATATAAGGTGTAACATATTCGAGGAACACCATAAGGACCTTGGAAACGGCAAAAGATACAGGGTTTGTTACATTGGAGCAAAGTTGCGCATTTTTATGCTTAACAATATTCCGTTTTAAAAATTTAAAAATTTGGAGCCGTTCCGGAATTGTCCGAAAATAAACGACATTTTGCGACATAGTTTTTTTAGTTTATTTGAAAAGATGTTTCAAAACAAATGACACATTATCATTGCCACTCTTTCTGTTCTTTAAAATGATGACATTAAATTTAAGATTTGACGTTCCGTCTTTTAGCCACCATCATTAACTTTGTTTTATTAAATGGACAAAATATTTAATTTTTTACTTAATAAACATGACTTTAATTCCAAATTTACCGATATATGACACTTTACATTTATCCGACATTTCGAACCGAAAAAACCATCATTTACTATTTTGCCATTAAAAATTAAGATTTTATTTCAACGACCGTGGAAATTTCCATTTGAAGGTAATGGTAGGGAAGCCCAAGAGGGGATTTCGGGATTTACTACAGCGCGGCAGATTAATATACCGGAGGATACCTTGAACCCGATTAAGAACCTCCACTAAATATGAGCCCCGTATACGTCGAGCGCGTCAGATTAAGATAGGGTGAGTTAATTATACATGCTAAACAGTCTGTATATTACTAATTTGACTATTTGAAAGTGACGTAAAGGACAGAGCGCTACAAGTAAAATCATTTTAACAGTTTTGAGCGTAGCAATTTTAATTATTTTGAGAAAAGTAATTGAAGGATAACGAAAAATATATAATTCGATAGGATCCAAACGATTTCCACAAACCGAAATAATAACAATATTTTTTGACATATTTAAAAATCTACAGCGGCCTTTTCCACCAATGAAAATATATACAACATATAACATTTTTGTCTTCTTATTATCCAAGCTCTGCAACTCAATTGGTCTCTTTGACGCTCCAGTAAATCCCGATTTAGCATCGTGGGCTTCCCTACCATAAGAATACATCCATATTTTTTCATTAATACTCATTATTATTGTATTAAGTTATTTATTTATTCGCAATTCAACTAAAAAGCTACAAGAGTTAATGTAAAATTTACGTACATTGGCTTCTACGTAATAAAATAATAAATTTAAATTAATCAAACACCTCTAATAATTTAACATAGCCTGTCATAAAAAAATAGAAGGTTTGGGGACAAAATCGTTATTTGCAATGGTCAAATAGTGAATGATAATTTTTCGATTATATTAAAATACGAGTTTATTGAGTAAAAATCCAAATATTTCGCCGATTTAAAAAAAGAAAATTAAAGATAGTGGCTCAAAGACAAAACGCCGGATCCTAAATTTAATGACAATTTTATAGAACAGCAAAGTTGCAATGACAATGTGTCGTTTCTTTTAAAATAAACTAAAAAAATTAAAACTGTTTTGCAGAATTTTGTTTTTTTTTCAGATTATTCCAAAACGGCTGCAAATTTTTGAAACATAGTATTATTAAGCATGAAAATGCGCCACTTTGCCCCAATTTAACGAGCTCTGTATCTCTTACCGTTTTCGTAATCCTAATGGTGTTCCTCGAATCAGTGACACCCTATATACGTTTTGTACGTAGTAAAGTAGTGAAAATTTGATTCCCCAAGCATTGTGAAGAGCAAACAAAATACTCGTGGTACCCATTACAACCATTACACTTTTTTCAAAGAACAGTCGAATTTGTATCATCCTGCATAGTGACCTTTGCTTATTTATCAGTGAGTACTTTTTCTGATTTCCAATTTTTTTTGGATACAAAATTTCATTTATTTTGAGGGGGTCCCCACAAGCTCGTTGCACCAGGGCCTCCACACCTCTACTAAATCCGGCCCTATATGGGTATTATGGTGAAACGAAAAAATATCTGCTCCCAAATAATTTTCATACATTCTTTAAATGGTGTCTCTGGATATACAAAAACTCGTGTCGAAATCTGAACGGATTAACGTTTTATCTTTAGGTTTCTCATGGGGTCTAAAGTTTCCAAAATATGTAAATGTTATTGTTTTTGTTTCGACCGAATTAAAAAATCTAAACACACATATTTTAGATAATGCCTTAAGCCTAAAGGTGCGGTTACATGGGTTTTCGATGGTCTGCAATGGTCTTCGATGGTCTGCGGCACTGTAAAAACGATGCGGGGTTTAGCAGAGATAGAAATATTTTAAAAGGACGCGGGTTGAGTCAGTGTCCCGTTGCAACATGGAGTAAAGAGAATAAATTATTGTTGCTATTCACTTGCTAATTATTTAAAAAAATAGAGGTACAAATTTCAAAGAGATCGATACAGTAGTTTTAATAACGTGAGTTGTTGGATAAGCGCTTTAAAGTTAGCTTCGTACATAAGAGTCATGGATAAGGTGGTTACTTAAACCTCCGTATCTTCGTTAATTTTGCTTTGATTATTCTTAAATTTTTACAGTGTTCTTAAAATATTCTTCATGTAGAAAATATATTGTTTAAAAGTTTAAAAAAAAAATTAAAAAGCTTTATATAAAAATCGTATTTTTTTCTACCAAACCATTATTTTTTGCAAATATACTTTTTGTTTCGAAATAGCCCATATGTATATGTATGAATATCAAAAAATATAAATCATCTAAAAGTTTTCTGATTTTAAATAATAGATAATAATAAAAATAATTTAAAAAATCAAAATCTAAGCTGTTATTTAGGGCCTTCGACGAATGCCTGTTTACAGCTTCATTTACCCGACTATTTGAGTTGCTGTTTTGATCTAGGTATGCGATATGTAAAATTTTATTTTTTTACTTTTATTTATTTAGTATTTTAGGCTTTTTACTAAGTTTTATTGATTTATTTCTTTAAAGCCGTTTAATTTTTTTAGTATTTTTGTTTAAAATGGTGCAATTTTATTTAAGGGACTGCAATATAGTAGTTTATTGTATTGCTAATCTTTGTTTTAAATGTTTAATTTTCCTATTTAAGATAACATCTACTACCGGTTTAAAGCTTCTTTCATATCGTGCATACATGCCATTTATAAAAGAAAGTAAATTAAATTTTTATTGGAGCCTTAATATGGCTAGTACAAGGTTAAGAACTAAAATTATTAGAGAATTCAAAGCGTTGGACGCTATTTACATTATTGGTTTGCTTTTGGCCCTTGCTTTAATGATGGTTAATATTTATAATTGGATTTGTGACGATGAACGTTATTTGGCATTTAACCCAATTATTAATAAGAAAATACCAGGTATGAAAATATTTAAAAAATTATTAAGAATATTAGAAAGTAATAACCAATTTTTTTTTTCTGTATTAGAGGCTATCAAAGCCCTTAAAAAGTAACTAAAAGAGCGATTGGTTTTAAAAAGGGGCAGTTTATGCATACATATTATTTAGAAATATTTATTATACAGAAAAAAAAGAAAGACTGAAATCTAAAATCCAAAAATTAATTATTTAATAAATCCAAAATCCGTTTTAATTAGTCCTGGTTAGATAAAAGGATGTTCCATTTTGGTTGCAACAGCAAGGTATCTCAGATATTATTAAAGATAGAACCTTGCGGTTTTCGCGAACCTTGGTTACTTTTTTATGAAACAAAAGATGCTTTAAATAAAGCCATCATACCTATCTTGTTTTCTGAGCTACAAAGCGATTTTGAAAATTTTGCGGTTTCAGGTACCCTTTGTATCTCAGTAGGCTGATAACGTATAAAAAAGTTAAAAACGGATATACATTTTTAAGTAGAACGCAGGGGCGTAGTAAGAATTTTTTTAAATATTTTTTCTTTAAAAATATTGATTAATGATTGTTATTTTTATAGGAACACCCTGTATATTTGTCAATAAATAAATTTGCCTATTTACAAGCTTTTAAAAAATATACAACACTGTTGAAATATTTTTCCAAACAACGACAAAATTCCCAATATTCATAATTCACATCCAAAATTTCGCAGTAGGCCATGCAAACAAATCAGTAACAGTTTTTTCATGGACTTGATTATTGTAGTGGTTCTTATGTTACAAATTTAAAAATTGAATTTTTCTGTTTGATTTAAATATTTTTTTTTTAATAAAAAATAAACAAAATAGAATATGCTAACAATAAATTAAGAAACCTATTAAATAAAAAACATTTGCTAATTAAAAATTTTGCTAAAAAAGTGCTACCTACATTAATTTATATAACAAAAGAAAAACCATTAGCTTTTTTTTTTGACAAATATAAGGGTGTAATAAAACAATGAAATTTGGACAAAATCTGACAACGCAAGGGCATTCTACGAAAAAATATATATAAGAATTAGTTTTTACCTTCTTGACACGTTAGGGGTAGCTAAAACTGCAAAATTTTCAAAATCACCCTGTAGCTCAGAAACTAAGAATGCTATAACGGCTTTTTTCATGGCATCTTTCGTTTCACAAAAAGTAGCTCAAGTTTGCAAAAGCCGTAAGGTTTTATCTTTAATAATAACTGAGGTACCCCGCTGTTGCAACCAAAATGGGACACCCTGTACAGTTATTATTTGACATATTTATAAACTTAAACCATTAAGTATTGTTTTAAATGTTCATTCAGTAGTAAGATTGTGTCTTCGATCATTCAAAATATTTTTATAACTGAAAAACGTCGCTCCACGTCCACTGAATTAACTGGGCAGAATTAGAAATTGGTACTATGTTGGCAGCTATATTTTCGGTAAAAAGTTCTGCCGTCTCATTTTGAAACTATTAATTTTACACAAACTTTCAAAGCCTAAATTATTGTTTAATATTTTTTCAATAAAATTATTAAAGTTTTCCGGGAAGCCCTTGGCAACTACAGTAGGCGCGCTCGACGATCTTTTGTCTTTTTTATTTTAATATCGTATGTAGATACCGAAACAAAAGATGCGCGGCTCGTAAATGATCTGCGCTCGAAAAATCACAAAATGTGTGAATAATATGCATCCTAACTATATTTTAGAAAAAATATACTATTAACAATGGGAATAGCATATAATTCGGCCTCTATTTATGTATGTCCGGAAAAAAGTATCCACACCATATTAGTTACTATAAAATAATGTGGGTTTTTAAAGCTTTACTCTTTTACACTAACACTTTTTATATTTTTAGCAAGTTATGTTTACTTCGATCAAGTATTTTTATTAATAATATAAATAATTCCTACTGGTTAACAAAATTTTAATATGATTATAAATTACATATCAGTTTATGTCTAACAAAAATTATGTTGACCAGTGTAATTAATAAAAAAATAAATCCATGTTTTTAAACTTTAATTCCTTTTTGGAACTTTAGCACTGTCTGTTTACTTGAATGGTATTAATCAAGTATTGGCATTACTAAGTGTCATTCCAATGGTGTCATCATCATGGTATAGCATGTATATATCAACATACTTAAAATATCAAATGTATATGCTCTGCGATTATATTAAATCTATTAATTTATATTATGACTATAAAGACATAAAAGAACTATTAGAAAATGTTGAATATCAGAGTCAAGTAAGAGAAAGACTGTTGTTTTGTATAAGAAGACATCAGAAGTTATTAGAGTAAGTGGTAAATTTATTTCTAGAACTCTTTTAAAAATATATCAAAATCATAATTTGTGTATTAAATCTTTTACTATAAGCATGGGACTTGGCCAACAAAAGCGATTTTTTTTAGTTTATTTAAAATATTGTTCAAGGTGACAAAAAGAAAATATCGTAAGCGTTTAGGCCTTAATATTAATATTTGGGGGTCTATCGCCGTTAATTTAGATTTTTTTGTACTTTTCTTTTTACCTTAAAGCTGCCTAACTATCGGGGCAAAAAATATCCTTACATACACCCTAAGGAAATTAAATTGCCCAGAAAAAACAAACATCTCTTTATACAAATGTTCGATAGGCTATGATATTCTTAACTGGGTCTGGTTTTAGAATTAGGTTCGGGTTGGACGTACTCAAATTAAACACATCTTTTCTACCCAAAATCCAAAACTATATTCACCTTAATTAATGTTGAACAACCTTTTGTGTCTATGGCTAAACTGCTTACATATCATATTAGGTAAAGCTAACAACCTTACGTGTAACACTTATTTTAACAATAAGCTTATGGTAGCATTTTTATTATTTATCATTAAGGTTCATTTACTTATTACATACTACCACACCTTTCCTACTAAAAAAATAAAAAACTATGTTACAAACATTGTTTTTTTTGTATATACAATAACTTATCTCTATTATAACTAACATTATAACCATATTTAGTCTAATTAACTACTATAATATCGTTTAAGTCTATTTTTATGCACTTCTACATTTTTACCGTCAATGTTTAAAATAAGATTTACACCGTTTTCCTTAACAATCGTATACGGTCCTTTAAACAAAGTGTCCATTTTATTCACTTTACTATTATTTTGTAGCAACACTTTTTCACCTGGCTTAAAACTAATTTCTTTACAGTTTTTATCAAAATTTTCTTTTTGTTTGCATTTTGCTTCTAAAATATTAGCTCTTGCATCATTCCAAGCTTTCTGCAGTCTAAACTTAATTTCTAATGGATAATTGTCAAAATTATACACGGGATCTATGCCGTTTTTAACATTACTGGGAATTATACAAGGCTTTCCAAAGACAAGTTCAAATGGCGTATATTTCGTACTTGTATTTACGCTGTTATTATACGAAAAAGACCAAAAAGGAACCCAAGCACTCCAATTATTAAAGCTCTCTGAAATTTGCATTCTAAGATATGCTGATAAATGTTTATGAGAATTCTCTAAAGCTCCTAAAGTTTCGTGATGATAGGCGGTGGAATTTATTTGATTAATTTTCAATAACTTAGAAGTTTCTTTAAAGACGTTTGACAAAAATTCAGTTCCCTGGTCGGTGATAATGTCCCGTGGAATACCATAACGCAATATAAACTTTTCTACGAAAGCCTTAGCTACAGTTAATGTTTCTTTATCTGGTAGTGGATAACATTCCACAAATTTGGAAAGATCGCATTGAATTGTCAAAATGTATTTGTTATTTTGCACGTCTTCAGGTAACGGACCTACTAAATCTAGAAAAACTCTTTCGAAAGCCGAAGTAGCTGTTGTAGTGATTGTCATTGGTTGTTTAATCATATTTGCATGTTTATACCTTTGACAGTCATCACATCGTTTAACAAAAGCTGCTACGTCTTTCTCCAAGTTGGGCCAAAAATAGTTTTTTCTAATATTTTTACACATTCGAGTTATACCTGCATGTCCACCTGTATGTGATAGTCATTTATAATTAATTGTTTTAATTCATCTTTACCAACGCGTTGTTTATCTTTTATAACTAAAATTTTTAGTGCACTATTTTTGAAAATATTTTTCTGTTTTCTTAAGTCATTTAAAATTTTTTCTGAACGTTCATTTCTTAAAATAACGATTTCCGGAATATTATTTTCATTGCAAAATTTTTCCAGATGTCCCAACGAGGTACCTAAGTCATACGTTGGTCGACTATCCTGGATTATATAAATAATTTGCAAATCGACGTCGTATACTAGATTATTATTATTTACTATATTTTTCTTTTTATTACTAGCAAGCTTATTTTTTAAATCAAAGTATTCTGTCCGCGAGATTGGGCGTAGTTCTATTAAATTAGCCGGACGTTTAAGTAACTCTACTATAACTGGTTGATCAGGCCTATTATTTATAGAATCACTTTTCACTTCTAAACAATTTTCTTGTTTTTATATTGTGCTCGTGTCATTACATTCATAATCCCATTTACTTTATCATTCATACTGTTTAACTCATCAACATTTATACACACACGCGATAGAGCATCTGAAGTTACATTCTCAGAACCCGGCACATAATAAACAGAAAATTGGTATTCTTCTAGAATTAATCTAAACTTGGTTAGTCGACTAGATGGATTAGTCATATTAAATAAATATATTAATGGTTTGTGGTCAGTTAATATTTTAAACTTTTTGCCAAATAAGTATGGACAAAAATGTTTTACCGCCCACACTATCGCTAAAAGTTCTTTTTCTATTGTACAATAATTTTTTCTCAGCACTGTTTAGTGACCTTGATGCAAACGCTACGGGTTTGTCATTGGAATTTGACAAAATCGCTCCCAATGCAAATCCGCTAGCATCGGTACGTAAAATAAATTCATGTTTTGGTGAAAAATTGGGATACTGTAAAAAAGGTGGGTTAACAAGAGAATTTTTTAATTTCTCAAATGATTCCTGACATTCTTTTGACCAATTTAAGGCAACACCTTTCTTAGCTAATCTATTTAACGGATATGCAATTTCCGCAAAATTTTTATAAATTCACGGTAGTAATTAGCAAACGCTACAAAACGTTTTGTTTCGTCTCCGCTTTTAGGCGTCGGATATTGCATAACAGCCTTGGTTTTTTCAGGATCTGGTAATATACCTTCAGAAGATATTAGGTGACCTAAATATAAAATTTCTTTTTTCAAAAATTCGCACTTTTTGGGATTAAGTTTTAAATTTGTAGCTCTAAGTCTGTGCATTACTTTAATTAAATTTTGATTATGATTTTGAAGGGAATTTCCAAAAATGCAAAGGTCATCTAAATAGACAAAACAAGCGTCATTTAACCCGGACATCGCTATAGTCATGAGTCTTGAAAAAGTGCTAGGACTGATTTTTAAACCCATTGGTAACCGTTTCATTTGAAATTTACCTTGATTTGTTGTAAAGGATGTCAAAGGCCTACTACTTTCTTCAAGTTCTAATTGATAATAAGATTGGGCTAAATCCAAATGTGAATAATAAATAGAACCCGAAAGAGAGTCCACAATGTCAGTAACATTTGGCAGGGGCCATTTTTCATCCTGAATTTGCCTATTCAATAGTCTGTAATCTATAACAACTCTGTGTCTTTTCTCACCGTTTGAATAAGCTTTTTTGGAACTAACAATAGTGGCGAAGAATACTCCGAAATCGATGGTTCAATTATATCTTCTTTTAACATTTTCTTAATTTGTTTTTCCAACTCTTGCTTTTGAGAGTGAGGTAACCTATACGGCTTAACATATACGGGAGATGAATTTTCTTTTAACCGAATTTTTTGTTTATAAATATTGGTTACTGTTAAGGGGTCATTGTCTAAATGAAAAATATCTGCAAACTTAGCACATATTTTATCGATTGAAAGTTTTTCTTCCTTATTGAGTGACTTTGTGTTAATTAAACTTAAAATTTTTTCCACACGTTCAACAGATATGTTAGTTTTTTCAAATTTGCATAGATCATACTCTTGTAATTTTTGTATCGTGGGATGATAATTTTTAAGTTTAATTTCCTTTTCGGTAACATTTAAAAATCGAACTGGTATTTTATTCTCTTTTGCATTAACTATCATACTCGCTACTAATACTCCCTCACACAATTCATCATTCATAACAAGCCATTCACCCTCTAACTTTGTGTCAATATATTTAATTATTTCACATCTCGGGGGAACAAAAATGCAATTTTCGTTCTTTGATTCCAACGGAATACATATTTTCCTATCGTTAACCCATAAAGAAAAAGTAAAATTTTCATAATTAATTGTAGAATTAAATTTTTCAAAAAATCCGATCCTAAAACTTCTTGCATATTGCTATTAAAGCTCTCTATAACATTAAATTGGTGAGTAATATTTATGCCGTTTATCGTAAAAGAAATATTTGCTGATCCTAGCGAAACTAACCTAGACTTCCTTTTCCGTACCAAGCTGACTTTGACATGTTGAAAGTGGCTGTTTGGTTACTCGAAGCATTTTCAATTTCGATGTCACTAGACGAGGTATTTTCTTGCACAGATTCAGTCTCAAATTCACTATCCGTATCGTGTTCACTGTAAATTTCGTCGTCAACTTCGTGGTTATCACTTTCGCCTGCATGATCAAATAATGTTTGTGCGGCTTGCGATCCATTTTCTACTTCTTGGAGAGTTTCTGCGCCTCATTTACATCTTTCAACTCTTTCCAAAACTCTTCGCTATTAAGAATGTCTTCCAGCTCCGCTGAAGTTAGCTGCTTGCTTGTAGAAGCCATTTTATCTAGAAAAAAAGAGTCTGTGTCAGTAAAATAACATATTTGAATTTAAATCTAAAAATTGCCTAAACAATTAACAAAAATTTACACAAAAATGAGTACATACCTGTGTAATGAGATAACACTTTGTTTACGTAAGTACTACAGACGGATCACGGAGACCCAACTACGTAATTATTTCGAATTTGGCAACATCAACAAAACCGCCTGCCACGTCTCCGAGAGAAGCACTAACTAATAGGAGAATAGCTGGACGTACAGCTCCCCCACCACCAAGGTTACATAGGTTGTGCGTATTAAAACTAACGCCGGGTCACACAGACCCCGTCGGTAGCAGTTACGGGTTAAAAACATAAAGTCAAAGTCCTTTTCGGAAATTAGATTTATTACGATACTTCTGTTTGATTTAACACTAAATCAACTTCAAAGTATTTTTTTCAGTCATTATATAGGTGGGGGTGGGAAAGCGATTTGTTAAGTAGAGTCCATTTCCTTTTCGGACTCCCCGTACAGGGATGCCGGAGGGGGATTGAAAAGACATTTTTTCTGGTCTCGTCATTTAAGTTAACTAAAATTTGTATTATATATGCAAATTTATAATTGGAATTATTTAAATTGCAGAAAAGTACTTTGTGTTATAATTAAATTTATCCTTGTTACGCAATTATTATTGCAAATTTTATTGACGTCGAAAAAGGTTATATTTTCAAATGCAATTAGGTTAGACCTAGACCCAGAGATTCCTATTATTTTTGTCTTTTTTGTTTCGTCAACGTTAGCTAAATTATTCAATGCATTTGAAAAATACAACTTAAGCTTGCTCCTGTATCACACAAAAATAATAAGTCTCTTGACCCACATTTTACTCGAATATTATTTAATCCATTTATGCTATTTAAAAATCCTATGCTTTCATTTAAATTGTTAGGCACGAAAAATAAGTCACCTCTAGGTTCATCGCTACTTGCATTTTCTGCACCTTCAGCAACATATACGCGGCCATTACTATTCCTCGAACTGGTAAAATTTCGGCCTTGTGGTCTCCTAGAAAAATTTCTGCCTCGACCTTGGCTTTGGTTCATAGCTCGCTGGTTGTTTTGATTTTGATAATTATTACTGCTTACATAGTAATTATTATTTCCGCGATTAACGTGCCTTAAGCCTTGTCTACCCCTAAAAGGATTATTAAATCTACCACTCCTATTAATGTTATTATTGCCACGACAATTTTGTGTACGACCACGCGTATAAAATAAATTCGTCGAAGGGACACTCGAAAAATTTGCAAGCTCTTCATCTTTCGCTCCCGCTATAGCGTCTTTTAAATTGTCATAATTTCTAGCTTTTATTATTGTTTTTAAATTATTGTCTCGTAAGCCATTCGCAAAAGCATTTATAGCGTGTTTTTCATTTGCCGACCTAAGAATTTGTAAAGAATTTTGATTATCAGCTTGAGAAATGGTTAAATCAATCATTAATTTTTCTATATTACGCGCATAATCATCGATACTTTTGTGACCTTGTTTAGAGTTAAATAATTGGGTTGCTAGGGCAGCTGATGATTTTTTCGTAAGAAGATGTTTTTTCATATCACAAATTAACTCTGCAATGGTGTTATAAGTTGGTTCCAAGCGCATTTTAGCATTTTGCGTTAATTTAACTTTAAGAACATATTTAATAAGAACAGCTTTATCCTCATTATTTAACATTTCGCTATACAGCTCAATTGCATCAATTAGCTGTTTGGTGGAATCTTCCGATCCATCCATGTTAGGTAATGTGGATGCTGCTGTTTTCATATCAAATGTATTTGCCATTTTTACTGTTGGACTTTCACCTATAACACTTATGCCTTGCACCACTTCCGTAGGGTTTTGTATATTTAGTTTTGCTACGTTAGCAATCTCTACTCTTCCTAACAATACTTCCTTACACTCATTAATATTTAAAGATATTTCCTTAAAAATTTCGCTAGCTAAATTAAGTACATCTTTATGGTGCTCAGCTTTGGTAAAATTGATTTTTAGCTCATTAAATTTATCATCAAGTTTCTTTAACTCATTTAAAAATTTGTTAAGGCGCTCAAGATTTCCTCTACGTTCTTGAGGCTCTTTTCTAATATTTCTTCTTAAGTTTAAAATAGTCCCTAATAATTCCTTAAATTCGCTAACCATTGAAACATTTAAAACAAAGAGGAAAAGAAAAATATAGATATATATAATATATAACTAAATTAATAACTGTTTTTCATCTTACTGCTTATAGACCATCCTACTAGAATCCATAACTAACTCCATCATGTTTATCCAATTAACACCCTAAACACTAAAATTCACTATTTCACTACTAAGACACTACTACTCACTAACTTCTATACTAAGTTCACTAAACTAGCTCTTGGCTTCGCGTAATTTCGCGTCTAATTTTAAGTTCTAGGGTCTTCTTTGCACGACGACAGCAGTACCAAAAAATAAAAACAAGTAAAACTGTACCGCCGACCAACTCCAAAGCTTCCATTGTCGACACATTGCCATTGCCATTACTTCCATCAGCGGTAACGCCGCCGCTATTTCCACTTTGTGCTATAATAACTTCTTCCTTGGATTGTGTTTTACCCATTTTATTATTTGAACTTTCTTTTAGGGAACACTTAAGTCTTCTTAGATGGAACCAATTACTCTATCATGGCATTGTAACTTGCTAACTTAAGCACGAACGGCTGGCAGGATCGCCATATGATATTCTTAACTGGGTCTGGTTTTAGAATTAGGTTCGGGTTGGACGTACTCAAATTAAACACATCTTTTCTACCCAAAATCCAAAACTATATTCACCTTAATTAATGTTGAACAACCTTTTGTGTCTATGGCTAAACTGCTTACATATCATATTAGGTAAAGCTAACAACCTTACGTGTAACACTTATTTTAACAATAAGCTTATGGTAGCATTTTTATTATTTATCATTAAGGTTCATTTACTTATTACATACTACCACAAGGCAAGCCGTTATCGAATAATTATAATCAAACTTTAAACATTGATGTATTTTTTAGATTTCCATTTTTTAATTTGGAACTTTGTAACTAAGAAAAAATATATATAGAAAAATTCAACATAGATTCTTAAAGGAAATGTATTGCTCTACAAAAATGTCTCCTAGCGTTTTTACAAAAATCTCTCTCTCAAAAGCTATTCTCAATTTAACAACAACAATTTAACAACAAGTTAATTAGATTACATCATCGAAATCATAATTTTTTAAATTTTATCGCTTAAAATATCTAAATTATGAAATATATCCAAACCTATTACTGGTTAATAGCTGCTTGTTATACAAAAAGTTAGCTTTACTGTCTTAAAATAATTAAAAAGTTATAGTTACATGGTTTTGCTAATAAAAACTGTTTTGTTTACACTATTTCAGTATACCAATATAATAATTATTATGTACATTTACATCTTTTTCTTTATCTCTATGATATCCCACGAAGGCTTATGCCTAAAAATACCAGTGTACCGTGAGTGCCGGGTTACTGAATGTTTAACCCATTTTTGTCATTTTTCACAGCACTTTTTAGACAACGCGGTAGTGCCACCACGGACGTTAAATAACTACTACCTAGAAATGGCAGAATACTACACAGTGGCTTGCCATTGCAAACTGTGAGGTGACGAGCAATGAAAAATCCGATGTCCGACTCCAAGATTCGAACCCGGATCGCCCCTGCACCACTGCTCGCCATCATCCAATAAAATTACCGCATTTACCAGAATAGTATTTCCTTTCTTCATTTTTAATCGTTATTAACTTAAAATTGATGTATAGTGTATTATACATTTTTGATTTGGTATTTAATACAGAATCAAAATTTGTTAAAATATACAAAGTGTTTTATTTAAAAAACCGTAAAAATTCTGTTTTTAAAACACCTTGTATATTAACTACTACTGTCAATAAAAAGAGTGTATCAAAATAAACATTTCTTATTTAAAGTGTGTTGGGACACCCTGTATAAGACTTTAATAAAGAAAGAAATCATCAATGCGGAAGTTTTTACTACCAATCGTTGATAGTAAAAAACGGGAAAACGACAATTGTTTATTATTTGTTTTAAATTTTACATTTAAAAAGTAAAAACGTGTTAAATAAAGCAAATCAGTAAATTTGGAATTTTACGAGATAAGAAAATTTGCAAACCCATTTGTGAAAAGAAAATTTTCTGTGACCACATCACTTACCAGTGTACGTTTATACGGGAGTTATTCAAATATGATCTACTATCGCAAAAATTTACAAAAATTTAAAGTTTTTCTATGTATCTTCTCTCACTATTTACGCATTTTGTCCATCTTTCCGGAAGTTTTTTGATGCCGGCCGGTTTTCAAAAATTCTTTGCGCAACTCGGACAGCCCTATGCGCACGAATTTCTATACCTTGTGGTCGGTGTTGAGTCTTTGACCTCAGAAGGCTTTTTCAGGGGTCAGAACATATGGTAGTCGCCGGGTAACTGTAGAGGGGTGTTCCAGTACCTCCCACCCCAATTTTGATATTGGTATCGAGAATAATACGCTCGGTATGAGGGCGCGCATTATCCTGAAGGATAATCGCACTTCGTGTTGGAATGCTCCCCCGTTTCAAGCGATAAGAGGGTTTTAGTATGCAGCATTGATGGTACGTTAGGTGCGCAAAAAATTGACGTTCAGCATTATTTGTTTACGCGGCGAATGCTGTCTGGTGTAATGCTGGTTCGCGGTCGACGATCATGTGGCTTATTCTCGACGATTTCTTGGCAATCCTTAATTGCTTTGGCCCATTTAAACACAACTACCCTACTCAGATACCCACTACCGAACTGATTTTGCAAACGTACCAAAATTTTCGTTTTTTAACGCCATTCCACACTAAAAAACGAATGATAATACGTTACGCAACGGCGGTCGGCACTTGACGTTAACTCATGGTCGTAGGTTGCGCATGAAACATGTGCTTCCGACAAAAACTATGCCACACTGTTCGTAAGGGACCCAGTTACCACACACCGTCTACAGCGTTTGTCTCGATCATATTTGGACCACCCTCGTACAAGAGGCGATTTGCTTGGAGGCCGGAGGTTACTCCCCTTAACTTTATTATTTTTTATCGTAAAAAATAAATATTATTATTAGATTGTTGGGTTAATTATGTAGTTTCTGAATCAAAAATTAGGTTTTTAATATTTCTTAAAATGTACAGGGTAGGACAAGTATATTTTTTTAAATGGAACACCCTATGTATTATATGACTAAAACAATGATCTTTAAAAGAGCTTTAAAAAAATAGTACATTTGACATATCTATCTTCATTAGTTTCGGAAATATGGTCATCCAAATCTAATGAATAAGTATAAATTTCAATTATGGAGGTAGGCCATACTGGTTAAGCAAGAAGGTATTGGGATATCGGCCAGTAAAGCAACAAAAAAGGATATATGTGACTAATCTAATCAGAAATGTTTACATACGGGGATACAGGTTGGACTGTTTCTTTTTCTTACGTTGCCTATGTGTTAAGTTATTTAGCTGATCTGGTATGTATTATGGCAATAACTGCCCAATAATTTTATTTATGGCCATATTTCCAAAACCATTAAAGAAAGACCTACAAAATATGGTATTTTTGTAAGGCTTTTTGAATTAGGCTTTAAATGGTGATTCAATATAGAGGGTGTTCCATTTAAACAAATCATACCTCGTGTCTTACCCTGTATATCTTAAGAGAAAAAATAATTTTGATGAAAGATGCAGAAACCACAGAATTATCCCAACACAATGGTGTTTTTATTTTTTTATAGGTTTAAAACTAAAATAAGTTAGGGGGATGTAAAAAAATTTTTGAGTGTAGTACAGCTAAAAGTTTGGCCACACAAAATCGCACCGATGTCCCACAAGATCCACAACTGTAGCACGACCGTGTCTCATACGGTCTGAAACATGTCCAGCCAATGAAATTATTCGTGGATCGAATTGCGCCGATGTTTCTCGAACCAAGCTTTTAGTTTACGGGTGTCACCTTTTATTTCAGTTTATATCCTCTAAAAATTAAAAGTTGGTGGTTAAAGGTTAGTTCCTGTAAACAAACAATACAAGAAAAAGTAGTTTAATTAGTGTTAAAAAGTGTAATAATTATTTTTGTACGCAGTGCGTAAAATAGCACTTTTACGCCAGCGGATAAAAGTTGTGGGCGTAAAAGTGCTTTAAGCCAGAGGTGCAAACAATATTTTTTTGTACGACTGAAATTAATATACAAACATTCTCTGTAGTTGGAAGAAAATTTGCCAGCTTTTAATTTTTCAAATAGTTATCAGTATACTCTTAAAATATGTTTAATTAAATAAATTGTTGTTTTACCAAAAAAAAATAGAGCATTATTTAATTTTTATTATTGTTTTATAAATTTAGAAATGTGGGCGTTTTTAACACTTTTTTGCCCTAGGGCGTAAAAGTGCAATTTAACTTGCCCTTAAATGGGGGCGTAAAATTGTATTTTACGCCCGGTCGTACAAAAAATTAATTTTATAGTTACATCTTATAAATAATACGTGAATAAAACTTACGAATACATGGTTACTTTTTATTTTATAGTTTTTTTATATAATATTTCGAGAAATTAAATAGACTATAAACATTACGAGTTCAATGCAAAGTGACAAATTAAAAACGCGTCACAGCCGACGCGGCGTAACGTACAATGGTTGGTCGGTGATGTTTGTTTACTTGTTAAAATGCGGTGCGGGGTATGTAATCGGGCACCGAGTAGTGATATTAAGCCTACGGCATTTGATTACAACGTTACATTTTAAAACCGAGACAC
Organism: Listronotus bonariensis; assembly: GCA_014170235.1. Classification (NCBI taxonomy): domain Eukaryota; kingdom Metazoa; phylum Arthropoda; class Insecta; order Coleoptera; family Curculionidae; genus Listronotus; species Listronotus bonariensis. The sequence continues at coordinate 206,644 of JACEGR010000708.1, read as the reverse complement.
GGCAGTGGTACTCGGTGTGGTTAAACCTTAAAACTGGGTTACCTTGTTTGTAAAAGTTTATTTTAAAATCGGGTGTAATTTAAAGCGTGGTATAATTAACTCATATTACTGCAGTTTAATTAAATACAAAACTTTTGCACTGCAAGCCCCTACATTTCTTGTTGCGTGGCCCGAACTTAACGCGTACGACGCGACGCAGCACAGCAAGTACTTTTTAACTTATAAAATTAACTTTCATCTCAATTTGCAGCTTGCCTAACATTATTAAGTTGTTTTAAAAATGATAGATTTATATATTTTTTTATATTACGGATCTTTTATTTAAAAAAAAATCTGTGTACTATATCTAAAAAAATAAATATAAAAAATGCTGATTTAAAAAAATATATTTTAGTAATTATTTACAAACAAGGATAGGCTAAATTGGAGGTAAAAAAATGGCAAATGAAAAGGGGAAAACCCGAAGATCCGGCTGTTCTTTGTTATTCCGTACAATATTAATACGCTCTATTTAACTTTTTTAGGCATAATAACTTTGTTAAGCAACTGGATGCAAAGTCACATATGAACCTAGTATTTATTATAACCTCATTTTTGGTAGCATTTTATACAATTCTTACATTAGTTTCGGTAAGTGTTTAAATCTAAAGTTTAAAATAATAAGGCTTTTTGGTTTTATTGCTATTTCTGTGACAGGGTTCAAGCCATAGAAACAAAATACATTTTGAAGCTCTGTCGATTTTTATTTATAATGTATTTAATTATGCAACACAATAAAGCTTTAATGAATATTTAGATAATAAATCAAAGGATTATACAGAGTGTCCTAAAATTTGTGTACAGTGGCTCCAAAAACTACAGAAATTTTAAAAGGGTCCCAGACAAAACTGCCGATATTTTAAATAATTTAGTCGGTAGAGCACGGTCGTATTATACCTTCACAATACGACCGTGCCCTCCCGACTACCGTAAATCATTTTATAGCAGGTAATCGTCTTTTTAAGGGGTTATTTTTATTAGTAGATTATGCCGACGGAGCTTATTAAGGCGAAAAACCATACATCAAAACTCTATGTGATGATGTCGGAACACAACCGCGTCAATCAGATGTAGATGGGGATGGAAAAATGAACTTAAAATCCGAGGTAGAACATACAATTTAACTATGTAAAATTTAAAAAAGTTCAGAACCGGATATAATTTACACAGAACAAATGAAATTAATTAGTGAGAATAACATAGATTTATTTGTTAACCTTTACAATTGCACCTTTAATACAGGCAAAATACCTCGGGAATGGTTGGAATTTTTTTCATACCACTGCCAAAAAAGTCGGATCCCAAAAACTGTAGAGATTTAAGCTTAATAAGTCTTATGAGCCACGCACTAAAAAGTCTTGTTGAAAATAATCCACAATCTAATTTTTAGCATATGCGAAATAAATATCGGGGATGATCAGTTCGGCTTTAGAAGTGGAATGGGTACAAGGGAAGCACTGTTCTGCTTGCTAGTGTTAGCAAAGGGATCTCTTCATCTGTTTTAATGATTTTGTAAAGGCATTCTATAAAGTAAGACACCATTTGTTGGTGAAGTATCTTCATAATACAGAGTGTCCCACCGGGAACTGCCGCGATCGATTTTTCTAAAAGTACACTTTGAAAAATTTTAAAAATTTGGTATCATTATAAGGTCAATGGAAGACATACAACAAAAATATTTAAACAGCTCTACCACTTCCAGTTATATCGAAAGTTAATGTCAACTTTCTTATTTCAAATGGAACACCTTACATATTATTTATTTTTAAATTTGCGTAAAATTCAAAACATAATTTATGTTTAGTGTTCTATACCTAAGCCCAATCGTTTTTGACTTATTTTAAATTTTATGTCAAAAATGTAGTTTGCAAGCCATTACATACCTATTTATTTCTTCTAAACAAAATCCTTTAACATGAGTTGGGGTTGGGTTCCTTGTAAAGAAAGAACTTCTTTAGAAGACTGTATTGATATTTTCACAATTATTAAATACAGAGTGGTCAAAAATAATAGTTTAAAAATTTAACGACAAAAACCTTATAAGTAATTTTTTAAATAAAAACCCCTATTTTTATTACCTTATCCTATTAGGCTATAAAAATAAGGGTAAGTTTGTATCAGGATGTCTATTCCAAAAATGTATAGTTTTTGAAATATAAACTATTTAATATTTATCTGTTCTAACAGTGCATTTAAGTACGGGTAGGTACGGGGTAGTTGGCTGTGTTGCCGCATTTTGTTGTTAATGCCAACTAGAAGCCAAACCAAGCCGTACTAAAAAGCATTGTTAGAATACATACATATTAAATTATTAATATTTCTAAAACTATAAATTTTTGGAATATACATCCTTATACAAACTTATCCTTATTTTTGATGCCTAATAGCATAAGGTAAAAAAATATAGGGGTTACCATTAAAAAAAAATGTCTTGTAAGATTGTTGTAATAATTTTTAACGATTATTTTTAAACGTTCTTATTAATTGTGAAAATATTAATACGGTCTACTAAAGTTGTTCTTTTTTTACCGGAAACCCAAACCCAACTTATATAAAAGGCTTTTGTTTGGAAGAAATTAGAAAATAGAACATTATGCATAAATTATGTTTAGAATTTTACGCAGAATACAAAAAATAAATAATATATGGGGTGTTCCATATAAAATAAGGCAGTTGACATTAACTTCAGGTAGAACCGAAAGTGGTAGAGCTGGTAAAATATTTTAGTTGTATGTCTCCCATTGACTTTATAATTTTGCCAAATTTTCAAAATTTTCCAAAGCGTACTTTTCTAGAAATCGATCGCGGCATTTCCCGGTGGGAGACCCTGTATGGGGTTGGACAGAAACGACATTACACTGTTATACAACCTGTACCGGAACCAGAGTCCTAAAATTAAAATCGAAGACAACACATCCAAACAAAGAGAGATACGCAGGGGTGTAAGACAGGGCTGTGTCTTATCACCGTTGCTGTTTAATCTGTACTTATAACTTATTTTTGGTAGAGCCTTGAAGGGTGTCACAAATGGAGTTAAGGTTAACGGAGTAAACATTAATAGTAGCATATATGCTGATGATACTGTTTTAATCGCTAATTCGGATCTGAGCCTGCAGAGAATTATCGACAATGTTAACATAGCCTGTCAAGAGATTGGAATGAAAATATACATTTAAAAAAAAAAAAGGTGTTGTCCATTCAGTGATCAAAGAATATCCCACAACCGATAAAAATAAACGACGTATTGGAGCAAGAAAACCGGTTTAAATATTTGGTATGTTGGGTAGACTGCAAGTTGGACCCTGATGTTAAAATAAGATCAAGAATAGAACAAGCCAGAAATTGCTTTGTACAACTCAAAGAAGTTTTGTGTTCTTTCCCAATTAACCTCATTCTGCGATTAGGATTGTCAAAGTATAACGTTTGGTCTACTCTTCTGTGCGGTGTTGGATTTTGGATTGCATTTTTTAATTAAACACCCTGTATATTTTTTGGTTTTCGGATTCTACTGACCATTTTACATCATAATAATATATTCTAGCAAGTTTTTAACCAAATTTTATTTATAAATTAAAATTTAATTATTCATTTGGAGTGCCATGATCATTCTAAAATTACTTCTTATAGCTAAATTACTTACAAAAGAATACGACACTTTTTCAACTTTTTTATAAAGAGGCTCTAAATTTTATTTTTATTTGTTTTTTAATTAATTTAAAATATATAAGCATAGTTTTGTTGAAAACATATTTATAACAAGGCATCACATGATACGAAAAAGTTTTTTTAAATCTTAAAAACTATGATGTTTTTAGGAAAACTTCGGAACGTTTATAACTATTCTTGGATTATTAGTATTTGCCTACCAGGATTGTGTTATCTGTGCCTATGCACAGGTTCATGAAAATGCAGTAAGTTTAATTGTTGTCCTGTATTATATCCTTCAGCAAAGTAAAGTAATTTGCATGAAATAAAAGAAGAAATTATTGTTTATATATTATATATATATATATATATATATATATATATATATATATATATATATATATATATATATATATATATATATATATATATATATATATATATATATATATATATATATATATATATATATATATATATATATATATATATACAGGTTGTCTCTAAAAAGTGTGACGTGTCAACGTTATATTTTTTTAAATAAAGCACCCTATATTTTTTAAGGGTTTTAAATTCTACATAAAAAATAACTTAAGTTTTTGAAATATTTGATTTTTTTAAAAAAGGAAGAGCTGCAATAATTAATTTTATTTTAATTTAACATTATTAACTTTTTAACTTCGAAATTTGTTACAAGATTAGAAAGGGTCTGCCATATCATACGTAAATTATATCGTGATCAAACGTTTCACACGGTGCTCAAAAACTAATTTCATTTTTTGAAATTTGAAATAGCAATAACTCTCTTACTTTAAATGATAAGCCCTGTATTTTTTGCACCGCATGATGACAAATAAAATACCCGTTTAAGTAGTGTATAGGTTGCCTATACCTATTTTTGGTACTTCTTTGGCCAATTCCATTTTTACCAATTTTTAGTCCAAATATAAATATATATCTTACTCAGTTTGCAACAAATTTTAGTGATTTTAAATAAAAATCTCTGCTCTATAATATCATAATAATATTATACCTACTGGTAGGATGTGTTAAATCTTGAGAAAATGGCTTTTTAAAATGTCTACCTACTTATTTCTCAATCATTTTTGTTAACTACATACTATCTTTTAACCTAATGGTTTTTAAGATAATAATGGTAAAAGGCTAGGAAGCCTTAAAAATGGCGAAACATTTTTAAAATCTTTTACCATTATTAACTAAAAAATTATTAAGTTAATAGTTTAAACAGATTTAACAAAAGTGATTAATAAATAAGTGTAAAGTTTAAATTTAAGGCCTAAGGTAGTCGGCTGCCCTATTTCAAAACACAGTAATTACACTTTTGCTACAATAGAGAAAAAGAGGTTTTTAGAAATTGTTTAAGCCTTACAAGGTTTATGGAGATATGACTTTAAAATTTTGCAGTTAAATAGACATGAATAGTTATTTATTTCTTGTGTTAGTTTCAAATGGCTTAACTTGTATTTTGACAGTTCGGCAATAAAAAAACAAATTTACATAGATTTTTTTATTAAATAAGAAATTTTATACTACATCAAAACACAGTAATAGCCTTTACATTGTTTTGAAATAGGTAAAGTTTTGGAATGAAATTGGTTTTAAAATACAGTAACGGCCCTTACTGTGTTTTGTTATATAAAAAAGTTAAAATAAAATTATTAATAAGTATACGAATATGTACTTTGCAAAAGTTTATTATTGCTCAAATATTCACATGTAAAAAACTTAACATTTTATTTACTAATAAATAAAAAATTATTACACTAAAAACTCTAGTTTCTGCATAACTTAAAAGGAACGTAATAAAAAAGGAACAAAAAACCGTATTCTCTTATAATATACTAAAACACCTTAACGTGTCTATCAACTAAAAGTCAACTCTTTCCATCTGCTCATCTGTAACCAAATCCATGGAACTTGTGGATTCTGGCAGGGATTCCCAAAAAATTTTCTGTTAGCAGGCATTAGGGGAACCAAGTCTTGTAAAATTTGTGCCTTTTTGATGATAAAACTCCTCTATTAGGCAAAATTTGGAGACTGCTTTGTGTGGGATCATGCTTCTTTTGCAGAAAATCTAATTCGCTGTATTCCATTGCAAAATCGGTTTTATACTTAATGCATCGACTTCCCTTTGTAAAGCAAATTTCAACAATATTATTAATTAAAAACCCCTCAGTGGATCACTTTGCTTGCTTGCATTTCTTTTTTTGCTCTGCCATGAATGAAATTCGGTTAGTTGGAGAACCGTCAATTTTTTTCTTGAAGTCTCTATGGCTTCTATAAGATCCGAAAAATCATAAATATTTCTTTTTCTTAAAAGCTTCTGTTCAATATTTCCGTGGATGCCGTCTGCACTCATATGAGTGTGTCCTTTAGTAAGGTAACGGATAATGATTTCCTTGGGGCCCTCCACACGATTTACTACACTCACAAGTGAGGTATACAAACACCAGTTTTTATTTTGGGCAGTGCAATTATCTGCCCAAAATACAAAGTTTGTAATGTCTCTTTCTTTTTCTATAACTCTTACCAGAGCATCTACCAAAGCCTTACGCCCTCCCAACGCTTCATGCCAAACTACACAGTAGCTGCTATTTGATGGGTTCTTATTTATGGTGGCAAAAGTTTGGTTAAATACTACCAAACGACTTGTAAAAAAGGCACTTTTGCTTTGAGGCATTATGGGTAATATTATCACTTTTTGCAAGTCCATTGAATAAAAGCGCTTCGTAGCACCTTGCGTTAGAATTGCCGCCTCTTCTGAATCTCTTTTGTATTGCTCACTAGCTTTCTGAGCTTTTATTCGGTGAGAACTCAGTAAATTATTGGTATCATCATTAGTACCACTTTCCAACTGATTTTTAGAAGTGCACAGTCTTCGCAAATATCAGATTTTGGCTGTCGCAAGGAAATATTCATCTTTTTAAGGGTTTGCCTATAAATCTCCAATTTGCAAATGTTTGGATGCTTTGACACAAAATCTTCAAACATTATTTTAAGTGTAAGTTCCCTAGGTAAGTACCTTATATTAGGTGCATTTTTTCTTCTGTAATGACTTACACAAGGCTTAAACGACTCTATATGTTTTTTAATAATATCTCTATTTGAGATCGGTCTGTGACTTCCACCTCTGCGCTCCTGAACGTTTATTCCACAAGGACCGCTTTTTACAGCCTTTATTAACTGTGTAATTACGGAGTCATTGCTGTATCCCAAGGTATTTAGGAAAACTAACCTACATACAGGAACTTCGGTAAAATCTGTAAGAGGCAAAGTAAAACATCTTGAGTCTGTTCTGGGATGAAGGGAGCCATTTTTTCTTCGTTTTATTGGAAGTATTGTCACATGCTTGCTCAGCCATTTACGTCTACTGGTGTAGTCCATCTCCCAATACTGTTTCCATATTTCCTGACGATGTTCCTCTGGTAATCGTTTACACGACCCGATTGCACCTTCCTTTGCAAGTCCCTCTCATAGGATGTTTAATTTTGTCTCTCGCAATTTTTTGCGTTACTTTTAGGTTCCCATTTTTAGCTCTGACGGCCAATACATTTTCAGTATTTTGCTCCGCTTCTATAACATTAATCTCTTCCCTTTGCTGCTCTTCAATATAAGACCTTTGCTCAACATTTTTATTCTAAAAAATAACAATTTTTGTTAAAAATGATAAACCATAATATAAAATTATTTCTTACTGCTGTAGCTTCCTTATCTTCCATGGTAGTGACATCGGTGATTTCTACTTCTAAAATCGCCTTATCTCCCTGTATAATCCCAAATATTAATTGCCTTTTGTATTTAAATAAATAGACTTAGAACTTACCTCAAAAACAGCTTTTTCCGTATTACCGCAACATTTTATCGCCGATTGAACTTGGGTCTCTTTGCTTATGTTCTGAAAATTGTAAAAATTTTAAAAACCATTTCTAAAGCAAAACGAAAACGAAAATTTAACCAAAAATTAAAAGATTCTTACCTTTCTGATCACTTTCCCATCAATAGATAAAGAATTGCTCTCTTTAGAGGTGACTTTTGACTTTGTTTCTTCTTGGTTAAATTTCTTTTTCTACTCTTTGTTTTATTTGTTTTCGGATTTTCGCAATCACTTATTAAGTCGGATGAATCTGATGACATAATTGGGTAATAATCTTTGTCTAGGTCACTGTCATCAACTGGGCTGTCTATGCGATTAAACCTTACATCTTTAATTTGCTGTGGCAAATCCTTTGAAAAGTAAAAGTTTTTTATTTGGTTCACATATATCTCTTTTTGCTCTTTCGTTTCATAGTTGGATAGAAAAAAGGTGATGTTTCAAATTTAACTGTTGGAAAAAGTGGAAGCTTATCAATTTTCTCATTCTAAACAAAAAAAACACGATAAATCTTATGTAAAATTACTTTTTTACAATTTTTATTTACCTCTTTTACGTTTGAGCGGGCCGAAGAAACAATATTCCTCGTTCGCATACTACACTCAAGAATCGGTGTCGCACGGCGAAACATCCTCCTGCATTGGCAATTCAAGTCATACTAACTAAAAACCGCGGTCAGACGCGACGTGATGGCAGTTACTGTGTAAATTAAATGGTGGGGAAACACATTCTGCATAAATTATACAGATTTCCCAATTCAAAACACAGCAACTTCAAAAACCAAAACAAAACACAGTAACTACTTGGAAATTACTTGGTTTTGATGTGGGTTTTGTTACTTACTGCGTTTTGTAGTGGGAGAAGTAATACCCTATTGTTAGTTACTGTGTTTTGGGCATGTCGTATTTTCTTTATTTATGGGCCGATTTTAGTTTTAAAAATACCAAAATAAAAAGCAAAACGCAGCAACTCCATATACACAAAAATATCGATTTTTACGAAAATGTCAGTTACTGTGTTTTTGTTTTGGGACAGCCGTAGTGGTTTTCATTTGAATTATTATAGTTCTTCACTGCCGAAAGTCAATTTCTATGGCACTTCCGGCGAAACCGGAAATTGTATTTTTATGGTGATAGGATATAACTATCATTAAATATGTGTAAAAAACGCATTAACCCTTTTCTACCATCATTACTTTCTTAAAAAATCTATAAAAATGGCGGTTATCTTGACATTTTTAAACGCCATTTTGCAATTGCCTATAGAATTGATTTTTAGAAAAACATAATAAGGTATTTTTATTTAAAACAGCAAAGTTGAGAGCCGTTTCGGGTAAACTGGATGTACCACAAATCCCCTTTTAATGACTATCACAACATATTGTTTATTTTCAAGATGGTGGCCATAGATCAAGAAAATTCAGTTATTCGGATGTCTTAAATATAAATGATTTATGGCCGCCTTTTGAATATAAACAATATGTTGTCATATGTCGTTAGAAGGTGATTTTAGCGCAGAATTTAAAAATAAAATAAAAAGGGAATTATTTTATTAAAAATATTTGACAACTTTCAAATTGCCTCTCATCAGTTACATTAAAAATTAAAATTACCGAATGTAAGTAATTTATTAAGAAATATGAAATACAGTAATACCCTTGAAAGCCTACTTAGCAAAAATTTATTCAAAGCAGAAATAATGGCTGTACTTAATTTTCTTTAAAAGCATTCTCTGGACGCCATTAAAAAAAAAACACCCTGTATGATGTATCTACAAAAAGAAAATTATATAGAGAATACTAATATAGAAAAAAATACCCACTTGCATTTTAAAAGAGAAAGTTATTGGTAGTACCGGTTAAACCGGAAGTGATTTTGAGATTGTATGTGTATCGATTTATAAGCTTTTGAAATGAGAACCACCCGTTTGGTGTAGTTTTTTTTATGATTTTGACCAGTTGTGTTTTTAACAATTTATCATAGATAAATTATATTGTATATACAGGGTGGCTATTTGAAAACGAAACAGAGCTAATTTTGGGCATACCAGGTCATTTAAGGAAAAACGCTCCGACCCATCAATTTTTGATTTTAGGGGAAACATTTTTTGTCACTATCACCCCTGAATTGCAACCCTATAGCGGGGGTAAGTCTAGCCCCAAAAAACCTTTAATGAAAGAGGAGTCAAGTGATGCCTTATTTTGAAGGTCCCTTTACCCTGATTACAAGTGCCAAATTTGACCCCTCTTTCCATTTAAGATTTTGGGGTAAGTCTTACCTCTGGTACAGAGTTGCAATTCAGGGAATAAAAGTGACAAAAATGTTTTCCCCTAAAATCAAAAATTGACGGGTCCGAGCGTTTTTCTTTAAATGACCTGTAGTGCCCAAAATTAGCTTCTGTTATGTTTTCCAATGGAAATTTTGACAAGCTGTCGTCTAGCCGAAAATAATAGCAGAGACATAAAACTTGACAGATGTAATCAGGATCAACAGACGTTAAAAATAAAGTATTACTCGACCCCTCTTTTCATTTAATATTTTGGGGGTAAGTCTTACCCCTGCTATAGGGTTGCAATTCAGGGGTTGATAGTGACAAAAAATGTTTTCCCCTAAAATTAAAATTTGACGGGCCCGAGCGTTTTTCCTTAAATGATGACCTGGTGTGCTCAAAATTAGCTTTTTTCGTTTTCAAATGGAAATTTTGACAAGCTGTCGTCTAGCCGAACATAATAGCAGAGACATAAAACTTGGCAGTTGTATTCAGGTTCAACAGACGTTAAAAATAGAGTATCACTTGACCCCTCTTTTCATTTAATATTTTGGGGGTAAGTCTTACCCCTGCTATAGGGTTGCAAATCAAGGGTTGATAGTGACAAAAAATGTTTTCCCCTAAAATCAAAATTTGACGGGTCCGAGCGTTTTTCCTTAAATGACCTAGTGTGCTCAAAATTAGCTCTGTTTCGTTTTAAAATTTTGACAAGCTGTCGTATCACCGAAAATAAAAGCAAAGACTTTAAACTTGGCAGTTATAATCAGTGTAAAGAGACCTTTAAAATAAGGTATCACTTGACCCCTCTTTCCATTTAGGATTTTGGAGGTAAGTCTTACCCCTGAATTATGGTTGTAATTCAGGGGGTTAAAGTGACAAAAAATGTTTTTCCCTAAAATCAAAAATTGACAGGTCCGATCGTTTTCCTTAAATGACCTGGTGTGCCTAAAATTAGCTCTGTTTCGTTTTCAAATGGCCACCCCGTATGTATGTATGTATGTGAAACAATGTATTGTATTTTTGGTTTGAGTAGCGGATGCTCCAAACGAATACATTGTTAAAAGAATGGCGACATATTGTATTGAATGTGCGATGAAAGTTTAATTAAAAAATTTAAAAAAAAATTGTAATTACCCAGAATTAACCATGGCCCCCATCTAAATCTGCCTTCGGTTTTCGGTGTTTTTAACCGACGTCAAAAAAAGGAGGAGGTTATATGTTGGACATCTACGTTTCTTTATGTATGTTCAACGATTACTTCGTCAATTGTGGACCGATTTTTAAAATTCCTTTTTTATTCAAAAGAGAGCACTTCCGCGGTGGTCCCATAAGAAAGCCCATTTAGGATCGTGAAAGACAAAGGTACTGGACTTATTTTTAAGTCAAAGCTGCCTCTAATTTTTATGCTACCTATGCTGGATTTGGACAATCAAGGTAAATGCAATGTTAAAATATTTTTATCTGTCATGTTAGACTTATTATGGACAGCTTCGAAGTCTGTATAAGCGGGCTTATGAAAGGGCTTCGATTTTTGGCGCCAATTTTATTACACGTGTCCGTAATTCGATTGCGGTAGCTATCATATTTTTGATATAGGTTAAGAGTCACCCCGCATACAGTGTGATTTTCAAACTACGAAACGAAACTACAAAAGGATGATTTTTATGTCACTTTATAAAAAAAATCCTGTAATCCTGTCTGGAGTAGTTCATTCCCGAGAAAAAGGACATTAAAGTTTTTCAAAAAGTCGGCAATTTCTAATTACCCTGAAAACGATGTGGTTAAAATATGTTACATTTGTTAAATGTAATAGGACGCCTAAAAAATTTAACTTAACTGCATTTATTGGATCTACTGGCGTCTTAGTGGGCATTAAAGCCAATATTATTGGGAAAAAAACTATTCTACTAATTTTTATAAAGTGTTTTTTAAATTATCTTTTAAAATGTTTAGAAAAAATTAAAGCTTCTTTAAAACGTTCTAAAAATTATTTCCAAAAGTAAAATGAAATAAAAACAAGAACTAAAATTAACACTTTTGGCCCTAAACTAAATGTACACTCGGGTTATTTCTTATTTTTGGATTTTATATTATATCTATGGATACTTGCATTTTATTGAGTTATGTATATTTGTCCCAAATACCTAAATACCAAACACTTTTTTTATTGGGTTACAGGATAATTAAATCCTTAAAAGACATTCATTTAATCTATATTAAATTTTCTTTTAGAGTGAATACTTAGCCCAAAGCATCTATAATTTAAAATGGTATACTTGGAACACGGAAAATATAAAAATATTCTATATTTGGCATATATACACTTCCTCAGTAATATGGCGAATACCAATGTCGACATTTATTTATATTAATCATGATTTAATTAAATCGGTAAGTAACAATAATTAGACAGCTTTAGTGGTCAGGTCATGTAGATTTATTGGACTCATAAATATCACCTGTTAACAAAAAAACACAATTTATGGGTTTTTGTTTTTATGCTAAAATTCTGATTCTAGATATTGAAGCACACTTAAATTTTTATTTTCAGTTTTGAAAATTAGTTTTTGTCTGATTTTCGTTAATAAGTATATCCAAGACGAGAGAGCTTATACAAACAAAAAAAAAATATAATTAAAAACAAAAAGAAAAATGGTACAACATTGCTTTTCCAAAAATTTAAATAATTTTTTAAGTGATTATTTAAGTGACAACAAATTTGTTTTTTCTTCGATGCACCGTTTACGCATAAAAAAAGAAACCTTAAATAAGGCACCATTATAGAAGTTTAAAATACCACAAATGCCTGAAAACGGTTTTTATTTTTTTATGCGAAAATAGTGCATTGGAAAAAAAAGTCAAGAGGTCAAAGGACCCCGCTCAATCCTTATGGAAAGTGGCTTTCGGTTAATTTTTTTTTAATTTTTATATGTTGTAGACATTAACTTTCTAATAGTATAAGAGCCCGTGAGCGGCAGACCTTCATCATTTTGTAAAAGTTAAGACTTTTTCAGCGCATTCTTCCAACTTAGGTAGAAGCGATGGGGGACTATGAAGTTTGACTCATAGTGGCTTTGGCAAGTACCAGGTACCAAAGGTTACTAAATTGAAAGTTAACTTTCGTCATTTTGTAAAAGCTAAATTTATGTATGTTACTTGGGTACCTATTAGAAGATATTTCCACAGTCGCCAGACACTTCTGATAGTTCCTGCCCCGTGGCAGACAAAAATTTAGTCTGGCTGTAGGGGGCCCAATTGTCCAAGTAAGTCCACTATTTCGTCCAATATTTCTGTTCTTTAACAAGATATGAAAAACCTTTTTTATAAAAGTTATAGTGTTTTTAAACGCGGATGTCCTAAAATATTTTGGTTTATACAGAGTGTCTCAAAAAACGTAATAGCTGTGAATTTTTTTTTAATTGTAACTCTAATTTTTTGACCTTCAAAGTTAACTAAATAAAAAGTTAACTTTAGTTATTTTATAAAAGCGGAATTTTATGTATGTTACTTGGGTACCTATTAGAATATATTTCTTCCGTCGGTAGACACTTCTGATAGTTCCTTTAGTCTGGCTGCAGGGTGGCTTAAATGTCCGATTAAGTCCAATATTTCTGTTATGGAAAAACTTTTTTTTATTATTAACTAAATTACATATTAACTAAATTAAAGTTAACTTTCGTCATTTTGTAAAAGCTGAATTATATGTATGTTACTTGGGTACCTATTAGAAGATTTTTTCCCAGTAGGCAGACTCTTTTGATAGGTCCTACCCTCTGGCAGACAAAAATTTAGTCTGGATTAAGTTTTTTTTATGGAAGTTTGTGTAAATTATAAATGATGTGGCAACATTGCAATGGGTGTAAAAATAAAATAACCTTCTATGTGCTTTTTATGCTAAATTTGATCCCGCAAACAAAAATTGGGGTTAAAATTTAAAAAAAAAATTTTACGGCCATTTCTTTTTTTGGGAACACTCTGTATAGATCAAAATATTTTAAGGACATACGCGTTTAAAAACATGATAACTTTTATAAAAAAAAATTGTCATATCTTGTTAAATAACAGAAATATTGGACTTAATCGGACATTTGAGCCACCCTGCAGCCAGAATACATTTTTGTCTGCCAGGGGTAGCAATTATCAAAAGTGTCTGCCGACTGGCGAAACATCTTTTAATAGGTCCCCAAATAACATACATAAAATTCAGCTTTTACAAAATGACGAAAGTTGACTTTTAATTTGGTTAACTTTCAATGTAGAAAAATTAGGGTTACAATAAAAAAATAACTAAAGCTATTAATTTTTAAAAATAACTAAAGCTATTAATTTTTTAAAATAACTAAAGCTATTAATTTTTTAGAACACTCTGTATAAACCAAAATATTTTTGAAACATCCGCGTTTAAAAACACTATAACTTTTATAAAAAGTCTTTTTATATCTTGTTAAATAACAGAAATATTGGACTAAATATTGGACTTACTCGGACAATTGGGCCCTACAGCCAGACTAAATTTTTGTCTGCCACGGGGCAGGAACTATCAGAAGTCTCTGCCGACTGGGGAAATGTCTTCTAATAGGTACCCAAGTAACATACATAAAATTCAGCTTTTACAAAATGACGAAAGTTAACTTTCAATTTGGTCACCTTTGGTACCTGGTACCTGCCAAAGCCACTATGAGTCAAACTTCATAGTCTGTCATCGCTTCTACCTATGTTTGGAGCATGCGCTGACAAAGTTTCAGCTTTTACAAAATGACGAAGGTTCGCCGCTCACGGGCTCTTACTCTATAAATAAATGTACTTATGGGCACAATGCCCGATCGCCTCCAGTTTTGGAGTTATAGAGCCTTGAAGTTGGATATTTGCTGAGTTAAAATTTTGAGTATCTCGTATTATTTTAATTTATTTTCTATCTTACTAAAGCTTCCACAAAACACCTTTTGATGCATACCTATAGGATATTATGTATAAAAAAAATGTTATTATAAAGTTGCCTGAAATACACAAACCCAAAAATAACATAAAGTATAAAAGTACAACACGCGGTTGGAATTTATAATTTTTTGGAATAATTGTGTGCAGACTAAGCTTAAAGATATAAACATATTTTGGTACCGTCAAAATATACAGGGTGGAAAATTAAGATATTCTTGAATTATACATTTACTATTCTACCTAAGTTAAGACTATCTACTTAAGCAAAAAAGATATGTTTAAATAATGTTTTAACACTAATATACCCTAAATCAAGAGGTATTCCCTTTTAAAAAAAAAAACAAAAATGCTTATTCTAACTCCAATTATACAGGGTAAATTATTAGGGTGTTTCTGGACTTTATTTTTGCTCTCCGCTGGTTTTTATATGATAAACCTAAAATGTTTGAAGAAGACTCTTTTAATTATTTTTTAAAGTAAGGATCCTAAAGCAGTGGATATTTAGAATCTAATTATACAGGGTGTTACAAATTCAAAATGTATTCTGTGCGATCTCGGAAAGGGCATGATCTACAACTTATCAAATTTTTATAAAAATTAACCGTTTGCCACTTTCCATAAGGATTGAGCGGGGTCCTTTCGTGGAAATAAATAAATAATAAAAATCACCTGTTTGAACGCCACTGGTAAAAATAATTAAATAATTAAGAATCTTTTACAGTGCACGTCAAATTTTATGTAAATATCTGAAATAGTTTTGAAGTTATGATAAAAATATGATTTTTGTCTTAAAATTTTAACATCCTGTATCTTAAAAGTAAAGAGGTTTGGGACATTATATGTTTATATAAACTTTTCTTTCTAAAATAAGCCAAGGAGTTAAATCCTGTATTTTTAGCCATCAATTAAATTACACCCTGTTTAAAAATCATTGCTTTTTAACAAAAATTTAAAAAAGTGCTTTAATTTATACAAGTTTATACAAAAGCAAACTGAATTAAATATATATATATATATATATATATATATATATATATATATATATATATATATATATATATGTATATATATATACACCCTGTATATTTTTGAAAGTTTAAAAAGAAATTTAAAAAGCTTGAAGCTTTAAGCTTAAAGTTTTTCTAGGATTTAGTTTATTCATAGTAAAGTTAGAAAAAAATCACAGGCGTTTTCGATAAGCACAAGTACCTGTCAGGCGAACTAAAAGTTTGGCTGATTTGGATGGCCATATTTCCAAAACTAATAAAGTTAGATGTACCTAATGTAGTGTTTTTTAAAGCTCTTTTAAAATCTTTTTAACGGTTATACTGGTGATAATATACAGGGTAAAAAAAGAGTTTTTTTTTAAATTGAGGTACCCTGTATATTATATTAACATTAAAAAGATCCTAAAAGAGCTTAAAAAACCACATTAGGTACATCAAACTTTGTAAGTTTTGGAAATGTGGTCATTTAAACCAGCCACACCTTTCAGTTTGCCTGGCAGGTACTTGTGCTCATCGAAAACGCCTGGTAATTTTTTTCACACCTTACTATAAATAAACTAAGAAAATCTTACAAGCTTACAACTTTAAGTTTTTTTTTATTTCTTTTTTAACTTTTAAAAATATACAGGGTGATGATGTGCAGGGTTAATGTTTACCAGTGCTGATTGTCGTAATTAGCATGCTATAACTCCCCACTAAACAAATTTCTAGCCGTAAAGGCTAAACGTTACTCGAAGGGTTCACTAGCTCTCCCACTATATTTATTATTGCACACTGAGTAAAGCAGACTGTAATGCAAAGTTATATTTAAAAAATATTTTGCTCAATTTAAAATTTAAAATTTTTGTTGCCAGTATTTTATTTTAATATACAATTTCGACTACTGATAATTATTTTATTAAATTTAACATTTTTTTGTAGGGTTTAAAATTTTTGTATTCTCTTGCCAATATTACGTACAAAAACTAGAAAATAAAAGGTATGGTATAAGTTATAGCATATAACCTATATAAAAAGTGCAATAGTGTTATGAAGTAATAGATTTTCTATAGTGATATATCTGACTTGACAACTAAAGCACTAAGTAATACTTTACGGAGTTGGAAATACCACATACAAATAAATACAATAATTCTCCGCTGACAAGATCAGTTTGATTGATGTCAACTCACTAACTAAATATTTTTTACTGAGCCTTTATATACCTCACTTCTAAATTCTACACAAATATAGTACCAAACAAAATAATCAAGATTATTCTAATCTTAATGATTATAAAATAATATTTCCTAATATACAAAACTTAAGAGAATAATTTCAATTTTTTTTTTAGGTTCCTATGAACATATGTCCGCACTTGCTCCATTTCAGGACGTTAAAGTTAAAAAAAGAAATCTGTATTTTTTACATATCCTGACAACGCTTCAACTGATTTGGATAAAATTAGTAACACCTATTTAATGTAGGAAGGCGCATGTAAAGCTTTACCCAGATTAAGATTTTTGGGTCCAGTGGCGTCTCAGTGGCACCACAGCAAATATTATTGAAAAAAAGTACGCTACTGACTTTTTATAAAGTTTTTATATTTTTTATTGATTAGGCAATAATTAAAAACGCATAAAATAATAGTAGCAATTATTAATTGCTTCTCTCTGTATTTTTTGAGAAAAAACTTACAAACACGCACTTTCAGTCATACCTAAAAGTATCTGTAAACAGTATAAAATAAAATCAAATATTAAAAAATAAACAATTTAGATTTTAGTTCATAGAAAAAAATTATTTTAGATAAAACACAGACTGCTCATTTATTGAAATGTAGAAATTAAACTGGCTTTAATTTTTTTAAATCAAAAACAGAAGCTTAATATAAAGACTTAGAAGACAAAGAAGTTGTTGTGTGAAGTTTCACGGATAGATGAATAATATGTAGAGTGTGGTTGTGAAGGTCTACTCTCCGTAGAGGTATACTTCCGGAATGATAACTCTACACCACATATGTGGTGTGGTGCCCACTGAGACGCCACTGGACCCAATAGTCTTCACTAGGTAGCGCCTTTCAAATAACTTATTACATTAAATAGGTGTACCAAATTTAATCTAAATCGAATAAAGCCTTTCTAAAATATTTTAATATTATCGACTTATTTTCAAAACTTTAACGCCCTGTATCTCAGAAATGAATTAAGACCAAACACGGAACTTTTTCCATAAAAAGACATAAGTAAGGAAACACCCTGTCAAATCAGAAAAAAGGTGGGTCGTTAAGGATGTTCTTGGTAAAACACTTTTCTTATAATAAAGGCAAAAAGCAACACCACAAGTTTATACACCTATACCTATCCGTATACGCATTGAAAGACAATACGTGGCTGATCAAAAAAAACTTAAAAGCACGCCCCAATACATACATAACGTATCCAGTTAATGCAACCAACTAAACCAATTAAATTTTCTTTGATTTTTGTGTACTAAACAACATTTTTAGTTATTTTGTAGTATTTTTTTGCTGTTTGTAGTTATTCCTTTTCTGGATTTTCCTTTTTGACGGTCCAAGGTCGGGCGGGATACGTTACCGATCGCGATAAAATACGTGTGCCGTATCGATACGTTTGACGGAACGTATCGAAACTAACGTGTCGCTTCTGCGCAAGCGTATTACGATACATATACGGATAATTGATTTCTTTAAAAACAGCTTTTTGTCTCCATTATCTTTTTATTTTGAAACAAACATTCTCTTAAACATTCTTTATATGGAGATTCTCGATTATAGTCCTTGCAGTGCTAAATTTCGAAATATTAACAATAGAAAATCGTACACTTAACACGTATTTTCTATACCGACTATAGTAAGAAAGAGCGTTTTATTTAATAACAACCATACTTTTCCTAATTATAATTAGTAATTGAAGATAAAGGAAGTTTTTTTAAGAAAAGAAACTTAATCAAGCGGTATTAACTATTTTAATGATATTGTTTTTTTCCGAATAATTTTAAATACCTCTGTAAGTTTAAGATATTATTAATTTTGTGGTAATATGGGATATACGAAAAAATAACATAGCATGTCATAAAAATTATTGCCCAAAAAGGGAGTATTTTTGAAGAGGAAGAGACGGTTTTTGGAAGTTTTGGAATAAATAACTTATGAACCGGATGTTAAGTTATAAATTTACACCACCCTTAACTATTTTATTCTTTATTATACAAAATAAATTAAAATATCAAATTGGCAGGTTAGTTCAGTAGTTTTTAAAACAGTAATTAGTTTTTGTTATCTCTTAAGATATACACCCTGTATATTACACTACCAAATAAAAGATCGTTCAAAGAGTTTTAAAAAAATACCACATTTTATTTACGTTTTTTATAGTTTTGAAGTTATGATCATTTGAATCTAAAGAAAAAATTTCAATTTCCATTAGAAACGAAATAACATTACATCCCTTAACTTTTTATTTTATATTTTATAAAACAAATACTGTTTTGTTGGGTTGATTCTATCATATCCTTATTGGTCATCAAAATGCCAGTGTCTCTTAAAGTATACAAAGATATGCATTTTTAAATGAAACATCCTGTATTTTTATATTAATTAGCTTATTATAATATTAGTCAATCATATATAAGAAGATATTTTAAAATGCGTTACAAAAATGTCACATTCGTCTATCTTTATTACTTTTAATAAAATGGCCATAGAAAGAATTTTTATTAAGCTTACTACTTGTAAATATTTCCGTAATATATCTTATTGAAATTTACACGAATTCTTTAAATTAAGCCATATTTCTAAAAGTATTTAAAATATAATATATTAAATAAGGTATTTTTTAACTTTGATTAATAATAATATAATATACAGAGAGCTCTATTAAAAAAACATACTTTTTGTCGTACCCTGAATATCTCAGGAGATAATGAAATTCTGATAACTGATTTTAAAACTAAAGAATTAACCCAACAAGTTGATATTATTATTTATTTTGTACGACAAAAATAAAACAGTTAGGGAAAGTACAAACGTATAACTTGACATCTGGTACAAACCTTAATTTTCATCGTTAATACAGATTTTTTTAAATATTTTTGTTTGTTAATAAGCTTGCATGTTAAAAGTAATTTCTATTTTTAAATACTTTCTATATAAAAATTTTTGATAGTAGCAGAACTACAGGTACGTTGCTTTAAAGCAAAAACAACATTTTTGTTTAACCTAGTAGATAAGTTGTACAATTTGATATCTAATGATTGCTTCTTAGATTTTGGACCATGCAAAACTTTTTATAAAAAGAATACTTTATTTTTAAAACAACAAATAAAAGTTACCTATATATTACGGCAACTTACGTAGACACACTGTAAAAAGGAAGTAACTGTAGACCTATGTATGTAATATTTAATGATTAAATAAATTTTTTAAATGAACTTTTTGTTATTTATTTATTGTCCATCCTGCGTAAATTAAACAAAAACTCTAAGGACTCGAAATTCTCAACGACATAAATTGCATTGTTTTGCAGGAAATGCTCTTTTGTAGGCACATTCGTTTGAAGCAATGTTAAAAATTAACAACTACAGACTTTTCTTTACTATCTACGAACATTGTACGAGAAATAGAAGTAAGTACGAATGAAGATAAAAGTTCATGGAGGCTAACCTGCGATGCTGACATGCTCGTTGCTGCACCGGTGAGATCGACACCGACGATCACCAAGTGGAAAATGGAACTTAACAAGGTCAAATGTTAGTGCCTTGTAGCTACGCGGAAGTTCACAAAAATCAACATGCTCATATCTATTAACATCGATGACACCCCAGTGCTTCAGGTCCATAAGCTTAAGTAATAAGGGGTTGTCATAGACGAGAGACCAAGACTAGTCTCTCATGTGAACTATGCTCTGCGCAAAACATTCGTGGCCAGATAAGCTCTATATTCCATTTTATCTCTCAAGTACCCTCATTCCTCGAAAAAATAAGCTCATTACCTATAACTGCATTATCAAACCCGTAATTACATATGCCTCCCCTCTTATTCTTGTGTCTTAGACACTTAATTACTTATAATTTCACGAGTTAACAACAAAATCTTGCGGTCTGTCACAGGCCTAGGACGCTATGCCAGCATAGATGACATGCACCAAATAAGAAATATGTAGTTAGGCAATGAAGGTTTCAGCATTATAGGATTAGTATTTCCCTTGTATTTCTTATGGAAAAAATTTAAAGTTTGAACTGCACGGTTGGTGCCATCCTAAAGCCTAATGCAAAAGAGGGGTTGTTTTTTAACCACGTAATAGATAGGGGTAGTTTCTGTAGAGTGACATCATTATATTACATAACCCCAAAGAAAGAATATCAGACATCATTGTAAATATTTATTAAGTAAAAATTGGAAATTTTATTTTGATATATTGTGTACCATCAGACTTACATTCTTTTGTTTTACTTAAAATTCTTTATTTTTTTATACAAGTTGCAATACCGCCATAACCAGCTTCCTTGTCCTGGCGAAGAATGTTATTAGAGTTTAGATAAAACGTCTGAGATGGTTTAAGCCAAGTCTCGTTTAAAAATATAAGGTCAAAGTCCTTTTCGTAAATTAGATTAATTGGGATACTTCTGTTTGATTTGACACTGCAAATATTCCACTGAATCCACTTTAAAGTATTTTTTCAGTCATTATGTAGGTTGGGGGTGGGAAAGAAATTTGTTAAGTAGAGTCCATTTTCTTTTCGGACTCCCATGTACAGGAATCCCGTAGTGGGATTGGATAGACATTTTTTCTAGTCTCGCCATTTAAGTTAACTAAAATTTGTATTATATATGCGAATTCCTCATTGAAATTATTTAAAACTGGGTAATGTGCACTATTAATAGACACAAACGTTTGTCTTTGACGTGAAGGTCTGCTTATCAGGTCTCGTGTTGGGGAAATTGAGTGCTTCTTTATGAAGCGTCTTGTCATATCCTTTTTGTACCATACTTCTTTTTCGGTCGAAACAACTTGTTGGAAGGATCTTTTTATTGATGCATTTCTGAAGTTTTGTGTTCTTCGTCCCAGGAACGATTGTATTGTTAAAGACGTTTTTGAAGAATTTGAAATTATTATAAACCTTGTTTTTATTTTAAATTGCAGGCAAGAACTTTGTGTTATAATTAAATTGTCCCTTATTACGTAATTCTTTTTGCAAATTTCATTGGCGTCAAATAAGGTTATATTTTCAAATGTCAATAGCTTTTTAATGTTTGACTGTCTAATAAGTTCGGGAAATTTGTTTTGTGGTCATTTTTACAATAAAAGCATTTTGTAGCACATGAACTTTCTCCCTTTTTGGCAGTTCTGTAAAATAACACTCTTCCGCGCAGTTGAAACACTTTTCTCGTCCGTTGCAGTTTTGCCTTGTATACCCATATCTCAGACATTTAAAGCATTGCGTTACTAGAGAGACATATCTTTCCTAAAATAAGTAGAACTAACCCTGTTGTTTCTTTGTTAATTATTTTACGATTTAATCTTCTCGCAGTTAAAATTTCTACGTTGCCCGACGCTTTACTGTATTTAATAAGTTCCTCCTCACTTATATTTCAATCTATCTGTCTAATTAGACCCTTTAAGGTAACAAAGTTAAACGGGATAAAAAAATGTATAACCTTTATTCAATATGGTTACATTGTTGACAAAATTGTTGGCGCTTAAAAACGCCAATAGATAATCGGTTAGACCCTTTTAAAAATTTAAATGGAATACCCCATTTTTATTATTGTAATCAACTTTATTATGACCTGATATTATTGTTTTTTTTAGTTCTGTCAATTTCAAAGATATGGTATCATGCCATTTTCGAAATTAACACAAAAACGGCTAGGTATGGTCAATTATCTAAAAACCAATATTTGTCAAAATTGGTACAGGGGTAAAACTGAACCTTCTAATGGTAGGTTTAATTTGACATTTATTGTATGATGTTTATGTCAGACAGAAATTCTGGCTAAGAATAGAATAAAATAAATTTTTGACGTTTACATTAGCCAGAATTCTGTCTGACATAAATCATCATGCAATAAATGTCAGATGTAAACCTACAATAAATTTATGAATAGCATTTTTACGACCGTTTCAAGGTTCTTAAAAAAAAAATAAAGGAATAAGGAAATTTAATTATGGAACATCGCAAATGCAATTCTTGAATTTACAATTTCCGGTTACTCCCTTGTACTTTTATGACTTTCGATAAGATCGTTTTTGAGATAATTGATCATACCTGGTCGTTTCTGTATTTAAGCTTGATTACATATTTTCGAAATTGACAGCAGTCAAAAAAACGATAATATCAGGTCATGATTAAGTTAATACAAGCAATTGATTACAAGAATAAAAATTAGTGTATTTCATTTAAAATTTTAAAATTCTCTAAGCTACAGAGAAGCCGCGCCTGTTGCCGCTCTGGTGGAGTCGGTATCTTCGATTACCGGACTTAAGCATTAAGAAGCGCGGCCATAACTTGGATAGCCATACCTAGGTGGAAGTCCCCGAAATGGCAAAAAAAAACATGCGGAGAAAGCTATAAGCTTGGCAACCTGGAAAATGTAATTTTTTAATTCTTCATATTTTGTTCATTTATATTTAACGGTTGCTAAGATAATCCATTCCGTTCCAGTTTTTTCTACTAACTCTGTATGCGTTTGGAAATTTAGGCTGTATGCCGTGAGCAAATTGATGTAATGGATCTTTGTTGTAATAATTTTTATTTTTTAATTGACACCCGTCTAAAAATTAGGGTGTGTGATACAACTTTCATGAACTTCAAATGTCTTTTGTTTTTAACTGATTTAGTATGACGTTTCGGATGGTGTCTATCTTCAACCACACGCTAAGCAACTTGATAAGCGTTAACATTTACTAGAGTATCTCGCTATTACCGGATTTCGGACTTTAACTGTTACATATACAGATTGGTTAAGTAATGGGACAAAATGTAACCAGAGAACTTTGTTAAAATATTGCGATTTAGCTTAACTTACCTTAGTACAAAAGTTGATATTACCTGAGATACAGGGTGTCAAAAATTAAAAAATATTTTAATATTATTTCTATAACATTTGATAGGTTTCAAATATTGTAAGAAATCTTGGTATCTAGGGGTTTTTTACAAGAGTCATTTATACCTGATGTTAATTTTTAAGTATTAACAAAAGACGCCACCTACACTAATTTACTTTTTAAAAGCGTCATTACTTTTTTGCGCTACTCTGTATGTACCAATTAAGTAACTAGTAAATTTTCCTATTTTTTCCACACAAAAAAGATATCCTTTGTGTGATACTTAGGGACTTCCCAATAATATAATTAAAATAAATAATACATAATTGGTTTTATTTTGTCCTTATATTTTTTCATTTGGTCATTCCAGGTTAGCCTTTCTTTAAACCACGATATTACCCACTGTATAAGCTTGTATTTTTGTTAAGAATAATGGTTTTTCGGCCTTTTAGATTATTTTATTTATTTTAATAATAATAATAATAATACTAATAATAATAATAACCCCGTGTGTGGGACGGGTGTAACAAAGAATTTCCCCACGGTATTTCCTATCTGTCGTAAAAGGCAACCAACAGAAAAACCACACGACTTTCTACCGAAATCTGACCCACAAGCAATACGACAATCGCAATGCTAAACACCCCACAGCTCAAGCAGTTAAAGATTTTAGGGGAGGTATATGGGAGAAACCAGTTCGGCATACATCTGCTGCCAATTGGATTAAGGAAGAGACAAAAAGTAGACATAAAATACCTGTAATGACATCATATGAAATTGGTACTGACGAACT
Source organism: Listronotus bonariensis (assembly GCA_014170235.1). Lineage (NCBI taxonomy): Eukaryota > Metazoa > Arthropoda > Insecta > Coleoptera > Curculionidae > Listronotus > Listronotus bonariensis. Next base: position 182,015 of record JACEGR010000708.1, on the reverse strand, counting down.
GAACCAAGTGCTAAGTAGTATTCCTTCAATTGGAAAGCCCCTGGCCCAAATAGGATTCAAAACTTTTGGTACAAGCGACTCACCAACATTAGACCAATACTTTTGTAATTTTTAAACGAAATTGTAACAGATCCGACGAAGATCCCTAGCTTCCTAATGAAAGGCGACACATTTTTGCTTCAATAAACAGACCAACCATTTAAAGATTCGTCAAAATACAGACCCATTAGTTACTTACCAACATTATATTAAATATTGAGTGGCATAATATGCAACCAAATTTACAAAAACTTGACAGACCACAAACTTCTTGCAGAGAAACAAAAGAATGTAGGAAACAGGCTCAAGGATACAAGGAACAACTGACAATATACAAGACAATAACAAAACATGTCATTAAAACAAAAACTGACTCATACACAGCATTTATTGACTACCAAAAGGCATTTGATAGTGTTCCTCATTCTTGGTTGTATAATGTTTATCCATGTACAAAGTTAACCCATTTAGAGTTTTTGAGAATATAATGGAACAACGGGATACTTAAATTACTGTGAGAGGAGTACCAGGTGAAAGGACTAAAATGAAAATAATGCGAGGAATCTTCCAGGGCATTGCCTTAAACGCATTGTGGTTCAATATCGCTATTAATCCATTATCGACCAAGCATAACGAACTAAGATGCGGATATGATTTGGCAAAAGGCGTTCAGCTTTTATACCTTATGTATCTGGATGACATTAAAATATTCTCATTAAGACAAAATGGACTTTTTTGAATGATATACAGATGAAGTTTGGCCTAGACGAAGGTAAAATTAATATTATACGAAATGGTAAATGGGATGAAATTGAGGGTCACAAACTCACAACGGCATCTGTTGGTGGAACCATCGCTCTTATGCAGACATGTAACACATATGAATACCTGGGTTTTGCTTAGTCTCTAGGCATACTAGACGGCAAGGGTATACAACAACTAAAAAATATAAAAACACGCACTAATGGTATTCTAAAAACTAAATTGTCGTCGCAAAATACTTCAGCGGTAATAAATACCTACGCCATCTCTGCCGCAGCAAACAGTTTCGGAGTAGTAAACTGGATACAGACCGGTCTAGAGGACTTAAATAGAACAATTCGTCCCTTGAGATCAGAACTAGCCTATGTCCAAATTTCCCGAAATTATTATTTTACCAGCATCATATCAAATAATGGTGGGCGGTTTGGGTGCAGAAGTATCGTAAGTTCACCGCCGCCAATAGTTAAGCCGCACGGCCAATTAATAAAAGTATCCTATGTCGTCGTATACCATTTTAGTTGGTGCAGAATAAGTTTAAGGTAACTTCCTAGTGTATGTGTTTTTTAAATATGGACATAAGCCAGTTCTACTCCAACATAGACCACACGGTGTTATATGATAATGGACATAGGTTTATTCTGATTTTGCAGTATTTAGCTTCCTAGTGAATGTGTTTCGTAAACGTGGACATAGGCTAGTTCTACTACAACATAGACTACACAGTGCTATATGATAATGGATATAGGTTTATTCTGATTTTGCAGTATTTAACTTCTAAGTGTATGTGTTTCGTAAATGTGGACTTAGGCTAGTTCTACTACAACATAGACTACTCGACGTTAAATTATACTGGACATAAGCTTATTCCGATTTTGCAAGCTTTGGCCTGCTAGTAGTGTATTTTCCGTTTTTATTGATATCTATTATCAGTTTACCAGTTTTCTTAGAATGTATAAGAAAAGAACTCAAATTATGATGGACTTAATTGAACCATCGCCTTAAATCACAAAAAAAGCGGGTATGTAAAAAATTATTACATTATCTTTCTTTTGCATATATTATAATACTAAACATACAAAGATTATTTTGGGGCAATCAACTTATATTATGTTATAACAAACCAAAGGTTATAATATCAAAAAGCTTATAGTTAACTGGAATAATTTCTTGTGTTTTATTTTAATTTTAATTGGAATATTTTTTTACTAAATGATGTTTAAAATTAATTGTAATTATTAATGCAAGTTTTTTTCTTCACCTATATTTCATTGCTAATCATACATTTTCATCAGATCTACCAGAAAAAACTACGGGTAAGTATTTTCGTTCCCGATTAAAAAAGTCATAGGTGATTAAATCTCCCTTTTTCGGTACTTAAAAAGGTGATTAGGTATCAATCACCTATCAATTTTTTATATCGAGAGCAAAAATACTTGGTCTATATACACGGTGTAAACTAAGTGATGACATTCATTTTAAGGGGCGAATTCTTGTAATTTCTCAAGTAAAAAGTTCATTTAAACATATGTCCGGAGACGCTTCGTTTTTGAGATACAGGGAATTAAAATTTTTAAAAAAGTTGGTATATTTTAAATATCTTAAAAACGCTTTGACTGATTTGGATGAAATTCGGTACACTTATTTAGTGTACTAAGGCGCCCGTAAAGCTTTACCTAGATCAAGATTATTGGGTCCAGTGGCGTCTCAGTGGGCACCACAGCCAATATTATTGAGAAAAAGTACGCCACTGACTTTTTAAAGTTTTTATATTTTTTTCGATTCAATTAAAAATGCAACTTTTTAGTGTCTTGTATTTTCTTCGTATCTCGCTTTGTTTTCGAGAAAAGAGTTGAAGCCACTTTAAGTGATACTAAAAGTATCCATAAACAGCATTAAATAAAATCCAAAAATAAAAAATAAACAATTTTGACCTTAGTAAATAAGGAAAATGACAATTTCCGATAAAATACACCACTGCTTTTTTATTTTAAGGCCAATAATTGTTTATTTTTATTTTGTTTTTTTTTACCATGTAGTCTATGGGTACTTTTTTAAAAGAAATTAGAGTGGCTTGAATTTTTTTCTCAAAAACGAAGCTAGATACAAAGAAAATTTAAGAGACTAAAAAGTCTTATTTTCAATTCTTGAATAGGAAAAAATATAAACATTTTCTTAAAAGTCAGTGGCGTACTGTTTTTTACAATAATATTAGCTGTGGTGCCCACTGAGACGCTACTGGACCCAATAATCTTAATCTAGGTATTACATTAAATAAGTGTACTAAATGTCATCCAAATCAGTTGAAGCGTTTTTAAGATATTTAAGAAATACCGACCTTTTTTAAACTTTAACGCCCTGTATCTCGAAAACGAAGCGTTTTCGGACATATGTTTATATGAACTTTTTACTTGAAAAATTACAAGGAATCGCCCCTTAAAATTAAAGAAATCACTTAGTTTACACCCTGTATAATAAAAATAATTTGCAAAACATAATACATCTAGGAGAGTTTCGTTCTGACGTGTTTAACACATTTAATAGTTGATTAATATAATCACTGTTTTTAATGTGAAATTCTATTTTTTTTTCTTGAAATGGACACATCCTTAACACAGAGTGTATTGATCGGCTATCAAATATGTTAACCTGATCCGAAAGTAAAGTGAGGTTTCGTAATTGTTATATATATTTTTTAATATATCAAAACCATCTGAAAAGTGCTTTAGTCAACAGAAGCAACTTGTTTAACTGCCAAAAGAAATTGATTGTCAAAACGGAAATTCGTTAGTCATCAAAAACATGTTTTAATGATTATATTTACCGATATTTTTTTTAAGTGAATTAAATCCAATTCTCAAGAAACCCGACAAAGAGTTCTCAACAGTGGAGAATTTAATGACTTCTAGTGCTAATATTGCAATACCTTCTTACATTAACCTTGTGGAAACGTTTACATGTTTTAACTCTCTAATAGCACCTAACCATGATCTCATTATTACGATTAAAAAAGCTTTGACAGGTCAATCTACTTTACGCCATGCCAGCAGATCAGTAGTTATAATGGCAAAGAAGATTGTCAGCGAATTTCTGAACAGCCAGCATCAATACAAAATTTTAATCATGAGATTGAAATAAAGCCTTCAACTAGCGGAATTAAACAAAAAACTAAATTAGAAGAGGATTTGGAATTATCATCTTCAGACACAGATCCTGAATTTCAACAATCGTTTTCAGAAGGGAATTCAGAAGAAAATCAAAACTGAGGTGAAAATAAAAGGAAGTCTAAGCTGTCAAGAAAAAGAAAACGCAATAGAGAAAATTGGAAAAGATCAGTTATAAAGAAATCTCACAATTCTGGAAAGCCATATAAAAATTGGAAAGGTAAACTTCAACCTGCTAAAAACATAAAAGCACCTTGCCAAAACTGCAGAATGAAATGTATAGAAAAAATTCATGAAGAAGACAGGGTTACGGTATTTCAAAGTTACTGGGATTTAGGAGATGTTAACAGACAGAGAGATTTTATAACTAGGTGTGTGCAGTTTCTCAGAAAAGCGAGAGATCGTAAAAGACCTATCATAAATGAAGGAAATAATGAAGAATTTACTGATGGTAGTAGAAGGTCATTTACTTATATTTACTTTCTACCTATTAAAGAAAAGAAGGTTCAAGTATGCAAAACGTTTTTTTTAAATACACTTAGTATTAGTGCACAGGTAGTAAAAACAGTGTTTAATAAACTGGGGAGCGCCGGATTAGTATCTGAGGATAGACGAGGAAAAGTTTCCAAACACACACTTTTAGATGAATCAGTTAAACAAAGCGTCAGATATCACATAAATTCCTTTGAACTTGTAGAAAGCCACTACTGTCACAACACAAACGTCTAGATTGTTTTTACCAGCTACTCTCAATATATCAAAAATGTATGTACTTTGCCGGGAATATTGTGAAGAAAATAATATTCCCACACCTGCTACAGAAAGCATGTATAGAAATGTATTTAATACAGACTTCAATATTTCTTTTCATCATCCCAAAAAGATCTTTGCGATATTTGCCACAAATATCAACACTCCTCCCCAGATGAAAAAAAGACTTGGAAGCAGATTATCAAATTCATATCGCCAACAAAAATAAAGCGAGGGAGCTCAAAAATTGCGGTAAAGAGAGGGCTATGACTAATAGTCAAATATGTTTGGCTGTATTTCACTTACAACAAATATTGCCAGTTCCTAAATCGGAAGTACAAGCTTAAACTGTCCACTTTTAACTTTACTATTTTTAACCTTGCTACCAAGGGCTGCGATTGTTATATGTGGCATGAAGTTAAAGGAAAAAGGGGCTCCTGTGAAAGAGGTAGTAATCTTCTTATGTTCATGAAGGACCACATTGCCAAAGGTATTAAAGAATTTTGTTTTTATTCAGACAACTGTGCAGGCCAGAATAGAAATAAAAATTTATTTTCGCTTTACAACTACCTTTCACAAAAATATGGTATTACTGGAGGAGTGGTTTTCGATATGGGGTCTCAGCCATGGGATACATCGTGGCGGATTTTTCAGAAAATAATAAAAGCCGTATTTAATGCGAACCTTTGTCAAAAGACTCTATTTAATCTTTAAAAAAATAAAACTCTAAAAAGTGGTTTAATTTGTCAATGTTTTGACTTACATTGCACTTGGGTGTTTTATTTTTTTTAATTAGTAAAAAATAAAGCTATAGATTTCACATTAACAACCGATATTAAATATTAGAATTTCCACATAAAGAATAAATAGTATTTACTAAGTTAATGTTTACCAATTTAATCGAATATTGTACACGTATTAATTAATTAGATGGTAATTAAAGATACAAAAGACTATACCCTTGGTAAAGTATATTTCTCGTACTTTTTGTTAATTATAAATATAACTTACAAATGAAAACACAAAAAATGGATATTTATAAAATTAAGTTTCTAGAAGATGGTGAGTTAATAATTATTATACCTAGAATAATTACAATAATTTTAAATATTAATAATTATAAAAAGAAGTTTTTTTGCATATTAGATTATATTTTGAACACTTTTGCTTTTAAAATCTAATAAACAAAAAATATTTTCATACGCCACATTACTCGGGAAAATTAATTCAGTCTATTATTTATCCAACACTTACATATAATATATCCATTATAATTAATCAGATTTTGAAAGTATAAAAAAACCTATAACTCACTAGTGATTTAAAGACTTTATAAATCCTTTTTAATTTTATGAGATTTTTATTCAATTTGTTTGCAAACTGTCAAATTTTAAATTAAGTGACACCTAAACTAAAAGAAATAATGGCGAAATATAAGGTTGCTTTGCGTAAATTCACATTTAAAGAAATCTTACTTTTTTACCACTTTATGTAGTCTATTAAAATGAAGTACTTTATCTTTATGTCAACAAATAAAAAACGGCATTTTTGACCGACTTAGAAAAAAAAATCATAGTTTGAAGTTACACGTTGCGTATTTATAAAATTTCTTATGCTTATAGGGTTGTTTCATACAAAACAATCCAATTTGTTATTAACTCAATATTTTAGATGAATTGCTTCCAACTGTTTATTTCGTAATAAGTTTACCGAAGTACAGATTGTGGAGAATTTTATTGTATTTTGGTCTTACATACAGTACAATTTTAAATTTGTGGCAGATATGCCTTTTAGTATCAGTATTTAAAATGAAGTATTTTATGCAGTATGGACCTTTCTGTTTTATATGTTTATATGTAAGTAGAAGTAGCATTTTATTATAATTCCTTGTTATTATTGGTTCTACTTTCATGTATAAAATTATTATGTATATTAGACTTTGCCAAAAACACCGCCTTTTTTGAAAAATATATCAAAAGTATTGTTTGGGGTGACAAAAAGCAAAGATCGTAAAAATTTAAGACTTTAATATTAATACTAAGAGGTCCCTATCCTTTAATTTAGATTTTTTATTTGCACTTTTATTTTGGCGTCAAAGCTCCCTAACTGTCGAAGTAAAAATTTATGTAAACATATATTTTTAGAAAATTAAATTACCTACAAAATAGTTATTGAACATTTTTGCCAGACGAACCTTTTCGAATAATTAAGCTTTAAACATTGGTATATTTTTTAGATTTAACTTTTTATTTTGGAACTTCGTTACTAACAAAAAAATTTAATATATAGAAAAATACAACATAGATTCTTAAATGAAATTCAATGCTCTACAAAAAGGTCCTTAAATGTTTTTAAATCAAATTGTTCTTTTAAAAGTTATTCACAATTTAAGTTAAAGAAAAGGTTTTTACTTATTGGAACAAATTATTAAACTGCATCATGGAGAATCAAAATTTAATCAATCTTAACGCTTTAAATATCTAAACTTTATAATATATCCAAACCTATTTTAGGTTAATAGCTATTTGTTGTACAAAAACTTAAATTTACTATTTTAGAGTAAGTAAATCTAGGATTTCGTATAACAAGTAGCTATTAACCTAGAATAGGTTTGGATATACTGTGAAATTTAGATATTTTAAGCGATGATATTGATAAAATTATGACTTTTAATAATGTAATATACCAATTTGTTCCAGTGAGTAAAACAACTTGGTTCAAAAATAAAAAAAAAAACAGTAATTTAATTGTTTCTTTAACATGAATTGTAAATAAGTTTTAAAAGAACGGTTTAATGTTAAAACATTTAAAGACCTATAAAGTCGTTTTTTTGTCCCAGTCTATGTATATATATATATACGTTAAATTTTGTGTTGTTACGTTGTCCAAGTACCAAAACATCCAGAAAGCCATCAATGACCTTATACAGATAAGTAAAACCTAGATATTCTCCTTAATTAACCTTTGGGTAAGGTCAGCCACATAGGACCAACAATTTAAATTAGGTTCAGAATAAAACCTTATTTTAAACTGTGTTTACTGTAGATCATCCATCTACTTACTAACTGTACCCGACTTCGCTTAATTTAGCTGATCTTACCGAAAGCAGCATTTTGACGCGTCGTTGGCAAAGACACGTTTAGCTAAATCAATAGTTTCATAGGCAAGGAAAGCAACAACAATGCGGGACAGATGCGTCACCATATTTATATGTCTTTGTCTAATCTTTACCTGTTAGTGTTCTACACCCGTATAAACCTATTTTTTAAATTATTTCCTTTAATTCTCAAAGAAATAAAAATATATATCTTTTTTAACTAAAACTAATAAAGTTTAGTTAAATGAAGCTGGTTTGGTAATTTAAATGCTATATTTGTACTTAAAAAAAATATATTAAAAAATGACAAATTTACTTTTTTCTAAAACACGTGCTTCAAACTTTGCAACTGTGGTTATAATTACTTTTAATTCTTAGAATTTTTTCGATCTTTTGTGATCCAAACCCACTTTCTGTAATTTTATCTTAGTTTTTTTTTAAAATTTTGCGCCATACAGATTTTGGATATGCAAAGACGATCCTCCAAATAAAGAATTGGAATTTTGGAGCTTCAATTCCGGCAGTTTTTTACTAGAATTTTCCCCTCTTTTAAAAACTTTTATAATATTTAAGGTATAACCTATACTCCTTGAGATTTTGGCAAAAAGTTAAACGGCTTTTCTTTCTTAGTTTTGTGTTAATAACTATTGTAATTTTTTTGCAGAAAAAATCTAAATTACGACTTTTTCTGAATGCCATTACGGATCGTTTAGGCCATCAACCATATTTTTAGGAGACTTGTGACTAGTTTTCGCGGAAAATCAACTTCTCGACTAGACTATACAGGATGATCATACCTAAGTCGGCACTATTGCTAACTTGTTTATTATTGAAGATAAAATGTCGGTTAAATTAGCAAAGTGATAGTATTTTTCGGCTGATTACCGTACTGCCAACAGAGAAACAATTGCACTCCGGGTTTTAGTTTTATTACCAAAAATAACTTTTTAATGGAACACCCTGTATATTATACCACCGTTCGAAAGATCTATCACAGAGCTTTAATAAAAGTCACAATATTATATATCCAGTTTTTTATAGTTTAGGAATAATGGCCATCTTTAAAAATTTAGAAATTTAGAAGTAAACGGCCATTTTTTTAATAAAGCACCTCGTATATTCCATTACTATTATATAGATTTTTTAAAGAGCTTTAAAAAATAACCCATTTAATATGTCAATTACTTTTAGTTTTATTAGATCTACATCTCTAAGCTATAAGTACCAAGTATCTTATTTAGTATTGCCAATCCATCTACTATTTTCTAAATTTGTGTGGTCAAATGTGGTATTTTCATTAAGCTCTTTAATATATCTGTTTAAAGGTGATGCATTAAACAGGAGGTTTTATTTTAAAAATGCAACTATTAAATGCCTGAGGATGGTCATATTTCCGAAACTATTAAAAATTGGATATATTACATGTGGACCATATGTAGAGCTGTTTAATAGATCTTTTGAATGATAATATGGGGTGTTCAAAAAGGACATTTTTTGCAATAAATCAAAAACCCGATATCCAATTGTTTTTCTATTGGCAGCACACTACAATTCCACTTAACTTTGCCGACTTAAGTTTAATCACCCTGTATGCAATTTTATTTTGCAGTATCTATGCAATGTTGTGAAACATTTTAGTTTTTTTACTTAATCTTTATTTTTGATGCCAACGTTTGCTATTTTAGATGACAAGTACTGTCGGGTTAAAGCTTCTTTCATATCATACATACATGCCATTTATAAAAGAAAACAAATTAAATTTTTATTGGAGCCTAAATATGGCTAGTACAAGGCTAAGAACTAAAATTATCAGAGAACTTAAAGCTTTAGAACTTCTATACGTTATTGGTGTTATTTTGAGCTTTGCTGTAATGTTGGGTAATGTATATAACTGGATTTGTGACAATGAACGTTATTTGGCATTCAATCCAATTGTTCATCAGAAAATGCCAGGTTTGTATTTATTATTGTTTATTTAATATGTTATAAGGTTTAGTTAGGTAAGCTCTGCTATTTTTGGTATATTGCACTGTCTGTACTTTTTTTAACGATAACCTTATTTTTTCCTAGAAACCATACCCAATTGGAAACAAAGTTACCATACCCGTTTAAATATTTTTTATGCTATTTAATTAGATAATTTTAAAAATATATAGGGATATAGTTACGTTAATCCGTGGGCACACTGTATTTGAAACTGGTAATAGACGATACGATTGCTTCTTGCAAATAGGGCTGCTAAAAATAATTCGCATTACAACGAAATAAACAGTATGAAGGATTAATTATGAAAACCAGGTGCTACATCTCTCTCTCTCTCTCTCTCTCTCTTCTCTCTCTCTTTCTCTCCCTCTCTCTCTCTCTCTCCCCTCTCTCTTTCTCTCTCTTCTCCCTCTTCTCTCTCTCCCTCTTTTTCTCTCTCTTTTTCTCTCTCTCTGTAACTTTACAATTCTTCGTAGGTCACGACCTGCCCTGTTTTATTTCGATTTATCACTTCTTTTCTCCATCCAAGTGTTATCTCAACTAGTAAATATACAAGGTTTTAGGTTGGTACTTTTTGTATAAAATGCAAGAAAAAAAAAGATAAAAAATTATGTCCGAAAATTTAAGAAAAAATGCATTTTTATAATACCTTTTTCACCACTCCAGATATTTTTACAAAATTTGTTACACTTTGTTTGACAATTACATTACTCACCCAGTGCCGTTTGAACAAGGTTAATTTACCAAAAAAAAAAAAGTACGCCACTGCTTTTCTCTATATTAATATTATTTTTGAAATACTAATTTACGTTGGGGTTAATCTAGTCTCTAAATATATTTTTTTCCGTGATGAGAAAAAAAAACTGATATTGTATCTCTATTAACAGGTAATAAAATGTGACTTTTTATAAAATTACTTTTTTCCGTGGGAAAAAAGTTACTACTTTTGCCTGGACATACATACATGTAAGTAAAGGTAAACATTTAATTTTAGAATAATTTAATGTACAGAACTTACATTTCCCTTATATTAGAAGTCCAGTCAGATAATTTTTAACTTTTTAATTTCAATCCGTCAAATCACAAAATTAAGTTGTCAGTATGGATGGTGGAGGGGAGGATAACCATCTGAATGTTTTAAAAAGTGTCCGTCGAAAGGAGCAACTTAAGGTGGCGCCACCGTAGCCAGGGTAGATTTTTTAACCAGTGAGCATGAATTATTAGACTGAGATACAAAATAAAAAAGGACAGAAATACCAAAACCCCTCCACTGGCTACTGTGGCGCCATCCTAATTTGCTACATTCCGATTGCCACTTTTTTAACTTGTCCGCTATAAAAGATGGTTATCCTTCCCTCCACCATCCATAGTTGTCAGATACTAAATAATTTTCGTAAGTAATTCCATAGTAATCAAAGGTCTAATTGTGTTTTAAATATATCTGTTGACCTGTTTAAAACTTCAAATTTAACATGATTAATTTTTTGCCTTTAATATTATGTTTTTTTTTCAATAAGTCGTCATTTTTTCCATCACAGAAAATAATTGTGTATTATATACGCGAAAAAATTAAATTTTGGCTCACACACAACCTCGAGCTAAAATTTAAAGCGTTTTTTCCTTGTATAATAAATTACTATTTATTCAACGAACGGTTTTCGTTTGGAAAAATAAAAGCCATTGTGATCGCCAAAATCCGATAAGGTTTTTTTATGTCAAATTCGTTTTTGCACATTATTAAAAATTGTACCTAGGGACAATGGCTATGGCCTAAATCACACGTGGAGAGCAATCATAAACAGGGACACGCCTCGGTAAACAGGACAAGGGTATATAAACTCTTGTCAGGGGATTTAGTGCTCATTCAGTGTTCTATTCTCGCAGAGTACAGATCCCTGAAGATGTCTCGTGCAATCGATGGCGAACCGTCGGTTAACGATTTTAATTTGACCCGGTCCAAACCCAAGAACCAAGATTCCTCAGTTGACCAAGGCAGTGAAAGCTCCCGTTCTATGTTAACCAAAATATTACTTTAGTTTATTTCTTTAATAATAAATATTTGGACTCTCAGAAAATAGTATGATTTAACAACCGCGTGCAGGAGTGAGGGAGAAGCATCTGTATTTAAGATGATGCATTTATAAAAATGTAGATATATTTGTATATTTATTATTAATTTTCTTATAAAAAAACCTTGTACTGCATTTATTATGGTGCAACGAATTTCATTATTTTTCCTTTATTTTTAATTAGTCTAAAAAATTATAAGTTATATAACGACAAAAAGTTAAACCTTATAGTCTCTTTATCTAAGTTATGCATGTAGCATCCTATATTTCTGATAAGAATTTGAATTTAAATGGATCTTCTATGATGTTTTATGTTGCAGTTGCAATTAGTTAGTAGTGTAATAAATAATTATAAATTTAAAAAAATGTGAATAAAAAATCTAAATTTAAGTTTGAGTGTGAAGTGAATATGTACCCTTTACTTAATGAGATTTTATTAAATTTCAATAATTTGGGGGTTATAAGTGCAAGAGATATTTTACAAGAATAAAAGGAAATGCAAAATATATTGTGTGACGCAAAGAAGATCTTGGGCAAGAATGTACTGGATAGTCTTGTAGGATATAAAATGACCTGAAAAAGAGGATGATTTAAATAAATTTAAATTAACGGTCTGTAATATTTTAGCCAATGCAGCAATCTTCTTACCATAAGTGAATTATTATCCAATAAACTTAGACATTTTAGCGGATAAGGAGCTGCTGCAAGTACAAATAGTCCAGTTTTATTGCTTACTCCAGAACAAACACCAATAATAAAAGCAAGTATGGGCATCGAATGTTTAAGAATACCTTGTAGAGATGAGGTCTAAAAAGCTAATAAATTTAAATAATATTATCAGTTGAATTGTAACTATCACCTGTCATCAATATAAAAAATTTAAAGTAATGGACTTTCAAAAATGAGATGTAGACAGCAACTTTAGTGGTACGCAATAAAGTTTTCAAAATTTACCATTAACAAAAAATATACAATCCACTACCTTCTGACGATAAATATGAAAATAGAAGAAGTAATTCTAGCGAAATTATTCGTATTGTTACTCCGAAGATTTAACGATTTTTTAACTAAAGAAGAAATTGATGACTTCAAAACAAATTAAACCAAAAAATGTGCCTATTGGTAGAAAAACGAAGATTAAATATAATATGTTCCATTATTAATAAATGATAATGAGTAATTCTTTTATACCAACATTTTTTTAAACTACAGGCTATTGCTGGACCGGTTCTTTATCATGCCCCTATTTTATAAGTTTTAAGTTTTATACATATTAACTACAACTATTTTGTGTTTCTCTTTTTGACTTATTTTGTTTTTCCCTTTTCTTACAATATTATGTTTTTATTGTTTTACATTATTTCTGTCTTAAAACAAAAATTGTTAGTCCACAAGCTTTTTTAAAAATTGTTTTGATACATTTCGTCGCTGATCTTACCAAGGGGCGAAAGCGCCAATTTGTTAATTTTACAGGAGAGCGTTTTAAAGAAAATAGGTCCTATTTGGAACACGATTATATTTTAATTAGTTTATTAATTATTTTACTGTCTAAGGTGTTACGTAGATCAATATACATGCTTACTAAATACATGTGTAAAATTTGAATACTTATAAGTTATTACAGCTAAAATGGACCCAAATGGACGTTCGCCCATTGGTTGGATTTTTTAAATGTTATATTGGATGTTCGCCTGTCGTACAATACTAATATTCAGATTAAATAAAACATGTAACCGCTCTTTCAGGTATTTTATTTGTTATGAAAGGTAGATTTATGAAAAATATTGTTAATACAATTTATCAGTAACACCTAGTTTCAGTTAAGCTAACGAACTAAAAATAGCAACTCCTATAAATCAAAAACAATATTTTAAGTAAACATACAACAGTAAATACTAGAGGATGACCACAAAAAAATAAATGATAATTTCTTTTATTAATTTATAAATAAAGATTATCGAAACATACTAAAATTAAAATATTTGGCTGTTTATTCATATATTTTTGAAATATTGGATCTTTTACAACCTAACTAATAAGATCATTGTACAGGGTGGCTTGAATTCGACGCTCATCATTGGGATTTCGGAAACCGTAAGAGATACAGGATCGATTAAATGGAGGCAAAGTTGCGCAATTTGATGCTCAATAAAATGCCGTTTTGCTTTTTAAAAATTCCGAGTACTTCCGAAGATATTCGAAAAAAAACGGAATTTTCAATTTTCGTTTCTATTGTTTCCTGGCTATATTTGTAAAGATAACTTAAAATGGAAAACACGTTTTCATGGCAACTTTTTCTGCTCTATAATTCAGTGTGATTAAATATTGAATCTGACGTTTCGGCTTCTGGCACCATCATCAACTTAATTTTTTTAAATACGGACCTAATATTTTTTTCAATTTAAGTAAATCCTTTCATCACTCTTCAAACACTATATATCGCCACTTTGATATTTTCCGACGTTTCCTACAAAAATTCCATCACCAGAATATTGCATATTTATTTAACCATAATACGGCCCTGAACTACATTTTTAGGTAAAAAGGTAAAAAAAAGAATAAACTTATTACATATTCGTAATCTTTTTATTGCAACTTATTGATATCTAACAGCAGAAATTACTTTATTAACCGAAAATTTCATGAATATTAGACATAAGATACAAAAAGGTAGACAACAAATCAGCTTACATAAACAATTTGTAATACTATCTTGATGCCCATATTAAAAAAAAAACATAATTTAATCACTATTAAAAGTGTTCAAAGAGATAACCTTCCGCCTCGATGCATTTTCTTGCTTTGCGTTGTATTATTAATACAGCTCGATTAATTGTTCTCGCAGGAATGGCAGCGACTTCCCTTATCAAATTTTGTCGTAGTACTTAAAGGTCGTGAGGTGCATTTTTAAATACACGGTTCTTAAGATATCCCCAAAGGAAATAATCTAGGGGACTAAGATCTGGGCTCCTAGCGGGCCATCTTGCAAAACCATTTATTAGGAAATATATGGTAAAGGAATTGAGCTAATTTCCTTCCATTGTGGGCAGGAGCTCCGTCTTGCTACCACTATATTTCTTGAAATACTGCCAAAGGTTGATTATCTAGGGCGTCTAAGACATCATTTCTAATCAAATTTAGATATTGTTCGGAAGTTAAGGTCCCTTCGTAAACGAAAGGTCTAATAATTTTGTTCCTCCACATACCAATCCATACATTAAATGAAGTTCTCCCTTGAATTCGTACCTGCTGGTTAGTTCTGTTCATAAAGTAATTTCCGCTGTTAGATATCAATGAGTTGCAATAAAACATTATGAATATGTAATAAGTTTATTCTTTTTTTATCATTTTACCTAAAAATGTAGTTCAGGGCCGTATTATGGTTAAATAAATATGCAATATTCTGGTGATGGAATTGTCTGTACGAAACGTCGGAAAATATCAAAGTGGCGATATATAGTGTTTTAAGAGTGATGAAAGAATTTAATTAAATTGAAAAAATATCAGGTCCGTATTTAAAAAAATTAAGTTGATGATGGTCGCCAGAAGCCGAAACGTCAGACTCAATATTTAATTACACTGAATTATAGAGCAGAAAAAGTGGCCATGAAAACGTGTTTTTCATTTTGAGTTATCTTAACAAATATAGCCAGGAAACAATAGAAACCAAAATTGAAAATTCCGGTTTTTCGAATATCTTCGGAAGTACTCGGAATTTTTAAAACGCAAAACGGCATTTTATTGAGCATCAAATTGCGCAACTTTGCCTCCATTTAACCGATCCTGTATCTCTTACGGTTTCCGAAATCCCAATGATGAGCGTCGAATTCGAGCCACCCTGTACTTATCTCGAGAGAGTTTTGTCAAATCTTTGTTTGAAAGAGGTATAGGCTGAGTCATGATTTCAAGCGTATTTCTTTTAAGAGGCAATACGAAGTAGTTTTCAGCAAGGTGGCTGTTCTTTACTAAAAGTTGTGAAATATTGTCTTTGTCTACCATAACCTCCTTTACTTTCGTCCAATCAACATCCTCGCCTGTTTCGAATTTTCTAACCGACTTTATACGAATTTTTTCAGAAAGGGATTTAAAATTATAAAAATCATTTACATTTATGCTAATAACGATGTATGGTAGATTTCGTCTAGCCAGTTTTACAATAGATGGAAGCTGAGCAGGTATAAAGATGTCGCCGGCCAAAGACATAGCTGTTGATACTGAGCTATGGGCCGAATCGCCCTCGATTTGACCGTGGTTCGTTTCAAAAAATGTAAATGCATTTTACTAAGGTTTTTGAATTTACTATTGTATGCAGCAGCATAGTAAAAACAATCGTGTTGCGGTTCTGACCGCCGCAACCATCCGAAAAAAGGTATACTTCACGAAGGCCACGATCGTCTAATTCACGAAGGTACCTTGCTACACAAGTCGAAATTTCATTTGCACCTCGTTTAGCTATAGTTTCGTTCCACAAAAAGCACATACACTCTTTATTACCTATGTTGTAAATGGTAAAATTGAATGCTGATAAACGGCGGCGATAAAAAATTGCACTTTCGTTGCTAATAGGTAGTTGAATGACCTGTTGAAGGTCAAAAACTGCGGCAGCCACAATGTTAGGATAAGTTTTTGATAGTTCTTTGACTTTTTCTTTTTTCTGTCGTACTTTATCCTTTTCATCTTTATGTTAAAAAAACATTCTCAAGCTCCTCTTTCTTTCCTGCGCGTCGCCTTGTATGTAGGACATGCACAGCGTACACTGGTCCTTCTTAGTACGGTGAAATGAGAGATTAAGAGATCGAAATAATCTCCGATAAGTATGGTAACTGCATATCTTTTCTTTTCCAGCTTTTTCTTCTTTATACAAATCATACATCTTTTTTACCGTTAGGTCTGGATGTAGATATTCCCTGCTAGTTGATTTTCTACAAAAATGCGATTCCATTCGTGGAAATTTTTGTATATGATCAAATGCCGAGTCTCTAAGTTGTTTATCTAGCTCTTCTACTTCTTTACATCGTCCTCCACGGTTATCCAAATCTACTGTTCCTTCTTTAGTCAGTTTAGTCAACGCTGTTCTCAAGGTCTTTTCTGAAATGCCCAAAGTATTTAGAAACATAATTCTGCATACACGAGTTGTACTGCCTGCATTTGAGAGCTTATATTTTAATGTTCTTTTTCTGCGTGAAACCTGAGCTGTTGTTCTCTTTCTCTTGATCTCTTCTAGTTGTACATGTCTTACCAGAAACTCTCTTTGTAGCTGTAAACTCTTTGTATTATAAAAACATCATGAATTTTTTGTCTTTGGTCCTCGTCAAGGTTGTCACACTTGCATTGCATTTACCTTTTTACAGCGAGGTTTCATATATTTGGCAGGCATACTTTTTTTTGCCACAGTACTAACATAAGTCTTTCCTTCCGTTCTTAAAGCATGCGCGGTTTTTTTCTTGTTTTTTCTAATTTTCTTTTCCAACTGTATTTTTCTTTTTCACTATCTACGGCAAACCTAGAAAATACCTCTAGTGTATCACTAACACATTTCCTGACTGTCGCTTTTTTACAATTTTTATTTTACTCATACTAAAATCACTGTTGATTTTTTAAATGGACTGTTGATGGCACCATGTTCGTTACAGTTGTCATCATTATCAAAGTGACTCCAACACAGCAATACTTGGCAGCGTACACATGCAGCAAATACTTCACCATTACAGTTTATGAACTCACAGCTCTGCACAGTGGAATCCTCATCACGGTCATCCATACGACTGGAAGAAATATCGTTGGTTACAGAGAGATTGACGTCAGTAAATGATTCAATTTCACTTTGGGAATTACCGGCAGAAACTAAACCTGCACTTTTTGAAGGTTTCTCCAAAATGGTTGGCGGTATATTAGAATTTGTTAATTGATTTATTAGATTAATTAGGGGTTGGTCATCTTCAGAGTCATAGCTTACATCTAGTTCTCTTTCAGTGGCACTTTTTAAAGGTTTGTCCAAATTGGTTGGCGGTATATTAGAATTTGTTGATCTATTTATTAGATTAATCAGAGGTTGGTCATCTTCAGACTCATAGCTTAAATCTAATTCTTTTTCAGTGGCAATAATAGTTCCATAAAAAAAAATCTTTTTGGGAGGCCAATACATTTTTACACTTGTTCCACTGGATAACACACTATTCGTAGCAAGTTTAAGGTCTTTTGACGAAACCAGGTTCTTTTTACCGTTCTTCCATTTCACAAGTACATCCATCTTGCATTAGTTTCTTAAAACAAAATAAAAACTGTCAGTTTATACCATTAACCAGTGTTTTAACATTTCGGAAAAATGCCGCTTTTTACTGTTTTTAAGTGTTTATAGGAAACAAGAAATCCATACGTGGTTCTAACCCAGTCCACTACCCAGACATAACCCCAAAAACATTTAGAGATTTTTTGTAAGATTTTTAAATTAAATTGTCCCTGGAGTAAATAAATAGGCTTAATCTATTCGTTAATTATATAATTTTATTAAAACCTAAACTATATTGCTACGTGACACAAACAAAAATAAACCAGGAACAGTACTAAGTGATTAAAATGTATTGACTAATTTTGAGTTTTGAATTTTTTCCAATTGGTCGGAGTTTTTAAAAGTTTTTTCCTGGTTCTTTTCAAATTTAACATAACCGATTTTTTCAAAACACTACTATTACCAACAGTAAAAATGAGCTGCCAAACAGAAAGATATAGGCATAACAGCCAATATTACTATTGTGAGATCTGACAATTAGGCGAAACTCCTTAGTCTGATCCTATAATGTATTTAGTGTCGCTTACGCCTATACACAATTTTAGTGTTTACGGGAAACTGCTATAGATGGACCTTTGCCAGTCTGGTAGATCATAGATACCTTTAAATCTGATCACTTGATGGACCTAACTCCAAAACGAAAAAAATTTCGCTTTCGCCCCTTTGTCTTATCAGCGACGATTTAAAAATGTAAATAAACAGCAAGTTTAATTTTTAAAAGCTGTTAAATGGAATCTTACTCTTAATGGATAATATACTAGGGAAAGCGTGGATAGTTAAAAAAGTAAGCGATATAAAATATTTTAGTACCCCAAATATTAAAATTTATTAACATTTCCATTTAAGGAAAATGTTCGATTTTTTGGTAAAACAATTATATCAGAAACCTCACCTTCTAAACACTTTAAGAGTCATTTTGCTTTAAAATAACAAATAAATATTAACCACTATATGGTGGTCATTATTGGATGGTATACAATTACCTACTAAATTAAAAGATATTCCAAAATTTAAACGGCAAATGATAATATTTATATTTGGTATATTATTTAAGTTTTAATAAAAATACTGCCATTGGTCCTTTATACTATACAAAATCTTTAAAAATCATCATAGTAATTTTTTATATTTAGGTAGTAAAAGACATGGTTATTTTTGACTAATTTTGGCTAACTTTACTTACTCTTAACATACAAAATTGTGAACCTTCTAAGTATGCTTCATATTCATTACCTTATCAGTTTCATGAACCTTATAGCACTGCTTATCAAGGTGTTGGTTTATTTGATAGCTTGAATGATCACTTTAAAATTTACAAAGAAAAGATCCTATAAAGTGGTTTATTAATAAAAGAAACGCATATAAAAGATAAATACTATTTGCAGGCTAAAAATATTTGGCAAACTTCAAATATCCGAAATTTGGGTGAATATTTAGATTTATATTTAAAAATAGATGTGCTACTTCTTACCGACATTTTTAAAACTTAGGGATTTTTTTAAATCAATTATGGATTAGACTCGTGTCACTTTATTAGCACAGCTCAATTTTAATGGGGCTTAATGCTAAAAAAACGTCAGCAGAATTGCTGACAAATTAGGTTACGATTATTTGTATTTAAAATAGTATAAGGGGTGTCCTACACTATGTTCTCACAGAAACGCTTGGGCTAATATTAACTATATGAAAAATTTTAACCCTTAAGTAACCAAATAATATATTTTTTTACGAGTCTTTAATTTTAACTGGAAAACCAATTTTAAAAAGTAGGACTGGTAATTAGGAATTCTACTCATTGATAGCAAAAATATGTAAGATACCTTTTTGAAGAGGCCAATATGACAAACCCTCGTGCCAAGTTTTAAAAAATTTTAAGGAGCGAATCTTTAATTATTTTATTAAAGGTAATTGCAAAATTACTAAATTTTCGGTTTAGCTAAATCCAAACAGGCACCTGTAAAATTAATTTTGTCACTGACATAAAGAAAAGTGTCAATAAATCAGTGACAATTTTATAAATAACAAACTGTTGGCTGGTGGCTGCTGTCTCTTTGATTATACCTAAACCGAAAATTAAGTTATAATTTTGTAATTAAACCTAAATAAATAATTCAAGAGAGACCTGGCACGAGGGTTTGTCAGATTGGTCTCTTCAAAAATTTGCCCAACATTTTTTTCTGTAAAATGTACAGGGAGCCAATAATTAACCAAACTAAAATTTACATAAGAACGCACCACCCGGTATAATTATAATATATTATTAATAATAATATTATTAATAGTACTAATACTTTTGTATGTATACCTATGTTAATATATTATCTTCCAGACTCCTTATTTTTATGGGCGGAGAAAATTTTGACACCAAGCAGGTTGTGACTAAAATTTAATGACAATTTTTGACACAAGACCAAAAAGTCCATTTTTATCTTACAGGTATATTCAAGACCAAATAAATACTTCTTTTTGATATATGCAACATTTTATTTAACCAGAACTTGCTTACCAGAACTAACCGTTCATAAGTGTGTATTAGTCTTGAGTTTAATTAAGGAATAAAAAAATATATTTTCTTACCAGAACCAAGTATTTGTAATTTCCTTAAACTGTTTTAATTACCCTGTCGGGCGTCGTAGTTACCTGCTTTACGGCGCGGTGTCTTCTGACATAATTTGACCCTTCGATTACCCCAAGTACAAACACCAATTGGTGTTGAAAGTTCGCCCGCCGTTTAAATATACTTTATTTTACATTATAAAGTGAGTCTACGTAAGTTGGCAGCATATGGGAATCTTTTTATTAATATTTTTACGAAAAAAGATATATTTCTTTTAAAGTTCTGCATGGTCCAAAACCTAAAATGCAATCATCAGATATCAAATTGTATCACTCGTGTACGAGGTTTGGCCAAAAATGTTATTTTTGCTAATATCGCAAATTGCATGAATGACAAGATGTCTAAAATTAGAAATTACTTTCAAGCATGCAATTTTGTGGTTTTCCAAAAAAAAAATTCTCCGAAAATCGAAAAATTTAAGTTTGTACATTAGTGCATTGTACATTCTTCTTGTTTTAGTAAAAATAAATTTAAAAAGTTTATTTAAAACTGTCATATGACAATAATAATCAATAAATATAGTGAACTATTGTACAAACCTAAATTTTTACCATTATCGCAGAAAAAAAAGTTAAGGGAACAAATTTGCATCTTTCGAGGTAATTTTTAATTTTTAACATCTCTTTTTATAACAATTTGCGATATTAGCAAAAACACAGGTACTTTACTCTTAAGAAACAATTACATTTTTGGCTAAACCTCGTACATGACTGACACAATTTGATATCTAATGATTGCATTTTAGGTTTTGGACCATGAAGAACTTTTTATAAAGAATAACTTTTTTGTAAAATTAATGATAAAAAGTTTTTCATATACCGCCAACTTTTGCGATATTAGCAAAAATAAACGTACTTTACTCTTGAGAAATAATTAAATTTTTGGCGAAACCTTGTTTATGACTGACATAATTTTATATCTGAATATTGCATTTTAGGTTTTGCACCATGCAAAACTTTTTATAAAAACAATTACTTTTTCTCATAAAATCAGCTTATGTAGACGCTCTGTATAAATTAAATAACATTTTTTACCTATACCTAATTATTATTATTTCTTTTATTTGTATACATTGTCTATTATGGATCAAAGTAAATAAAGATGCATATTAAAGTATTTAAATTGTTTTATTTTTTCTGCGTGTTTATTATAATACTTTTTAAAAACTTAAGTGTACCTTAATTTTATTATATTTTAAAAGAAACAAGTAAATATAAAAAAGTGCTGCCTCCGATGTAAGCCTCGTTAACCGACAACTAATCTGGCGCACTCATCCTATTAAAGAAACAGTGTAGGTAAAATAGAGAGACAGAGTGAGAAATAAAGAGAAAACCAACTGACAGACAGACATACAGGGAGTCCAAGAATATGTGGGCAATCTTTTGGATTTATACAGGACACGTAAAAATTATGTGACAAGATCCAATAGTTTTTTCTAAAGCCACTCTTTACATAAATATGTGCCTTTAAAGGACGCCGCTGGAAATCAGTTTTTTTTAATAACTTTTATAGTACTTGGTATAATAAAATATATTTTTTAATATAATAAATACAAGTAAAGACTCTTTAAAATGGTATCCTTGTAAAACATTTGCGTTTATTTGTACGCCAGGGGCGGAGTAGCTCTTACACAATAGTGGTAATTTTTTTACACCCTGTATAACAACGAAATAAAATGAATATTTTTGGGTAGTTTAAATCCTTAGCTAGAAAAAAGGTACACCTGTTAGATGTCAATAAATTAAAGCGTTTTCAACAAAAACAAGTTTTTGTTTAAGAGACATCTAAAAACAATGGCATTTTTTGTTGAAAATGGTACTAAAGAATCCAAAAAAAATTATTTTTTTCACTAAAAAATTTTGTTGCAGCTTTGTGGAGGGTCCCATAATCTCCGATAATTAAAGCTGAGCAATGCATAAAATCAGAGGGAGCCTATGTAAAACCGACAAACAAAATTATTAAATACAACCCTATTTATACAAAATGTTGTTTTCCTCAAACCTCAATGCTCAACACTTCACTTCATTGATATCGGACAGAAGTACCTTCTTTTTAACTTAGGGTTTAAGCTATAAAAGAATGCTATTTTTATTCCTTTATTATACAGGGTGTAAAAATATTTAGTACTATTGTGTAAGGGTTAGTCCGCCTCTGGCAAACTAAGGAAGGCAAATGTTTTACAAGGATACCATTGTAAGAAGTCTCAACTGGTATTTATCATATTAAAAAAATATTTTATTTAAGGGCATATATCTCTGTAAAGAGGGTCTTTAGAAAAAACATTTATAGGAACTTGCCACATTTTTTTACGTGTTCTATATGAATCCGAGAGATTGCCCACATATTCTTGGACACCTTGTACAGCCAGACAAATATTCTGAAATTAATCAATACACTTTGAAACTAGGCCCCTTAATTAACCAACAAGGTTGAGCCAATTAAAGAGAAAAATAAATATGGCGCCAAATAGGAATTTTCATTTATTTTATATTATGAAAATTTTACCTATGACCACCCTGTAGTTTTGTAACGCGATTTTTTATGCTGCATTACTTTTTAATAGCAATTTATTTTGCGTGGTCACGTGATTTTATCGGATTTTAATTCTTCAACCAATCGAAACGCTTGAAATTTTTCAGAGATTTATAATTGCCTTTTACATTACTTTTTCTCACCGTTGATATCGTACTGTATCATTAAAGGTGTAAGAAAATAAATTAAAATAATTTCCTAACGTCGTAATTAATTAAATACGAGAAAGAAATCGATCTTTTTGACAGTTAAGAAAAAACTCTTGTTTCTTATGTCATTCACCGTGACTCTCTCCAGTGACGCGTTTCGCTTACCTCATAGGAAGCGAATAGTAAATAAAACGTAAGCAAGAGTCCTTTTATAAACAACTTCGTTGTTCGGCTGTAAGATATATTCTCACGGTTGATACCGCACTAAAAAGCATAATTCAGTGTAGTGGCAAGGATGGAAAAGGGATATTTCTTTTCCTATATAAATATGGTAGTAGGAAATTATTTTTTTATATCTTACTTGTCGACTTTCGCTAAAACTCCATACCGATACACTTAATGTTTTTCAGAATGGTATTAACGGTGAGATTACATCTTACCGTCAAACAACGAGGGTATTTATATAAAATTCTCAGTGGAGGTAGTCTTGGTGAATGACATGAAAAGCAGGAGTCTTTTTCTTAACAACTGTCGAAAAAGGGAATTTTTTTGTATAAATTACAACACCGAATTATTTCAATTTATTTTTTGATCTTTTTCCTGTTTTATTAACGTTATTCAAACACTAAAACCTGCAGAACTTTTGCATTTCACACCTCCTTTTAGACAACGCGGTAGTGCCACTACAGATGTTATTTTTAAATAACTACTACCTTAAAATTTTTTCTTGGTTTGGAATCAAACCAGGTCTTTCTGGGTTAAAGGACAAAGACTTTGTTCACTGCACTCCGGGAAGACATTTATTATTATACAGTGAAGTTCTAAACTTCGTCGCTCCTTCCTAACTTCTTAACAGATTGGTATTTATTAAACCATAAAAAAATGTAATACCAAGATCTGCATTTTTTGACATATCAATAAAAGCTTTAAATTTGAAAGTAACAGTAGGCACCATATTCCGAAAAAGAATTATATGAAAAAGGGGTCCGGTGATAAATCATTTTAAAGCCCCTGACGACTACTTTATAACCCTAGAATGTAAAGTCAATACTACTAATATATATATATATACTTACACAGTTTATTTTTATCACCAATATTACTATAAAAAATATACTATTAAAAAAACTTAAAAAAACTAGACTAAGTACATCTAACTTAATTAATTTCGGTATTTTAACCATTTAAATCAGGTATTTAAGTAAGTTATAAAATACCGCCATTTTATAGTTTTGATGTGAAATTAAATAAAGAGTTTAAATTTGGCATAATATCCCGGTAGATCCCTAAAAAAACTGACATGACAATAAAAGTTTTGTTTTCGAGACACCTAGTAGATTTTTTTTATCTTTGGACAAGCCACGAAGGCTAAAAGCCTAAATAACGTGCCGTGGGTGTCTTAAGCGAGGTAAGAGGAAGTTTGTTGACACGGGACTTAAATACTTGAAGATTTAGGGGGAAGGAAAGACCTCCGCGGGCAGCAGGTTCCACAATCTAGAAACTCTAGGGATAAAAGAACGAACAAAGTGGGAACTTCGGGGTCTGTCCAGTTGGACCGTATAGCGATGCATACGCGCGGAACCACACGTTTCTCTGATGGGAACCGCGAGTGGAGGAACTATACTGGACAATTCTTCAGAGCAGAAGCCATGGAAGTACCTATAAAAAGCAATAAATCCCCCACAGCCCGACGATGGGCAAGAGAGGGAAGCCTTTCTGCCAGATTTATCATAACCGTCAATAAAATAAGTGCTTCCAAACAACCAGAGCTAGCGGCCCGAAAAACATAAAGATACCATGGGCTGTCTTTCGGAGCTTCAACTTTTTTTTGTGGGGCAATAACTGACCTTGAAATTACGTTGACCATGACCTGGTGGGGTCAAACCTACCTTAGATTCAAACTCAGCGACCCAAAAACATAAAAATACCATAAATTGTCTTTCAGAGCTTTATTTTTTTTGTTCCAAATTTAATGAAAATCACCGAACGGTTTAGAAGTTAAAAATGGGGCAACCTCACTGTATATTATTATTATGCGCTTTAAAGTAATTATTATAAAATATGGTAGGTTTTAAAAGTTTTTCTCTTTAATCTGTTTTTTTTAGAAATTTATGTTTACTTTGATACTGTCAATCAAGTATTATCAATTCTAAGTGTACTTCCTTTGGCTTCTTCATCATGGTATAGCGTATATATATCAACATACTTGAAATTTCAAATGTATATGCTTTGCGAATATATTAAATCTATAAATATGGATTATGACTTTAAAAGTCTAAAAGAAGTATTAGAAAATGTTGAGTATCAGAGTCAAATAAAAAAAGACTGTTGTTTTGTATAAAGAGACATCAGGAGTTATTACAGTAAGTGGTAAATCTTCTTTTAAACTCTTTTGAAGAATACTTAATTATACAAGATTTCTCAAATTTATTTCAGTTGTCTTGTAACTTACAACAAAGTAATAAGTGATATTAATATAGTCCTTATAAGTCATTTTACTCAAGGTGCTCCATTGCTATTGATCGAATCAGTTTACAAAGCATTTACAATTTAACAAAAAGGAATAAAACAACTTTAACTGGCGTATAACATTTGATTTAATGTACTTTCTATGTTTTAAACGACTAAACGATTATTCCAATAAATCCAGCACAACCTATTGTTGGGTTAAAACGGTTACACTTATACTTTAGGGATTTTATATTGATAATAAAAATCTAGTAGTTACCCCGGTTTCTGACTTTCTAACCAATAACATACATTTTTTATTGTGGTAATTAGGTGTTTTTCTTAATTTATAGTGCCCAAAGTATAGTTATATTATTATATACTTAAAATAAGTTTAAAAATAATAATTAAAAAAAATGGTAAAACCAATAAAAAAATGTATTTTTAAGAGGTAAAAATCAAATATTAAAAGCTAATTTAGTGAAAAACGGCTTTAGCGCAAAAAAGGTAATATGGAAAATGAGGATAAGTTTTTTTTAATTTAAGATTAATGATGAATATCTTAAGAACAAAACATTTTTTCACATTCGGAATCAGAGCCCGAATATGTCAAAAATCTTCAAAATCCGCATGGTGTGCGTAAACAATTACCAAAAATATTTAGGAGTGTTATTAATTTAAAATAAAAATGTTGATATAAACATTCAGTATAACTAAAAGAGCCGAGTAGCCAAGTAGTTATGAATTAGGTATAGAATTATAACATCATACTCTCATGATCCTTTTAAATAATAGTTGTAAATGCTATTTTAAAGTTTTTTGTTTTAGGCATAATATTTTTCTTAAACAACTTGATGCTAAGTCACATATGAATTTAGTATTTGTTATTACTTCATTTTTGGTGGCAACTTATTCAATTTTTACATTGTTTTCGGTAAGTAAAATTTTGTTCTTAATTTATAAATAATAATGTTTTTAGCTCTTCAGAACTTTCAGCTTCCGCACTCTGTTATTCGGTGGTAAAAAGAAATACACAGAAATAAATTTCTATTATATTTCTTGTCTGTACTCTGTAACATTATTTCGAAATAGTTTGTAAATTTTTGTCATTAGAAAATATATAGTGTACTGAACCTAAAAACGTTAAGTTTTTAGTGGAAAAATGCACCCTTTGTAGAAAAATGCACTTGTCATTTCTTAACATATGTGTTTTTTACTTATGGTTTAATTAGTCCAATTTCTGGATTTTAATAGTTTATCTTTTGGTTAAGTAAAATGTTTCTATTTTGTATAAAAATCAAAAGAGAAAAACATCGACAAGATCTGCGTGTAAAAAGGAAAAAGGTTAGGAATAATATTATTCATCCCTACCGAACCACACCGTTCTGTAATAAGCACGGGAAAAAAGGCATTTCTCCCAAATGCGTGTCGATTTTAAGAAACTTGGTCATGAAAACCGCAATAATTTTATTTTTTTATTGCTTTCCAACGTGTTGTCATATTTTAACAGTTTTTATTTGTTTTTTGTAAAATGCAAATTATTATACTTAAGCCGTTAAAATCCAAAGTGGTTTCAGCCAAAATTTAACGAATCTTTGCGTAATGTTTTCAAATTTCGGGTAATGCCCCGTAAAGTTTGTCGGTTGAGTTACTGGACACCCTGTATACAGAGTGTCCGGGAAAATGTAGGAAATCTCTCGCACACGTATGGAACAGATGAAAATAACACGACAAGTTCCTACAAAATTTTTCCGTTTAAGCCCCCTGCGGAGATATGATCCCCTAAAAGGGGCAGCTAGAAATAGATTTTTCGTGAATAACTTTTAAAGCGCTCTGTATAATTTGATAATATTTTAGTACGATGCATACCAGTAAGGTCCTCTTAAAATAGTGCCCTTAAAACTTATGTCGCTTCTTTAGTTTGCCAGGGACGGACTAGTTTTCGCACATTATTGATAATATTTTTACGCCCTGTATGGTGAAGACAAAAAAATATGTTTTTGGGTAGTTTTAACCTTTTGCTAAAAAAGGAACTCTTGTCAAACAAGAGTAGTAGTTAGTTTTCCCCGTTTTTGTCTAGGAAGATCTAGGAAGATCTAGGAAGATTTAGACAGGTGTCTACACAACTGGCTGGGAAGAGGACGATTTTGAACCCCCCTCCACCAGCCTCTTCCTCCCTTTCAATTAATCATCAAGAAAAAAAATTCTTTTTATATTATATTTAAAATTTATTAAATTTAATTGTAACTCAAACGTCAAATTGATATAATTATTGCTCATTTGAATTTCGAAATTAAATTTTAAGACTTATCCGCTGACCAGCTTAAGTTTATTCCATTAAAATACCTTTTAAATTCTCATATAAACGATGGACCAGTGACATCCCAAAAACAGTGTCTCATTTGCATCAACAATATTCGATTTGGTTAAATAAATCAAGTAAATAAAAGTAAATATTATAAAAGAGTCTAGAGGATATACAGTGGTTAAATTTAAATATCTGCATTGAAAACAAAAGCAGCAATAACTTGTTAAAAATAACCCACACCTGCATGTAGTTAAAACGGCACCCTTGTTATTTGGATTATAAGCAAGTAAAAATATACAATCGTTAAACTTAAATAATCTGCAGCTGCTGTTAGTTTATACTTAAACCTAGCAACAAAGTTGCAGCAAGGGGTTATATTTAGAAAGACAAGTCAATGAGAAAATATTTATAATACGGGGGGCGCAGGTTATAACTACAAAAATAAGAGTTTCTTTACACTAGTTAAAAATAGATAGATACTTAAATCCTGGAGCAAAATAAAATTATTTTATGTCAACATGGAACAAGTTACGACTAGAAAAATCAGAGTTCAATGTAATGTATGAGGTTATTTTCACGAGTTGAAAATAGCCCTACGTTAAATACCCTAAGGCATTTCAAGTGCATTTTTTTATTTAGAAAATCTGTAGACATGACGAGAAAATTGCCGAAATTAAATTTTCTTAATATAAAAGCACAGAATTTTGGAACCAGGCATTATTTTTAAACTCCTGAAATCTCTTGATTTAAGATTTATTTTTTCCGTGCAGAATATAAAGTTAGTACGCTGACTTCGGCGGTGGTAATCTCGACGCATAATAACCCACTTTACCTATGCCAAATAAAAGGTCTGAAAATCCGATAGGCATTTTCTACGAATATTTAGATACAGGCAGTTTTGTTTAGGTTAGAGGAAAATAATGGCGACATATTGTAGTGAATGTGCAATAAAGGTTTAATTAGGGAATAAAAAAAGACTTAATTAACCAAAACTAACCGTGACCCCCCTATATTCGGTCTTCGGTTTTTGGTGTTTTGTTACTTGACGTTACTCAAATATTTTCTACCGAAGATAGAGTATAGGTAGGGTAGTCGTGGTTAGTTCTGATTATATCTTCTTTTTTTAATTCCTTAATTAAAACCTGACACTAATACAAAATTTATTTTTATTTATCGTCGAGTTTACCCGTTGCAAAAGTTGCATAATTACTTCTGCGTTGAAATAACATCCGTCCGTTGACATACAACAAAATAACGGTAATTTAAAAGTTACATGAATACCATATGTAGATAGCCATATTTCCGAAATTATTAAAGTCAGTTATGATAAATGTGGTATTTTCTTAAAGATATTTTTAATTGTAATTAATTCTACAGTGTGTTTTAATTTAAAAAAATATACTTTCTGTCCTACCCTGTATGTTATCACCCATATCACCATTAATCTAAAAAGATCTTTAAAAGAGCTCTAAGAAAATACTACATCATTCAAATCTAATTTTATTAGTTTCGGAAATATGGCCATCTTAATATGGTATTATGGTAATTTAAAGTAGCACCATTTATTGGTGCTACTTTAAAGCTACTTATAATAAATAAATTTCTAAATATAAATAATAAATAAATAAATATTTCTCTTTTAAGAAGCGAAAGCAGTTGCCATACACGAATTTTTTAAACATTAAAATTTTTGGTCCATATTTTCTGTTTAATTAATTATTAATTTTTCTGTTAAATTAAATTATACCCGGTGTTTCTCACAGGTGGTTCCCCCTTATAGCTTTTTTACCTTTTATGATAGAAAAATGAAATTAAATATATCGTTATTTGACATAATTGTGAATTGGTTACTCTATTTACTTGTTTTCTATTACTTCCGGTTTAACCGAAATGACTGCTACTTTTAAATTTTAAATGACACAACCGGTATATTTTATCTTATTTCAATACTGATTCTGAATACAATAACACCTTACATGTTATTTTTTAACACTTCTGCTGTCAAACATTTTTTATTTTAAATATCAACTGAGAGAGTGCCATGCTAAACGGTTTATCTTAGTAGCTATGGTAAAATTAAATTAATCGTCTTTTGTTTTTACGATTTCTCAGGGCAGCGTTAAAGGTGGAAAAATTCTATTTATGGTCATAACACCTTTTTTAAATGGAACGAGGGTTGCTCGTTAGCATATTCTAAAAAATCATTTTATTTCAAATAATTTGGTACCATACAGGCGGGTATTTCATGTAAGAAATTTTCTACAGAACACATATCTAATAAATTCATGTTTTTGTTATAATCATTAAGTATAACTGGTATAACGGTTGGTTAGGAATCATTTTATTACATGCTATTTGGATAAGAACCTTTTCTAAAATACCGCTCTTGTGGTACCAAATTATTCGGAATAATAATTCATATATTTCATATTTCTAATAGAAAGTTTACAGCTTGATATAATTACCACATATTTTAATGTGCCTATACACACAAGGTAAATATCCATTTTTGCTTGGGTACATAGGTTTATAAAAGTTAGAAATAAACTTGTATTACCTTTCCCATTGGAAATTGAATGCCAATTGTTTCTAGAGCTAACGGCTTCCGCAGTCATGGCCAACTCAGACAAAAAATTAATTTTGACGATTTTGGACATAAAAATCAAAAATACCTATAAAGTGTTATACCTTATTTTAAATGGAAAAAAACGTTCTTAAAAAATGTACAAAAAAAAACAAAATGGTCGCCATAAGAAAAACGAAAGTTGATGATGGTATCTTGAAACCGAAACGTCGAAATTAAAATCTGAATACAGAAATGCATTTCTCTTAAAAAGTTGCATCAACAATGTTTTTACAGATTCCAAAAATTATTTTGGGTAAAAAAACTACAGTACTTCTTCTAAAATGCCCCATTTTGGTTTTTATTAATTATTTCAAAAACCATAAAAGATAAATAAAATCTGAAGCAGACTTAATTTTGATATTAAATTGTTTAAAACTTTTCTAATTTAACCAACATTGTAGCTCTAATGGTTCCCGAGTTACCAATACATGTAGGCTCAATTTCGGACACACTGTATACGCCTAAGTAATTGGGGCGCTATCACTTACAACCAAATTCCGCCGAAATTGGCCAAATGACAAAAGTAATGAGAGGGATTTTTAAAAAATAATTTTTCATTAGTTATTTTAGATGTTTATACTTTCCAACGTTGTTCGAGCCGACGCGATGCTTCAATTTTTCATTACTAAGTAGATTTAAAAAAAACACCATAATATGACAAATTCCCAACAAGTAGCATACACTTAACGTATAAGGGGCGTTTCTGTTGGAACATTTAAATTAACCTATGTGACCGCCAAAACGTTGGACATCAGTCCGTTTGTTGCTACGCGGGTCTGTCAGTCTCTTGCTAGGCGGATAGGTCGATCGGTATATAGTAATTAATAAAATATTTTTATAGTAACAATAATTAATATTATATTACTATATATTTTATTAATAAAATAAAAAATAAAATTAAAATACACAAAAGTAAGCTTAGTAAATTATTATTTTTTTATATAGTTTATTTGTTTTCGGGGAATATAAATTTAAACATAATATTATTTGGCTTTTCTCCGGATTAAAAATATTTATTAATAATAATAATAAGCTTTATTGTCCTAAAACATTTAGATAGCTTTATAGACAAAGCATAACATTATATATACATATACATAGATAACTACACACACACACATAATATATGTACATATAATAGTAAAAAAAAACCATTTATGGAAATGTATCCTCAAAAAATTCATTAAAATTAACATAGGGTTTTTAAGTAAAATTGTTTTAACATATTTTTTAATTTGTTTTTTCTTTGTAATATTTTTAATAGAATCTGGTAAATGCTTAAAAACATTTATATATTATAAAAGGCTATTCTGCTCTTGCGATAATAAAATAAAAGTTAAGAATACCTAAAAAAATAATAATGAATTATTTCATATAAAATAATTATTAAAGGTTAAGAAAACTTACTTAGAGAATGTTGCAACCCCTAAACATAGGTCCAAGAACTTCCGGTAATATTTTTTTATAATTTATATAATAATAATCTTACCATAAAAACGTCTGGCAGCCTCGTTAAGAACTTATTTTATGGTTAGTATTATAAAATAATTTCGACCTGAAGCCCTTGATGTTTAGAGGTTGAACATTCTCTAAATAAGTTCTCCTAACCTTTAATAATTATTTGATATTAAATAATTTATTATTAACATATGTTTTTAATTTAAATAACTCTATTTTCTAATATACAGTGTGTCCGCCTAAATTCTCTACATATGGGAAACTTTTTTATTACTAATTTTACGAAGAAAAGTTAGTCCTTATAAAAAGTTCTGCATGATTTTGTTCAGGAGAAAAGTACCATTATTTTTGAAAATATCGAAAATTATTAAGGCAAAAATGTTTAGAAATAAAAATAAATTTAAATATGCAAACTCGTTCATTTACAAGAAAAAAGTTTTGCATTAATTTTTTATACGATAACGAGCGTCCTGAGACTATTCACTGTTTTGACAGTTCTTAAGCTTTCTTTAGATATTACATTTTAAAATAATTATTTACAAATGTACAAATTTAAATTTTCATCGTTTTATCATAAAAACAAAAAACAATTGCAAATGAATGAGTTTGCATGTTTAAGATTTATTTTTATTTCTAAACATTTTTCCCTAATAATAATTTTCGATATTTTGAAAAATAAGGGTATTTTCCTCTTAAACAAAATTTATATTTTCTGAGATACCTCCTATACTACTGAAAAAAATGAATATCTAATTATTGCATTTTAGGTTTTAGACCATGCAGAACTTTTATAAAGAATAACTGTTTTTCGTAAAATTAATAATAAAAAAGTTTCCCCTATGCAGAGAACTTAGGCGGACACGCTATATACAGACTGTCCACAGAGTTAACAAGAGGACAAATGGACCAAAAATATAATGTTTCGCAAAAAGTTATTTTTCATAAAAATTTTTGCTTGTAAAAAAAGGGATTTATGAAGAGAAAAATGTTGATTTTGTATACAGAGTTCGCAAAAACTTACAAAACATGATTTTTCTCCAAGGGTAAACTACCTGTATTTTTCATTTTTTAGCAAAATGTCATTAGAAAAATTTATTTAGAATCATGTTTGTAACAGATAAAAACAATAATACAAATTTTTATTGAAATCCCTTATTTGACGAAAGCTGGCGTTTACAGTTGAAAAATTGTGTTTTGTAGGAATTAGGAAAAAGCAGGTGTTTAAAAAGCAAATTATAAAAGTTTTTTAGGTTATTTTATTAAAAAAATTAAATAATTAAGTTTTAATAACTTCAAAATCAGTTTCATTAATATTTTTGATACCCTTGTTACTTAAATAAAGTTATTCAAAATGCCATTTTAAATAAATTTTTTAAATAATATTTTGCTCAAAGATTAAAAATAAAGGTAGTTTATTCTTGTAGAAAAATCATGTTTTTTAAGTTTTTGCGAACCCTGTATACAAAATCAACATTTTCTTTTCGTAAATCCTATTTTTTTACAAGCAAAAATTTTGGTCCATTTGTTCTCTTGTTAACCCCATCCGTGGACAGTCTGTGTACAAAAATATTGAAAATTGAAAATACCCCAAAACTAAAAATCACATCTCTTTTAGGGTAGGGGAGCCCAAGAGGGGATTTCTGAAGTTACTACAGCGCGTCAGAAAAATATACCGGAGGGTACCTTGTACCCAATTAAATAACTCCACCAAATATGAGCCCTGTATACAGGGGCGATCATAAAAAACAAAAATATATCCATCAAAAATTGTCGTGCGAGTCAGATTAAGATAGGGTAAGTTAATTGCATGCTAAAGAGTGTATATTCCACTAATCTGACAATTTGAGAGTGACGTAAAGAAAGCGGAGGGCTACAAAGTTGTAAAAACGTCATTTTGACATGCTCGAGCGTGGTTATTTTTTTTTATTTTGAAGAAAATAATTCAAGGATAACGAAAAATATATAATTCAATATGATTTGACCGATTTCCACAAGCCGAAATAATAAAAATATTTTTTTGACACAGTTAAAAGTCTATAGTCGCTTAACGCCCCGACGAAAATGTATAATTATATAACATTTTTTTACTCTTATTATCTAAGCTTTGCAACCCAATAGGTCTCCATGACGCTCGAGTCACTGCAAATTTAGCATCTTGGGCTCCCCTACTAGGTCAGAAACAAATAATAGATGCCTAATGTCTACATACCGGCTGACCCTAACTGGTGACTCACCCCTATAACTTTTTTATTTTTTAAGATAATTAAATACCATTGTATTTGTTTGTTTCCTATCACTTCCGGTCTAGCCGGAAACGACCCTTACTTTTTTATTTTAAATGGGACACCCGGTTTTTTATTACTTATTTAAATAGAAAATTACATTCCGAGTATAATGACACTACATTTGCTACTTTTTGACATCTAACCTCTTTATATTCTAATTTTAAATCTAGAGTGCCATAAATGCGATAAAATGACAAATTCTGGATTAATGGAAAAATGGATGTGACAATTTTTTGTTTTTTATAGCCTCTACAGAGTCGTCTTAAGTTTGCAAAATCGTATTTATGGTATAAAGTCAGTTTTTTTAATGGATCGAGGGTAGCTCACTATAATACCCAAAAAGAGTATTTTCTTACCAAATAACTAATATTTTACTTAGCTGTATATCACAAAAATCTTTATTAAATATTTTTTTAACAGCAACAGCAAACCCGTAATATTAATAGAAAACTGGGGCGCAATAAGTGATAAATGGTTATTACATTAAATACTGCTTAGTTTTTCTACTTTAATTAGGGGTGTTACTGCCGAAAAACAGGTCAATGTTATTAGGGAAAATAATTAGCAAGTTAATGTGGATTCTTCTAATATACTTTTAACTAAAATATTGATTGTGTTATATTAAATTTGATATAAATTTTGCTGAAGACAAAACAAGAGCCCTATTTTTCATAATATCGAAAATTTTTATAAAGAAAAAGTTTGTTTTTTTAAAATTTTTTATGCGTTAATGGTGAAAAAAGTTTCAACAAGAGTGCTTACATATTTTAAAATGTAATATGCAAAGAAAGCTTAAGAACAGCAAAAGTTACATAAACGATCTTTAAAAAATTTCTTAAAAAAAAACACATAGCATATTTAAAAGCTATTTTTAATCGTAAACATATTTTCTTTATAAACGTTTTCAATACTATAAAAAAATAAGGTCCTTTCCTCTTGAGAAAAATTATATTTTTTAACATACCTCGTATACCATTGCAGAAACTTTACCTTTGGTCTTTGCATTTTTGATTTTAGACTATGTAGAACTTTTTATAAAAAATAACTTTTTTCGTAAAATTAATAATAAAGAAGTTTTCCATATGGTGCGAACTTAAGTAGACACGCTGTACGTAAGTACTAATTTCTACTTATACTTAGATATTTTAAAAAATATGCAGATTTTTCTGATAAATGTTTCAAATTCATAAATTACATAGCTAAAATTTATACCATCAAAAACTTTTTGTTCAATTGCTAATATTACATTTTTTTTTGCAATTTTTGACCCTGGGTTTTTTTAAAGGATGGCGCCCATGTGTTTTGCACACTTGCATAAAAACCTTTTCTTATCTCTTTATCTATAAAAAAACTGCATCAAAATCCGTTGAGTAGTTTTAAAGAACTAAGCATACACACATACAGACGCGAAAAGCGACTTTGCTTTATACTATGTAGTGATTTTGTACAAGGACTTTAATAACTACAAAAATGTAAAAAATTGACCAAGTGATAACTGCCTATACTTTTATTAATTTAGCAAAGTGTCAAATAAAAAATATTTTTAAAACAAATAAGCATCGAAAATCTGAAATTTCTCATCAAATAAACAACATTTTTATTATACTAAAAGGTGTCGGTACAAAATGCTACCACAAATTCCTTGGACCAAAATACAACGGTACCTACGTGATGGCAAAACGCTAAGGAGTTTTTAAAAAACAATTTATTGTCTTCAGAGTAGGAATACAACTAACTGTTATACATTTTTACTTATATTTATAAACTTTAAAAAGCTGATATGCAAAAATGATTCTTTGAATTATTTTTGCTGACCTTATTTCTCATGGGAACATAACTCCTCCGCCCTTAGCTAAAAACATACCCTAAGGGTGGGTTTTTACAAAAAATTATTAATAATAAAAATTATAAATGATTATACAGTAAAACCTAGATTATAATATTATTATTTTCATCGCATTTAGGGCGTTTAGAAAAATACTTAGTTTTAAGCAGTTTATAAGCTGAAAAAAGCAAGATGATTAAAATGCATATATATAATAAAATTGTCCAAAAACTAATTCGATCAACTGGTATTGGATTGGTTAGTTGATTGATTCGTTTCTTCTGTTCTTGAAGCATGGATGAAAGTTCCTTGGTTTCTTTCAGGTTGACGACATCCAAGTCCAGCGTGGGTGGATTGAAAATTATTTCTTGTCGATAATAATTTTCGGGTAGGTCCAATATTGGCAATGAGACGTCTTTGTAGGTTAAGCGATTTGGCTTATAACTTCGTAGAATAAACGATTTGATTTGAAGGCTGCATTCGTTGGTTAATTCGATTAGGTGAGAACCAACCAGTGGCGTGTTGTCTCTTGAATTTTTGCAAGTTATCGGTACAATTAATTGATTGGGTATGGTAACAATCCATTTTCCATCAGTTATTTTGGTAATTTGAACTTCATTCAATCGGATACGAAATGGTTGACATGTAGTGGTGTTTGATTGATAGGTTATCAGCTGTACGGCACATGGAGGATTGTTGCTTATGTAGGCTGTATGGGCTTCTTTGCAGAGGTATTCATAGGGTAGTAGCTGGGTGCAAACTTGATCCATATAAGAATATTTTGTATTGCTAAGTGCAAGGTAAGGTTTTTGTGGTAGGTTAAGGTAAAATTCGGAAGTTTGGTTACTAGGAATCGGTAATGGATATAATTGATAATAGTGATAAATATCTGATTCGACTAATGGTAATTCTAAAATAAAGGTGATTACAAATTCCTTTGAGTAACTCTTAATTTCAATAATTTTTTCAAAGTTTAAAACATTCAAAATAATACTAACTGTTTTTTAAAACCTTGAATTTCTTTTATAAGTTCTATTGGATTTACAATAGAATTATTTTTATGCAAAAGAAATAGCTACTTCTAATTTTTCAAAAATATCAAAGATAGTTTGATACATCATCGATATTTGATTAATCACTACATGTATTGGAAAATATTCATGATCGGTACTTTGGTGAAGGGCTACTTTTTTAATAGTCTCTTCAACTTGCATTATTCTTGATTTTAATATTAATTGGTTATGTGAAATATTTGAAATAGTATTTTCAAATGTTTTTATTGATTTTTCTAAAATAGTAATTTGATTGAAAGATATTTCTTTTAATTTATTTTGATTTTCTTGTAATTGTTTTATTTGTTTATCGTATTGTTCAGCGTCTGTTTGATCAAGATTACCTGTTATGCATTTAATTATGGAGCCAAGAGGGTTAAAAATACCACGTTTTTGTCTTTTATTATTTAAACTTGGATTTAATTGATTAATTTGATTTTCGATTCTTTTTCTAGGGCCAATAATGGTATAAAAGAGTTTTTATATTCAGCCGTATAAATAGAATTATTTTGTATATTATTTATTAAGTTTTTGGCAAATTTTGTAAGTGTATTAAATTCGGTAATTATTGGAGATAAATCATATATTTGTATTAAGGACCAATGATTTGATTGGATTTTTACGGTTCCTAACTTATAGGGAAGGAGTCCTGGGTATTTATTTAAATTGTGGATTTTTACTTCGTTTGTTCCGGTGTCGATGAATCGGATACATCTGTAACAATTGGCATTATTTTTAGTTTCGTTAACGTGAATTCTTTCTTTTCGTTTACTTTTTGGGTTTTCAATTTCAGTTTTATTATCTTCAAGAATTTTTGTTAATATAAAAGGACCTAAATATTTATTTTTTAGTTTACTTGCGCGATGTAATGCTTTTTTATAAACTTTTGAACCAATGGTTAAAGTTTGAGGTTTTTTATTTTCATTTCGTTTATCAATAATTTTTTGTTTGAAATTTATCGATTGCTCATGGACTTTATCATAAAGAGCTTGCGTATTGGTTTTATGTGTATTTACATATTCCGTAAAAATTTGTGCAGGCAATAATTTCATAGGGTCATTGGACTCTGTGTGTCCTAATACTAATTCATAAGGTGTAAAAGATGTACTTGAATTTATAGTAGAATTATAAGCCATTATCGCATATGACATTATAGTTATTTATTAGATAAGTGAGTTATATTACATATAAGTCACGCAAGAAAAGTTTAACTCTCGAGCCCGAAGGGCGAGAGTAATTTTCTTAAGTGACTTATATGTAATAACTCACGTGTCTAATACAAAATTTTATCCAACACTTTCGTATAAATCGTTTTTAATATCGAAAATAATTTGAAAACGTCATTCATTATTTGTTACTTGTCATTGTCAACACCAGCAACAAAATTTTGTATTGTCTATAATTCACTAGTGAGCTAAAGGGTACTTTAGCTCACTAGTGACTTATAGTACACTTTATATCCTCAAAATCTGATCAATTATGTAGATATTATATGTAAGTGTTGGATAATAGTTATTTATTAGATAAGTGAGTTATATTACATATAAGTCACGCAAGAAAAGTTTAACTCTCGAGCCCGAAGGGCGAGAGAGGTAATTTTCTTAAGTGACTTATATGTAATAACTCACGTGTCTAATACAAAATTTTATCCAACACTTTCGTATAAATCGTTTTTAATATCGAAAATAATTTGAAAACGTCATTCATTATTTGTTACTTGTCATTGTCAACACCAGCAACAAAATTATGTATATTGTCTATAATTCACTAGTGAGCTAAAGGGTACTTTAGCTCACTAGTGACTTATAGTACACTTTATATCCTCAAAATCTGATCAATTATGTAGATATTATATGTAAGTGTTGGATAAAAGTTATTAAATCTGTTTTATTATCTTTTTCTTTTAAAATTCGGATATGTTCGATTAAGGTCGAATGTAGTCTTTCAACTGGCGAATTCGATTCATGGTGATAAGGTGTGGTAAAATGTATTTTTATATTATGTGTTTTTAATAATTCGTCTACGACGTCATTTTTAAATTCGGTGCCGTTGTCCGCTACACTTTGTTTAGGGATGCCAAAAAATGAAAAGAAATGAACTAAGTTTTGACATGCAGAAACTGCTGTTCCAAAATAAGGTAAGGCTTGTCCAAATTTCGAGAATTTATCTAAAATCGTTAGAAATTTTTGATTTCCTATAATAAAGGTATCAATATGTATTATTTCGAATGGCTTTGAAGTAGTGGTGTGCATATTCGAAAGATTTCGATATTCGAATATTCGTATTCGAATGATTTTAATATTCGAAAGATCTTTCGAAACATTTTATATTTCATTGAGAAAGATATTTCGAAACATCTTTTAAAATATTTCATATATCAATGCAAAAGATCTTTCGAAACATTTTATATTTCATTGCCAATAAGCTTTTATTTTGTCGAAATACCGATTGAAAGATTGTTGCTATTTGCGGCAACGAATTATTTCACGTTAGTGGTGTGCATATTCGAAAGATTTGGATATTCGAATATTCGTATTCGGAAGATTTTAATATTCGAAAGATCTTTCGAAACATTTAATATTTCATTGAGAAAGATATTTCGAAACATCTTTCAAAACATTTCATATTTCAATGCAAAAGATCTTTCGAAACATTTTATATTTCATTGCCAATAAGCTTTTATTTTGTCGAAATACGATTGAAAGATTGTTGCTATTTGCGGCAATGAATTATTTTACGTCTTATTCCGAGTGTTTTCGAGTTTTGGCGCTATTTAACCATAAATATTACAGATGATATTCTTTGTTCGTTTGATTACTAATGGTTTTGGGTATGTTTTACGGGTTGTCTATATTAAACGCCTAGATATAAATATCATTCATCATTCATTCGGTATATTTCGTATTTGTGTTCGGTGTTTACGAATATAAATTCATGACTGATCGTTCATGAAATATTTCACGACGAAATACGAATATTCGGAAGAAATATTCGAAACATTTCGAATATCTTGATGTTCGAATATCATTCAGAAGATCATTTGAAAGGTTCCAACACTACTTTGAAGGCGTTTCAGTTAATACAAGAGGTTGATCTGGAGGTCTACGATTATATTTGGCTCTTTGGCAAATTTCGCAATTATTAATAAATTTAGAAATATCTGATTTCATTGATTTCCAATAATAGCTTATTTTTAAACGTTTAAGTGTTTCTTGTATTCCGCGATGGTTAGCTTTTCCTTCGTGGGAATATTTTATTATCATTTCGCGTTCGTCTTGTTTTACATTATTTATCAATTTAGAACATTCTATGAGTTTAAAATTGCAAAAATGTTGTGACAAGGCTTCTTGAAAATTAACACGAAGTTCTTTAGATAAGAAATGTATGTACGTGACTTTATCTTTTAAATGCTCTTTGAGAAAATTTGTAATTGCGTGGGTATTAGTTGGAAGTGTCGCATGTATTATTCGGTTTCCATCAAAGTTCTCATACTGAGATTTTACATAGGCGTCGTAAGGAGATTTTTTAACAATAAATTGATTTAATTTATTAATGATTATTTCGTCTAAAATAGGGATTTCTGACTTTGTTTCGATTGCGTCAGTGCTATGTACAGTATCGGTTGGGTTTACTCTAGGCGGTTTAATTTGAAAATATTCTAAGATTTTAATTTTTGAAGTGGATGGATTCGATTGATTTGATTGGTACGATTGTTCGATATCTTCGATAATTTTACTAACTTCGTTAGGATCTATTTTTCAGGGTTAAATTGTTCAATACTTTCGTCAAGAAATTTATCGATGTCATTATTTATATCGCCCGGATTATTTTGTGTAGACTGCGTCTCTAACGCGTTTAAATTTATGCGTGATAATGCGTCTGCGTTTGTATTTTGTTTACCGCTTTTATAAATTATAGTGTAATCAAATTCTTCTAACTTTAATCTCCAACGTACGAGTTTTGAATTTGGTTCTTTAAGGTTAAACAACCATACAAGAGGTCGATGATCTGTATATATCTGAAATTTTCTTCCGAAAAGATATGGTCTGAAATATTTACATGCCCAAACTATCGCGATAGTCGAATATCTTTGTTCCGTTTCATTTTGTGTACGCGATGCGTAAGCTATTGGGTGATCATTAGGAGGGGTATATTGAGATAAAACTGCTCCTAATGTAATATTTGAAGCGTCAGTTGTCGATACAAATGGTTGCGTAAAATCCGGGTATTTTAGAATAGGTGCGTTAATTAATAAATCCTTTAAATGATTAAACGATTGTAAAAAAGCTGGGGAATGTTCTACTTTTGCGTTTTTCTTTAAACATAAAGTTAATGGTTTTGCTATTTTGGCAAAGTTTTTTATAAATCGTCTATAGTATCCCGCTAGGCCTAAAAATGATTTAATGTCCTTTTGTGTTTTTGGAATTGGAAAATTTTTTACAGCACTAATTTTATCTGGATTGGGTTTAACACCATCTTTTGTTATTTTGTGTCCAAGATAATCTACTTCTTTGTGTAAAAATTCTGATTTATCGAGTTGAATCTTAAAATTTGCTTGACGTAGGCGTTCAAAAATTGATTTAAGTCTTTGTAAATGTTCCTGAAGGGATGTAGAAAAAATAATGATATCATCTAAATAAACTAAGCATATTTCATTTTGAAATCCGCGAAGTACGTTGTTCATAACGCGTTGGAATGTCGCCGGTGCATTTTTTAGTCCGAAAGGCATTCGTTTATATTCGTAATGTCCTGTATCTGTGGAAAAAGCTGTTTTTGGTACATCATTCGGATCCATTTCAATTTGGTGAAAGCCGTTTGCTAAATCTAAGGTTGTGAAATATTGCGCTTTCCCTAATTTATCTAATATGTCCGAAATATTTGGAAGAGGAAATTTGTCATCGATAGTGACGTCATTTAAACGTCTGAAGTCGCAAACAATTCTCCACTTGCGTTTGCCTGAAGCATCTAGTTTTTTTGGGACTACCCAAATTGGGCTACTCCATGGAGAATTTGAATTTTGTATAATTCCGTTTTGAAGCATTTTTTCAATTTGCGAATTGACTTCTTTTTGTGTATTTCCGGATATCGGTATGATTTAGTAAAAATTGGAGTTTCATTTGTTAAATTTATTTTATGTTTTATTTGATTTGTGAACGTCAATGGTGTACCTTCGCAATAAAAAATATCTCGATATTCATAACAGAGGTCACGAATCGCTTTATATTCTTCCGAATTACAGTGATTTAAGCGTAAATTTTTTAAATTTTGTTTTTGCATTTTGTCTAAATATTCGTTATATTCTGTATCGGTTTCCATTTTTTCCACGAAATTAATTTCGGTTTCTTCTAAAAGTTCAATTTCTAATAGTTCAAAAAATTCGATTTTAATAGGATTTTCGCACGGGTTCGTAATTACTGTGGTGGCATAAGAATTGCCAATATTTACAAGTGATTCGGGCATTTCTGCGTTTCCGAAATCTATGTAATTTAATATACCTATTCCGTTTGATTCAGTTACTGGGATTTTAACTTTATGAGTAGTATGCGGTGGTATTATAATTTGCGTAGGCTGCGCCTGTATTTGAGTAGGTGTTTGTTTATTTTTTAAGAGGTTAAATTTGTTTTGATAATATAAAGGTAAATGCACGAAAGGTGTTTCTAGGATTAAATTTCCCAAGTTTATTTTTGCTTGTATTTTAATTAAAAAATCAATACCTAATAAACCGTCAAATTTATCAGAAAAATTAAATAAATAAAATTTATGATTGCCTTTTGTTTTAAATGAATTAAATATCGGAATGTTCATAACTTTGCTATGTATTGAAGTTGCGTGAGCTGTGCGTACAGAAAATAGATTTGATATGCCAAATTTGGATTAATAAAACTTTTGCCACTTCCTGTGTCAATAAGAAATTTTGCGTTAATTTCCGGGATAATTATTACAGGAAGATCGGAATGAACATAATTATTTAAATATACTATATTATGTTCTCCGTATTCTGAGGTAAAGAAAAATTTTCAGTATTATCATTTAAATCAGTATTTGGATCGTATGGGTTATAAGTGTAATCGTTTTCATAAGAAAAATAATTATTTTGGTCAAAATCAGTGGTAGGGTCATAATAATAGTTATTGTAATTATTTTCAATATTCAATTGATCCTTATTATTGGTAATTTCATGATTAGATATTTCATCGATTTTTTCTTTTTCTATTGGTTGAGCAGATTGATTAAATAATTCTTGTGCAACCCATTTTTGTCTAGGCTGTTGAACTGAATTTGGTTTAATTCTCGAATTACTCGATGAAGTATCTATCGGTTCGGGTTTATTTCTTTGGAATTTATTTTTTTGTTGTGTATTATTAAAGTTATTTGTGTGACTAAAATTTGGTCTTACAAATGGTGTAAAAGAAGGTCTGGGCATAAATTGATTTTGAGGCATAAAATTTGGTCTTTGCATATTTTGTTGATATTGATTA
This sequence comes from Listronotus bonariensis, assembly GCA_014170235.1. Taxonomy (NCBI): domain Eukaryota; kingdom Metazoa; phylum Arthropoda; class Insecta; order Coleoptera; family Curculionidae; genus Listronotus; species Listronotus bonariensis. The sequence goes on along the minus strand of JACEGR010000708.1, from coordinate 138,086 downwards.
AAATAAAATTATTAAAATTTGGCTGTCGATTAAAAAAATATTGGTGGTCTATAATTCATAAATTGATTTGGATTAAATTGTGGTCTCGGTACGTCATTAGCAGAATAATGACTTTTATCCAACACTTACATATAATATCTACATAATTGATCAGATTTTGAGGATATAAAGTGTACTATAAGTCACTAGTGAGCTAAAGTACCCTTTAGCTCACTAGTGAATTATAGACTTTAGCTCACTAGTGACTTATACTAATTCTTTATTACTTCCAACATTTCACAATTAAAAAAATAACATAAAACAACTAATATATTATACTACAATTTATTCGTGTTTATATTAACAGTAATTGTTATATTAGATTTATCTTGGACAACGTTACATTGTGCGGAGTGTTCTTCAGGAAGTCTTTCAGCACTAGTACTTGCCTTGGTGCGCTCTTCACCCTGTATTCGTCTTGCAATCTCAAACTTGTTAGAGATGCAATCTTCTAAATATCCTTCTGCCACGGTAGAAGACTTCCACCCGCCATGGCGTTTAAGGTTGGTGATATCGGCCCCAGCGTTGACTAGAAGTGTCGCTGAAGAACGCCGCATGCTATGACCACTATATAAGATTTCATCAGGTAGTTGCAAATAATGAGCAACTACTCTCGGAATTTTCGAAATTTTATTTATTCCCACGCATTGCCTAGTGCATTTGCCTTTTGAAAGTTGACAAAAAATCTTTTGTGAGGCGTGTTCTCTGGCCTTAGGGACACATATTTTCTAAATAATTCAAGCACATTTACCAAAATCCTTCTTTTAAAATTGTAAAGCTTCTCGATTTGTTCGTCTTGGTATCAGGTATAGAAACATATATGTACTGGCCTTTATCTACTATATCTTCAATACTTAAGCGAGTTAGTTCGTCACAACGGCATGCACCAGCGATTCCCAATATCAATGCAACCTATAAAAATCCGAACAGATAAATATTTAATACCAGAAACTAAAGTAAATTCATACCTTTGACATTAAGTGCTCGTCGTCAGGTGCCTCAGCCAAAAATTTTTCGATGTATTGCCTCTCCAGAATTTTTGCCTTTTTCGGTTTGAAATTTCTTGAATTGCTCTTCAAATAAGCGACAACTTTTCCATACCTCCCTATATCCACGTTCTTATATACTTTTAAGGTCGTTTTTATCATTGAATACTTGGTCCACATTGATGAGGGAGCAACTTTTTTCGATAAAAACAGAAAGTAAGCCATAATAACATCTTCATTTATAGTACCAACTCCTCGCCTTTTCCTCCATGCTTCAAAATCTTCAAATTCTTTATTGTACGTTAGTTTTGACTTCTCTGGAATTAAACTGCATGTCGCTACCGCAGCTTCTTCCAAAATTTCCGCAGGAACTTCACAATTTTCCATTTCGCAAAGCATTTTTATGTTTGTCTACAAAGTTGTTTACTAAACAAACCCGTAGTTACCAACAAAATGCATTACAACCAAACAAGCTTGCTTTCCAAAAATACAAAATTTTGTTGCTGGTGTTGACAATGACAAGTAACAAATAATGGATGACGTTTTCAAATTATTTTCGATATTAAAAACGATTTATACCAAAGTGTTGGATAAAATTTTGTATTATCTAATAAATAACTATTTTTTGAAAATGATTGCTGACTAGGTTTATTTATTTTTTGAGGAGGCATATTTCTATTTGTAAATTGAGACCTATTTTTATAATTATTATTAAATTTAATAATTTAAATTATTTATAAAAGTTTTTAAACATAAATCATCATATTGTTGTATTTTTAAAAGTTTAACATTTGCAGGATCATTTGAACTGTTTATTTTAGTAAATAATAGGCTGCGCGAATCTTAAATTCTTAAACCAAAATTTTGAATAGGCTCATTTTTGTCTAATTTCATGCATATGATATCTTGAACTAAACAATCTTCAGATCTTTGATCAGAGAAAGTAGTAATTAAAGCATTTTTAACTAAATTCCAAGAATCTAATTCAATTCTAGAGGCTATTAAATCGGCTGCTCTACCTATTAGTTTACCAATGATCGTATCAAATAAACAAATATTTATAGGATTATTGACATTATTTATGTCTTGGTGATTAAGTAAAAAATGTTCGCAAGATCTTATAAAACGAGAAATTTGTTTTGGGTTTCCATCAAATTGTGGAATATTGTCAGCTTGATATCTAATTAAACTATAATTTGGCTGCGCCATTTCAATATGTTGTTGTTCTTGATTTAAATTTTGATTATTTTGAATGTTTAAATCTTGTGGCTCAATGATTGCTAAATTATCAATAAGATTAATTAAATCTTCCACTTTGATTGATTAATTGGCTAGAGATGTATAAAACTAAGTAGAAAAGTTACTAAACCTACCCTTAAAATTAGTCGAATTGATCTTTTCACTACTTCAAGAAAAGGTAAACGGAATAATTTTAATAAAAAGGATCACTTACAATACTAAGATGATTATTGGTTTTGTCTTCATTGATTTCTCTAGAGCCTAACTATAGAGTTTGAACGATGTTTGTTCCTCCCTCTGCACCAATAGGGCTGATGGACGATGCTTGTTCCTGTCCCCTGCTCGTTGAGCTGATTCCTCCCTGGTCAATGTTGCTTTTTGTTATCCAGGCTTGACACACACGTTCTTTTTTGATCGTTAACCGTTGAAACGGAGGGTAGCACGATTTTCGAAAACAAAAACCCCGTTTTGTATCGATTTTTCAATCAAACAACCCCGATCAATCCGATCCGACTGCTCCACTTACGTGATGGCAAAACGCTAAGGAGTTTTTAAAAAACAATTTATTGTCTTCAGAATAGGAATACAACTAACTGTTATACATTTTTACTTATATTTATAAACTATAAAAGCTGATATGCAAAAATGATTCTTTGAATTATTTTTGCTGACCTTATTTCTCATGGGAACATAACTCGGTCTAACGTAATCGAAAAATTGATATTTTTGCCAGATACAGGGTGCAAATGTTTTTATTTTATTTTAGTTATTTTTAAATATTTTCTTTATTATCAGACAAAATTCAGTATCAGGTTTTTAGGGTGGGAAATCGAAATATGCTAATGTTTTTATTGTAAAATGTAAAGGGAGCCACCAGCAGTCCTTTGCTTAGGTTCAAAGTGTCATAACTTTTTGTGTCTCCATATATTAAAGTTTTAGCATAGATAACTACCGCTACAATCAACAGTTTTCGGGTACTTTTAGATTAAACATTTTATTCCAAACCAAAGTTTGCCATTGCATTTATTCACGCTATATCTAGGCCACCTAGTATTGTCCAAAAGGTCTGTACAAAATGATACCACAAATACTTTGGGCCAAAATACAACGATCTAATACAATTTACCTTGGTCGAAAGGTTACTGGTTTGCAAGATACAGGGTGTCAAATTTTCCATTTTTTTTTTTTACTTGGACAATCTGTGTCTCGTAAGCGATCCACTTTTTAATAAAGGCAAATTAGGGTTAATCGTTATATTTTGGCGGGGCGTAAAAAAATTGTAGTATTTATTTGTACAGATGTTGTTAGGAATTAATAGTTATGGTATATTTTAAAAGCAGAAACCTACTTTTCCAACTTACCCTGTATAGAGATTAGATCGAACTACATTAACTGCCGAATTAACCAGATCTTTTAGAGAAACTCGGGTGGCCTAAATAGAGTGTAAAGAAATGCGAAGAAAGTTTTATATGTGAAACGAAACTTAATCTAAAATCTTTCAGAATCGGTTGCTCCTAGCGATATTTATTGAGTACACCTTTTTTTGTGCAAACATTGTAAGAGAATAAAAATAATCTACTAGAATCATAATATACCGAGGCAAAAAAAGTAATGACACTTTAAACAAAAGCAAAGGACTGCAGGTGGCTCCCTCTACAATTAACAGCAAAAATAAGAGTAGCTTTCGACTCCTTTTATTAAAAATCCCCTTAAACCCAATTTTGTAAAATAATTTCTAATAAATAAAATATTTAAAAATACCTAAAACGAAATACAAATTTTAACACCCTGTATCTCGCAAACGATCAACTTTTCGACAAAGGTAAATTGGGTTAGATCGTTGTATTTTGTTCCAAGGAATGTGTGGTGGCATTTTGTACAGACCTTTTAGAAGCACCCTGTATAACTACCATTTTGTATTCGTGTTTTTGAAGTAATTTACCTGGTTATAACAATGTATTTTGTTACTTTGTTTCTTGATAATCTATTCTTAAAATTCAGGTAAAAAAGGTGTCCAAGTTACCTTGTAATTACATTTAATTATTGGATTGGAGGACCGGGATAACGTACTACGCAATTTATAGGACAGTGTAGGTTTTAAATAAAATAAATATTAAGTAACCAATTCGCCTTGACCGGGTATCAGGATGTAGATTATATAGTTTTACCTTATTTTAATCATAATATTTTAGCCACTATACTTCTCAAATGTAGGGCTACCTTTATTCTCTATGTTGTTGCATCTATCTACTTACGGTTGGTACTGTAAGAAAATAACTAGCTACCGCTAGAATAATCTACGGTACTGGTAAATCCGTACAACAAACGGCGTTGAGATCAAATATTTTTTACTAGACGTTTATACAGGGTGATTGCTAATTGCCGTAAAAAGTATTAAGGGCCTATTCATAACCTATTTTTTTTCAGTTCATACAGGGTGAGTTTTTTTAATATTCAATACAGAGATCTCAGAAAACGCTGCAGCTACAGATGTGGTTAAATGGCGAAGTAATTCTATACCTCAGAAGCATTCCGGCTGAAGTCCACTGTTTTAAGAAATGTATTTTATTATATTATTATTTTTTATTATTTTATTTTATTAGGTTTTAAGGGCATTAGTTCACAATAAAATTTTTAGGTTTGAAAATTTTCGCTGTCCTGTAAAATTTTAAAAACTAGACTTTGGTAGAGGGTGTTTCATTTTCGATGGTTTTACGAAAACCGAAAGGAATATCAAAAATCTAATATGGGACTCCCGATCTCATTTTTTGAGAAAACAACTATAGTGAAAACAGTTCATGGCTATTGAGATCCATCTTGGAGCTACAGGGTGATTTTCGGATTTTTCCCATTTTTATAATCTTTTTTAACTCGTTTGCTATTAAAGTTGTGAAAAAACTTTAAATAGATTAGTTATGTAGATTTTTCCGAAGAATATTGTGGTGTAATTAGTTTTCTTCTTTATTGGTTAGTTTTTAAGAAAATTACCCAACTAATGTTTTTTTATGGAACACCCTATATATTATATTTTTATCTATATCTATTAAACCCTCTTTCGGCTTTTTAAATATATATATATATATATATATATATATATATATATATATATATATATATATATATATATATATATATATTATATTTTTAATTTATTGAAATTAGCCAACCTAAGCTTTAATCAATGTTTATGCAATTTTTTATAAAATATATCGAAAACTTGCAATATAATTATAATAAACAACATAACAATAATAGACAAGTTTAAAAAATATGATACGTTTATAAAAAAGCACTATTACAGAAAAAATATATTATTTACTAAATGGAAATAAAATAAATACACATCATGGAACACTATAATTTAAACATTTATTGTAATTTATGGTTTTTTTGTTAGTTTAAGTATGAATTCTTAATATTAACTGTTTTATAATATGTATTTATTTTATTTTAATTTAGTAAGTATAACTTTTTTTTCTGTAGTAGTGCCTTTCTAAGATAAAGTTATATTTTTTAAAGCTTAGCCAAGCAAATTAAAATACCCTGTAAATATAAAAGTTAATTGTTTATAAAATATTCGTTAGGGTAGAGAAACAAAAAAAGTATGTATTGAAAAATACTGTTTTGTCAATTTAAGTCATGGCCTTCTCTAAAAAAAAACAAAATTTATGGAAAATGCTAATTTTCTGTAAAACTTTAAATAAGAAATACATACCTATTTATATTTTTGAAAAACCAAAAAAAAGCTTAAAAAAATACAGATGAAAATATACAGGGTTGGGTAATTTTCTCAAAAACTAACCAATATAGAAAAAAAATAATTACACCACAATATTTTACAGAAAAAAACTGCACAATTAACCTATTTAAAGTTTTTTCACAACTTTAATAGCAACGGAGTTAAAAAAGATTATAAAAATGGATAAAGTCCGAAAATCACCCTGTAGCTCCGAGATGGATCGCAATAGCCATGAACTGTTTTCACTATAGTTGTTTCTCAAAAGAGAGATCGGGAGTCCTAAATTAGGATTCTGAGGTACAGAAATAATAAAACACATTTCCTAAAAAAGTGGACTTAAGCCCAAATGCTTCTAAAGTACAGAATCGTAGTTTTTAGAGCTTAGTTTCAATCATTTTTTTGTCCGAAAAAATCATGGCTTACTGGATTTTTTAAAAAACCGTTGTGTCCAAAAATTGTTTTTTCTCTGTAGCTCATTTAATATTCGAAATAGAAAAAAGTGTAAATAGGAAACTTGTAGATAATAATTATCTTTTCAATAGAAAGGTGGGATACAATATAAACTTATAAGCTTTTGAACTATGTATAACAAGATATGCTACAAATTAAAAAAATAACGAAGTTTTGGATATACTATTTTTAAATGACAATTACTTTTTTTTCATCTCATCCAGTACTATAAATGTTTTAAATCTATTGATTTAAAAAAAAAACATTTGTCAGTTTAACAGTCAAGATTAAACTTTTTAAAAATCGGTTTTTATTATTACTTCAAAAAAATTCACACGTACTTAATAAAATGTCAGGTTTATTTAAAACAGTAAGCATCTTATTTAGCACTAACTTGATTCAATTTATTAAGTCCAGTGGCGTTTCGGGTTTTTTTTTGTAACTTTTTTTTAAATCTGATTTTGGCCTTACAAGCTAAGTGTTTTAGATATATTTTCGTAACTTGATTAGTTTGTTTTAAAGTAGTAAACATAGAGAAAATTGTCTTTATTTTTTTTTAATATTTGTTAACAATTATGTAACAAAACCAACAAATACATATTTTAAAGAGAAATAAAATTCAAAGAATGAATTTTACTAAATTAAGTGTTTTATAAATTGTTTTTATATTTCTTGGGCGCGGTCCAGGAATATGCTATTAGGTGGATTTTATATATTTTTTTTTTAAATAAGAAAGATTTAAAAAAACAAAAATTATGTTTTTTGGCTAGTTTAAATAGATTTAAAAAAATATAAAAGCCAGTGGCGTATTTTTTTGTCAGAAATATTAGTTAAGGTACCACTCGAGACGCCACTGCACTCAATACATTTCTGTATAGCTGTTTGTTGAAAGGCAATAAAACATAATTGTAAACCTAAAGCATTGCCTTTTCACCAATACCTGTACAGAAAACGCGATATCACGCTCTATTATAGGTTGATCACGGTTTAAAATTTTGTATATGTAACTTGGACAAAGTTTGGTTGGAGCTATATAAGCCTCCTAAGGCAAATGTCAAATTTTATTAAAATTGGTTAAGAAATATCTTGGGTATTAAAATTTTTTCATACATACTTTTAAAAAACCTTGTACCCTGTATCACAAATTATCAGAATACCCAGATGCGAAACTAAGCGTGTTCGTTAAAATCTCGTGGTGGATATACACCCCACGATTTAGTACGTGACCCAATGCTCATCTAGGTGTCAACTAGTCCCATATTTTTGTTGGTATAGAACGTGAGCATAAGTTAGTTAATTGTGTTTAGCTGTTTGTGAACTTTTATCTTTTTTATTATTTTATTAATGTGTTAGTATAGTGTCCTCTTAAATTTTTTACCGTTTAATATGAGATATAAATGTGAATATTTATACTGTACCGGGAGCGGAAAATCACTTTTAGATTGCCAAAGGACCACTTGAGGTAAATATAAATTTGATATTTTGTAATATAATAAAGTTATTTTTAATTAGTCCGTACATGTTGATGTGCAGGCTATAGATAATATCGGGCACATTAATGTTCACGTAGCCATAATACTTTTTAATATAAAAATGCATTAAAAGTATTTTCTTCATGTAGTAAGTTCTATTTACAAAAACATATGTGGATAATTATTTGGATGGTTTTTCTATAATAAAAATATATTTTTTAGCGCAAAGGTCTGGCTTTAGTCTGCCGGAAGGGAGGATTTTTTGAAAAAAATCTAATAAATTATAAATTGTGCAGAGATCATTAAACAAAAAAATCTATCTCGTCATCCGCAATAAAACATCTATTTAACACTACCGTGCCGACAATATTTTTCAAGCCATTATCATCAAGAAATACAGACAATTCTGAGAGCCTTCCAAAAAAACATACTATTTTATCAGGGAAATATTAAATAAATCTTAAAAAAGTATTTTTTTTAAACTAATTAACATTAATACAAAGTTTTTGCAAAATACAAACATGTTTATAAACTTATTGATTAATATCAATATCTTTATGTGCCTAAAGAAAGGCAAATATTTTTTTTTATTTATAGCTGCACTGCCATTTAAAAATCTATATTTTAAATTAAAAAAATTAGATGTTTTCTTAGTATTTAAAAAATAACATACTCCTATTACTATGACAACATATGCATTGCTTTAAAATATTGCGTCGTCGTTTTGTTACTCTGTTTTAATCCCCAGTTACACAAAACTTTTTAATAAACAATTAAGCTTATAAAACGGAATACCTTTAATTAATTTAATAAGCAGTTTTTAGACAACGTTTTTTTTTTTTGTTAAACATTCTAAACCCCCATTAGTTTAAGCGTTTGTTAAAATGTTTTGTGCAACCAGGTATAGACATTTTATTACAAATTGATCTAAACGTGACATCTACTAACAATATTTTACCTTTGAAAACATGGGTAAAATTTTTAAATTATATTTTTTAATAAAGAAATATTTAAATTTTCAATTAGTGTATTATTCTTTTTCCCGTTTTCCCCACATAAAAAAACTGTATAATTAATTACTATAAAAGTATATCTCTCCTTAGCGCCTTGGTGCGGTTTAACCTTTACAAATTAAAAATATTGCGATCCATGCATTGGGGCAGATTTTCCATTTATTCTTTCTCGAGGTCATAGAAACAAGTAAGCGTATTTCGCCGCACTTTCGCATCTGGGTATTCTGATAATTTGTGCCTGTATCTTGGAAACAATGCATTTCCAGACCTATGTTTATTTGAACTTTTTTTTCATAAAATTAGGTTATGAATAAGCTTCTATTAATTTACCGCAATTAGAAAACACCCTGAAAATTTAGTATTTCAGGTAAATCCATTGTGGCGAGCTTGGAGTAAGGCTAACGTGTCAGCCTCTCACCGCAGACAAAGAACATCTCCTGAGGAAGAAAGGTTATTTCATTCGAGCAAAACCGAACAACAACAAAGAACAGGAACACTGAGACTTGAAAAAGACACCGACAACGAATGGAACGAAGAAATTGAAAATACACTAACAGAAGAAGGGATTAACATAAACGAGCCAAAAATTGTAAACACAAACAACCAAACGCCAACATCCAGCTAACAACACAAGAAAAGAAAAATAGAAAACCACCTCCTATACTTATCAGCGGCACACTAAATACAAACAAAGAATTTACAACTTCTACTACAAAGCTAAATAGCATAATTGGCAAGAAGAACTACACATTAAAAATGACAAAATATAGCACCATTGTCTACTGTGAGAATATTGAAGCCTATCTTAAGTACAAAGAGGATTTAGAAAAAAATGAAGACGAACAGTGGCATACTTACTCTACTGAAGAAAATCAAACCCACGGCTTTGTGCTTAAGGGCTTGGATCATTTACCAAACTTTAGCAAGAACATAACGTAGACGTAAAAACATTTATATCATGAATACTAGGGGTAGGCGCATGCACCGAATAGTCACAAAAGCAGACCTAAAGCTAACGCAAATCCAAAAGATCCGCTACCTCAATAAATGTAAGGGTGACGTGGGAGAGACGCCGCACTATGTACGATTCAGTAAAAAATCGTCCTGAAATCAAATAACTTTTGAACGAAAGGTCGTAGAATTATTTTTCTGTTATTATTGAAAGCTGAACTTATGTAGAATACAGAAAAAATACGAGATTAACCCAATCTTCACCCTAAAACTTGAAATAATGCATTGAAAAAATGTGGTAATAGACTATTATTCATCTTACTTTTGGCCTTATATTTATATTGATGTGTTTTACATACATTTTTTTGGGTATGGGGTTGTTAGATTACAGGGTTAAAAAATACACATAACATTATGTTATTTGGAATATATACAGTGTGTCCCAGGCTGAGTGTTACAGAGGACAAATGGACCAAAAATTTTGAATTTTAAAACAAAATTTTGTAAAAATTGGTCGCATGGTCTAAAATTGATAAAGCCCATTTCTTATTTTGTGATAGCAGAAAATGTCACGTTCGTCCTAAACAGGTCATAAACCAGCCATAAACTATCGGCGTCACGTTTTTTAATACGTAAAATTCACATATTCTGAGAGCTAAAATAGGGTTAAATTATAGCTTATTGAATATTAAATTTTATAGAATAATTATATTAAAAAACTCAATTTTAAGAAAGAAATGTCAAAGTAATTAATTAATTAAATGAATTCTAATATTTATTAAATTGTTATACGGCATTTGTTTTATAGGCATTTACGAATTAGCCCGGGCGGGGCAAGAAAAAAATTGTGCTTTAAGACACCTATATACCTACATACTTAATAATTATCGCTCGTTGTTTAGATCGTATGTATTTACCAATTAGCAGAAATAAAAAAAGGTAGCATTTAAACAGGTACAGCAGTATTTGAAGATTATTTTTCGGAAATGATTAAGGAAATTCCAGAAAATTCTGTTATCGTTATGGATTATGCCCCCTACCACTCTAGACTAGCAGAAAAATTACCTGCTTCTTCTTGGCGAAAAGGGGAAATTAAAAAATGGCTGAATAAAAAGAGATACCTCACGAAGATAATATGGTAAAAAAGAGCTTTTAAAAAAAAGCAAGAGAAGTCAAACATAAATATAAAAGATATGTTATTGATGAGATGGTTATGGAACGTGGTATCATTGTACTTCGCTTACCACCTTATCATTTTGAACTTAATCCAATTGAGTTAATATGGGCACAGGAGAAAGGGTTAGTAGCGAGGAATAATACCACTTTTAAATTAAAAGATGTAAAGATACTTTTAAAGCAGTCGCTAGAAAATATAACCGAGCAAAGCTGTCACTCGCTTTATAGAAGAAGAAAACAAGATGTGGAAGCTTGACAATTTAATGGAAGACACAATAGAGCCCATTATAATAAATACCGCAGATCATGACTCTGATAGTGAAGAACTTTATTTTTCTGACTAAAATGTATTGCAGTAGTAAAATTGTAAAAACTAAAATAAATTATATACATATTTCTTTAATCTAATAAACTAATAAATTAAATATTGTATTTTTTTAAATAATTATTTTATCTGTGGATAGGTACCTTTTAACTACTTATTTCAATGCTTTATTTAGAAATATCGCTAAATCATTACAAAATACAATGGTCAACTCTTATTAAATGCATGAATATGAACTTGTAACATCTTAATTGTAAACGTTGTATTGTAAATTAACATAAAAATGTCAGGAAGTTCCAAAATTGACCTGGGCAAAAAATCAAATATCGGAATTTGTAAAAAAATATTTTTCATCGATCAGTTATTCATCCTAATATATTTATTTTAAAAATATGTTAACTTACAACATTTTCTGTGTCTTACTTTTTTCCTAATTTATTTTCATTTTTATTTGTTTCATTTTCTTTAAATTTAAAACTTTTGGACTATGTATAGGTTATTATTAACTTATTATAATACCACTATCTTATATTATTATCCCCATTATATCGTAAAACTTGCACCCAACATGGTCCGAGACTTGAAGGTTTATTTTCTAAAAATATTCAACTAAACCATTGTAAAAATGTTTATGGCCCTATTGTAATGCATCATTTACAGAGTGTGTCGAACCAAATACCTAAAAAACTACCTGTTTATTGGTTCTTTTACATTGAAAAGAGTTTAGAGACTTACCCCTGTAATAAAACCTTTTTTGAATTTATAATACCTTCTCTAGCTATCACCGACTAAGAAATGGACTATAAATAAAAAATATTACTTCGATTGGTAATATACAGGGCGAGTAATAACTAAAAATATGAAAAATGACCAAGAGTAAACTACCTTTATTTTTAAAAATTTGACAAAATTTTATAAGTAAAAGTTGTAGAGCAGGAGTGGCCAACTTGTTTGGGCCCAAGATTGACTTTTCAGTGACCACACCCAGTAAAGCAATTTACCATTTTCATACTACCGCCTGCCCTTTCTTCCGACTTTCCGCCTTTCATTTTCACATGCGTTGCGCCCTGGTGCCTTGCAACAACCGGTAGACAAGGCCCTGGTTCTAAGTATTTATATTTTTGAAGTAGATATGCTCTGCCGGTTCTAACATAATAAGGGTAGTTTTTCCCATGTATTTCTTATGGGAGAAATTTCAGGTCCAATCTGCAATTTCATGGCCATCTCAACCCCTAACTCAAAATTAGAATTTTTCATGCCCTAAGTCACCACGTGCTAGATAGGGGTAGTTTTCGTAACCATCGATGACGTCATCACCTAAACTCAAAATTGAAACGACCTATAAATTAAAAAAGTCTCGCCTGCGCCAGGATTCGAACTCGTACCACCTGTGTGAGAACCCAAAGCTATACCACTGGACTAAATGGAAGCTGAATATTAATTAGTCCCAACTGAAACTATATTTAGTTATTAGCATAACAATGCTACATTAGCGCGTCAAGATTCAAGTTAAACACGAGGCGGTATCATTAGTATACAGTGACACGCATAAATTACCATAAATATAAAACTACAATCAGGATTTGAATGAATTCTAATAATTAATAACAATGTAATAACAATAAATCTTATACACGTACATATTACATCATCCTAATTAATATGCGATATGCCACCGCAAAAATCCATTATTATGAATAAAAAGCAAATAACGTATTAAAATTGATTTTTTAAATATTACGAAAAATTAAATAATGCATAATGCAATAATGCTTCTTAGGATAGCTCACACGAATTCAAAAATAAAAAAACAGGTAACATGACCCCAAAAATAAATAAAAAATGGTACTAAGATGACCACAAAAACAAAGGTGTTCATATAGGGTAGTTCTGGTTACGGGTAAAAGCAGTTTACAATATAAAATATAAGAAAAATAAACGACATCATACTAAATTAAAACCACCTCATATAATAATACCAAAACAGACGGCACCACGGATTTAATAAAAAATAGTTTAAAACAGATTACACCAAATAATTCGCATAAAAAGATAGTTTTAACCATATACGGGGTTGTTAAAAAATAAAAAACCTCACTCTTATCATAGTTGCAAAGAGCAGAACAAAAAATTATTTTTGTGTACAATAATTAGCGTTGGGAGACATAAAATAATTAAAAGTACTAAATTTAGAGACTAATAAGTGATGTATTAAATTTAAAGTAGAAACCCTACAAATATTTTTTAAGACAGTTCACATATGACGCAAAAATTAATTTTAATGCACCCCAAGTAAAATAACCAATATTTTTTAATTTATTAGGTAAGGAAAAGAGACATGAGACAACGCAGCACTAGAAAAAGAGGTATGTGTTAATTATTTAATATCTAACAAAAATTAAAAAAATTGTTCAAACACTTACCCCGTATACGCCAAGAATTATATCAACCTGGACATGATGCAGATAATTCAGCTGCTGTTAACTATAAAAATAAATTTACATACGTTTTTGGTAAAAAACCAATATTTTGGTAATAAAGGCCCTTACTATAAAGCTTTCTGCAGATTGATTCAGAACGAACAAAAGATATAGGATCTTGGACATGCCATTTAAACACATGTAAATTTGGTAGTCAAACATGGACAAAGAAGTAACCTATGGACAATTAAGTATATATTGGACAAAATCTCATAGCGTTTATATGGGAATTTTGTTAAAGATAATGGACTAAGTCTGATATGGACAGGGGAAATTTCGGCAAGAAAACAATATATTTATTTTAACGTACATTATTTATTCTACTAATCCTTAAATTACAAGAGACTAATAAGTTTTACAATAGATTCTCTTTGTAATTCAGCTTTATTATTTAGTCCTAACTCTAACAGTTGTTTAATTAATCGTTGCTTTTCAATTTGTTTTTCTTTGTACATTTTCCTGATGGAAAGTCCTTTTTCTGTTTTGTAAAATTCTCTTCGTTTTTCATTAGCTTGTTGCCTTTTTCTAACGCCTTCATCGCCTCGGGAACACCGGCAAGTGGATTTTTATAAATACAGGGCTGTTTTTGGAAATACAGGGCTGTTTTTAGAAATACAGGGCTGTTTTTGAAAATACAGGGCTGTTTTTGGAAATACAGGGCTGTTTTTGGAAATACAGGGCTGTTTTTGGAAATACAGGGCTGTTTTTAGAAATACAGGGCTGTTTTTGGAAATACAGGGCTGTTTTTGGAAATACAGGGCTGTTTTTGGAAATACAGGACTGTTTTTGGAAATACAGGGCTGTTTTTAACGCATGCGTAAGACCGTCAATAGGAGTGTAAACATGGCGGATTATGAAGATATGCGCCGAGCGCCACGTGCAGAGGTTGCGCTCCACGCCTTATGACATAACCTTAAACTTATATAGTTCTTACGCATGCGCGAAAAATGACGTCAACATAACCTAGAAATTCGGACACTGTTATGATTGAAACATAACCTAAAATTTATACGGATAAGCCCTCGCCCCGCGTCTAACAATTAGGGCTCTGGGCCCTACGATAACGCCCCCGCCTAAGCCCTGGGGCCCCACACAAAGACGGCACAATTACTGCTTTTTAAATAAGAACACTGTTATTTGCCGTCTTTTAAATTATATTGCTGTTATTTTATTAATAAACAGTGTATTACAGTATAATTATTTAAAAGACGGCAAATAACAGTGTTCTTATTTAAAAAGCAGTAATTGTACCGTCTTTTAAATTATATCGCTGTTATTTTATTAATAAACAGTTAATTACAGTATAATTATTTAAAAGACAGTATAAAGAGTGATTTTATTTAAAAACCAGTAATTTTGCGTTTTTAAATAAAATTTATGTTATTTACTGTGCCATCTTTGTGTGGGGCCCCAGGGCTTAGGCGGGGGCGTTATCGTAGGGCCCGGAGCCCTAATTGTTAGACGCGGGGCGAGGGATTATCCGTATAAATTTTAGGTTATGTTTTAATCATAACCGTGCCCGAATTTCTAGGTTATGTTGACGTCACTTTTTCGCGCATGCGTAAGAACTATATAAGTTTAAGGTTATGTCATAAGGCGTGGAGCGCAACCTCTGCACGTGGCGCTCGGCGCATATCTTCATAATCCGCCATGTTTACAGTCCTATTGACGGTCTTACGCATGCGTTAAAACAGCCCTGTATTTCCAAAAACAGTCCTGTATTTCCAAAAACAGCCCTGTATTTCCAAAAACAGCCCTGTATTTCCAAAAACAGCCCTGTATTTCTAAAAACAGCCTTGTATTTCCAAAAACAGCCCTGTATTTCCAAAAACAGCCCTGTATTTATAAAAATCCACTTGCCGGTGTGCCCGAGGCGATGAAGGCGTTAGAAAAAGGCAACAAGCTAATGAAAAACGAAGATAATTTTACAAAACAGAAAAAGGACTTTCCATCAGGAAAATGTACAAAGAAAAACAAATTGAAAAGCAACGATTAATTAAACAACTGTTAGAGTTAGGACTAAATAATAAAGCTGAATTACAAATAGAATCTATTGTAAAACTTATTAGTCTCTTGTAATTTAAGGATTAGTAGAATAAATAATGTACGTTAAAATAAATATATTGTTTTCTTGCCGAAATTTCCCCTGTCCATATCAGACTTAGTCCATTATCTTTAACAAAATTCCCATATAAACGCTATGAGATTTTGTCCAATATATACTTAATTGTCCATAGGTTACTTCTTTGTCCATGTTTGACTACCAAATTTACATGTGTTTAAATGGCATGTCCAAGATCCTATATCTTTTGTTCGTTCTGAATCAATCTGCAGAAAGCTTTATAGTAAGGGCCTTTATTACCAAAATATTGGTTTTTACCAAAAACGTATGTAAATTTATTTTTATAGTTAACAGCATCTGAATTATCTGCCTCATGTCCAGGTTGATATAATTCTTGGCGTATACGGGGTAAGTGTTTGAACAATTTTTTTAATTTTTGTTAGATATTAAATAATTGACACATACCTCTTTTTGTAGTGCTGCGTTGTCTCATGTCTCTTTTCCTTACCTAATAAATTAAAAAAATATTGGTTATTGTACTTGGGGTGCATTAAAATTAATTTTTGCGTCATATGTGAACTGTCTTAAAAAATATTTGTAGGGTTTCTACTTTAAATTTAATACATCACTTATTAGTCTCTAAATTTAGTACTTTTAATTATTTTATGTCTCCCAACGCTAATTATTGTACACAAAAATAATTTTTGTTCTGCTCTTTGCAACTATGATAAGAGTGAGATTTTTATTTTTTAACGTGTAATCTGTTTTAAACTATTTTTTATTAAATCCGTGGTGCCGTCTGTTTTGGTATTATTATATGAGGTGGTTTTAATTTAGTATGATGTCGTTTATTTTTCTAACATTTTATATTGTAAACTGCTTTTACCCGTAACCATAATTACCCTATATGGACACCGTTGTTTTTGTGGTCATCTTAGTACCATTTTTTATTTATTTTTGGGGTCATGTTACCTGTTTTCTATTTTTGAATTCGTGTGAGCTATCCTAAGGGAGCAATTTTTTCGTAATATTTAAAAAATCAATTTTAATACGTTATTTGCTTTTTTATTCATAATAATGGATTTTTGCGGTTGCATATTGCATATTAATTAGGATGATGTAATATGTACGTGTGTAAGATTTATTGTTATTACATTGTTATTAATTATTAGAATTCATTCAAATCCTGATTGTAGTTTTATATTTATGGTAATTTATGCGTGTCACTGTATACTAATGATACCGCCTCGTGTTTAACTTGAATCTTGACGCGCTAATGTAACACTGTTATGCTAATAACTAGATATAGTTTCAGTTGGGACTAATTAATATTCAGCTTCCATTTAGTCCAGTGGTATAGCTTTGGGTTCTCACACAGGTGGTACGAGTTCGAATCCTGGCGCAGGCGAGACTTTTTTAATTTATAGGTCGTTTCAATTTTGAGTTTAGGTGATGACGTCATCGATGGTTACGAAAACTACCCCTATCTAGCACGTGGTGACTTAGGGCATGAAAAATTCTAATTTTGCGTTAGGGGTTGAGATGGCCATAAAATTGCAGATTGGACCTGAAATTTCTCCCATAAGAAATACATGGGAAAAACTACCCTTATTATGTTAGAACCGGCATAGCATATCTACTTTTTGACCTTGCTACGATCGACTCGACTAATAGTCGCGATCGACCAGTTAGCCACCCCTGTTGTAGAGAATTCAATTTTATGTGAAAATTTAAAGGTTAAAAAACATATTTTTCTCAATTTTTTACATTATGCATTAATACTTTTTAAAATACTTGGCTTAGGACATCGAATTTTAAAATATTATTTAAACTTGTTAAATTTTCTTTTAAATTTTGCTTCTTTTTGCCCTCATGCTTTAACGTTAAATTTTGACATAAAATTCAATTCTCTACAACATTTACTTATACAATTTTGTTCTATTTTTTAAAATTAAAGTGGTTAGTCCCCGGGAATATTTCATATTTTAAGTTATAACTGGCCTGTATAATACCAGTTAGAGTAAAATTTTGTATTTATTAGTTTTGGACCATGCGACCAATTTCCCAAAATTTAAAAATTTTTGGTTCATTTGTCCTCTTGTAACACCTATCCTGTGACATACTGTATATATTTCGTATAACATTCTAATTTTATGTGTATTTTTTTAACCCTATAATCTAACAACTTCATACCCCAAAAAATTGTTCAATATAAATATAAGGCCAAAAGTAAGATGCATAATAACTCCTCTATTACCACATTTTTTTCAATGCATTATTACAAGTTTTAGAGTCAAGATTGAGTTTTTCTCGTATTTTTCTGTATTCTACATGATTTCACATTTTAAATGATACCAGAAATTTTTTTACGACCTTTCGTTCAAAATTTATTTGATTTTCTACTGAATCGTACATATTGCACCGTCAGAAGAGGGAGATTACCCAGTGCAGGAGGTGTTGCAGATGGGGGCACACTCGCACCAATTGCCACTGGGCCCCAAGATGCAACAACTGTGCAAAAACGCATTTAACAACGGAATGTAATACCCCTGAAGAAATAAAATGTGCGAATTGTGGATTGGCGCATAAATTTTTGCAACTCAGTGCAAAGTGTATGAATTTAGAGTAAATAACTCGACTATGAGGCAGCAAAAACAAAAACGATTATACATCGAAGCCCCACTACTGACCACAAATCATGGAGGAAAGAAGCCAGCAGGGCAAATGCCGCATCGGCCGGCAGGGCAAGTGCCGCATCGACCGCCAGGACCCTCAAAGCCAGCGGACTAAACTACTCCGACGCCAAAGAGTTTCCTCCACTGCGACAGAACAGCCAACAAATCCACCCAGCAGCTGAAAACCATCTACCGCAGCGCCAGCATGGAGTGGGCGAGTTACAAAAAACCATTAGCGACTTTTACAAAACGGTAAACATAAAAAAGACAATACGATTTCTGACAGACTTTATGACACAAGTCAATAAGCATACAACCAAATTAGACCGAGAAATGGTCCTTATAGCATTCATTGATCCTATTGATGGCTACGACATATAAAAACCCTTAACTTGTACAGTGGAATGCCAGTGGAATTAAGAATAGATAAGGGGAAGTTATACATTTTCTAAATAAATACAAAGTAGACATCATGGTAGTTTGCCAGACTAAACTCATGCAACAAGACCGACTTACCATACGTATTTACCAAATAAATAGACTAGACAGGAACGCACATGGAGGAGGTGCGGCTTTGTTGATCAAACACTCCATTCCTCACGTACTGATGAGAAATGCACATTTCCAAATAGAAAATATATCGGTAAAATTGCGGAATGGAGTGGTGATTAACTGCGGCTACGCCAAACCAAGGCTTTTAATGACAGACACTGACTGACAGATGCTATTTTTAGCCAATCCAGCAAAGTACTTGTATTGGGTGACTTAAACGCCAGAAACGTGCTGTGGCATAATCACAGAAACAATAGAAACGGCCATATTCTCTGTGATTATGCCACAGCACACGACCTGCAAATACTAGCACCATCTACCATTCTCATTTTCCAACAAACTATACTACTCCGACAACCCTTGATCTATTTATAAATAAAAACATACTAGACCTTCCAGACGTTAATACGATAAATGAGCTGTCATCTGACCATTTACCAGTCATGTTAAACTGGAAAACAGATATTTATCTGGAGGGCGGCCTTCAAAAATGGTGTTTTAAAAATGCCTTTGGAAACTATTTAAAAAAGAACTCGACAAAAATAATAATATAAACAACAATATTTCATGTAAAAATGAACTAGAGAATGAAGTAGAAAACTTTACTAAAACCATACTACAAGCAAGAATTAAAATTGAAAAAAGATAACACTTTAACCCAAGGAAGACCGCCTCCCAGATGATATACTAAATCTTTTAAAAACAATGTAAGGCGAAGATGGCAGCGCTACAGACGAATACTTAATTACGCAAGACTAACAGACCTACCAAACAGAATTAGAACACAAAAACATCACCTGGTCGGATGTCCTCAGGGGATTGTCTACGCAAGACAATTCCCTGTGGCAACTAACCAGGAGACTTGGGAAAAATATGACAAAATACCATCCCTAAATCCCTCCGTTGCACAGACCAGCCAGGAAGTGGCTGAAACATTGGCAGACTTCCTGGCTAAAGTGTGCAGTGGCAATCCAACTTGACGCCTGAACAAAACGAAATTACAAACAAGACAAACGCAATTCTTAAAGAGAAATATCCAATACCTCCTCCAGTCCTTTCAAAACTTCGTATTAAACCAAAACTCTCTCTAAAATCATCAAAACCCTGCCAAATAACAAGGCACCGGGTTTTGATGAAATTACTAATATCCTATTAAAAAACCTCACCCGAAAATCCTTTATCCAAATTCTATACATCATAAATTCCGTAATTATCCTACAACACTTTTCCCAGCAATGAAAAAAGCCATTGTTGTCCTGTTCTTAAACCCGGAAAAGATCTGAGCTCTTATCGTCCACTGCAGTGCCACCGGAGCAGTTTGGTTTTGGTTCTGGCCTTAGCGCGGTGCTGCTGGTGGCTTTAATCCTCCAGCAGGCACTTGACAAAATGAATCGGGGTCAAAATACAGTTTTGCTGTTGCTAGACGTTAAAAGAGCATTTGACTCCGTGTGACACAATGGACTCATATACAAACTTTACTTCGTGCACAACTTCTCTTTGCACCTAGTAACACTTATCCATTCCTATATATCCCAGAGATGTTTACAGGTCCGTGTCGAAAATGTCCTTTCCACCCCTATGGCTATGCATGCTGGTGTTCCGCAACGAACCGTGCGTAGCCCTAAACTGTTCAACCCCTATGTAGCAGACATTCTCCACCACCCATAATCCAATCTGGCTCTTTTCCCGATGATGCACTGGTTTATGCCAGTTTATTTTCGGCATCAGTAGCCAGGCAACATATCCAATATCACCTAAACTCTCAATCACATATTACAAACATTGGAAAATTGACATTAACGAACAGAAAACAGAATGCATAGTACTTACTAAAAAATTCACACACAATAATTCATATACCTATCAAGATTAACCAAACTCATTATTTACTCAAAAAACTAAATACCTTGCAGTGGTAATTGATGACTTAAATTTGTGTCTCACATCAATTACACACTTCAAAAGGCTTTTATGAGCCAACAGAAATTCTCTTCTCTCCCCCAAATCCCCACTTTCCCAGCAAAACAAACTTACCATTCATAATTCCAATAATTAACCCGTTGTAACATACGCTGGACCGCTGCACTTGTGTGGTCAGGAGTTTCTGACACACAGATATGGAGGTTGCAGCGTAAGCAAAATAAAATCCTTCGCTCCGCATCACGTTCCACTAGGTATATACGGATAGACTGACTACACGAAATTACAAGCATACAAATGATAAAAGGCTATTTAAACGAGACATCAGAAAAATTCTACACCCCAAAGTACAGGCCCCAGACCAACAAGGAGCATAACAACAAGGGCACACCATAACCCAACACACAAACCCCTATACCATAGACTGATATTATATTTGCAACAACCAGGGCCGTATTATCCATTAGGCTGACTAGGCTACAGCCTAGGGCGCCATGACAAAATAGGCGCCAGACAGGGAAGTAATAATAGGCGCTAGACAGTGGAGTTTTTAAAAAGTTTAGGTTGAGTGGGGATTTTTGGACTAGTTTCTCTGTGAATAAGGTGCTTTGGAATGAAATAGGCAAATAGGCGCGAAAAGGAGGGAATTATTTTTTTCCATCATCATCCAATCATCGTCATCCAATTTTATTTCGGGTGGTAAAGTAAGGCGTCAGGCACTTAAAAGAGGCGCTACGGAGGAAAGGACCTTTTTTTTCTTGGTGGAATATAGGCGGTCCGGGAATTCTAGCCTAGGGCGCCTCAAACAGTTAATACGGCCCTGGCAACAACCCCCATAAAGACAAACATACAAAATTAAATAATTCAAAAAAATACATTAAAATAATTTGGCATTTCACTGTAAATTCTAGGGTTTTTAATCAGACTGACGCAGCAGGTTTTTAAAGAATTTTCCTGCAAGTACATAAAACGACCAATGACCAACAAATAAACAATAACATAACAAAATTAGGAATATAACGAATTTGCTGGTTTTTAATATGCTCACGAAACAACCCAAGAACAAAAAAACAAAAACACATGAAGAATAATCCCAAGGGCTAACACCAGCCCCCAGGAGGATGATTCCTCCTGGTTTTGCCAACGCCGACGAATGGCCGTTGTGGAAATTAAATAAATGTACAATGTATTATTTATAATGTGTTGAAATTAATTTAAAATATAATAAACATATTTAAAAAGAGAGAGAAAAGAGAGCCTCTCACCGCAGCAACCCGGGTTCGAATCTTGGATCCCTTCAGCGGGTTTTTAACATAGATAACCTACATTTAGATCCGCAGTGGCAAGAAGCATTTTTCGGATTTTTACGACCTCGGGCAGTGGGTGGACGAACATGCGCACTTAAGAGCCGTGGCAAAATACAAACACCGACACCCCGTACCCTTCGTCCGCGGTCTGACTGTAACGCTCATTAGCTACCGTACTTCGAACAGAAAACCAGGACGCCGTCAACAAATTCTTTCCTATAATGCTGATAGTTTGTTTGGTGCCGGGTGCGTTTACCCTCAACTGGCTTGCGTACAAACCGGTTTTTTCACCCATGAAATGTAACTTTTGTTTCGCGCAGGTTATAACATTGGCAATCCATCGAGATCAGTGGTTTTTAATAGCTCGTCACCTCACCGATGGTAATGGCAAAGCCTCTGTGCAGTATTCTGCAAATCCTAGGTAGTATTTATTTTTAAAATAACGTCCGTGGTGACACTACCGTTGTCTAGAAGGTGCTGTGAAATGCAAAGCTGCATGTTTCAGTGCTTGGATAACGTTGACGGAAAAGGATAAAAAAATGGGTTAGATTAGATTAGGAGGTGGATTGCATATACTCTAACACTGCAACCTGCTCAGGTTTATTGTGTGTCCTCCGTCCATAGGTTAGAGCACACTATCTAAGCCGGTCTGTTTAATCAGACTCCACAAGCTTGAAACTGGCCCCTTGGTATATCTTGCCGCTTTAGGTTTTTCTTCACCCAGCCTTGCAAACCGCAGACGACAAAGGGCTTCGCAGTAGCACCATACGTGTTCTGCGGTTTCTTCCTCCTCCTGGCAGAACCTACATAGGATTTCTTCTGCCAGGCCCATAGTTTCCAGGTGTTTATTCAGTCTGCAATGACCTGTCAGTTGACCCACTATTATTCTTACTGCCTTCCGGTTATAATTCAGAAGGTCTTTTGTAAATTCTGGCGAGTAAGCCTTGATGAACACTTTCGCCTGACGCTGTCCTGGTGTTCTCATCCACCAGTCTTGTGATTCCCTCATAATCCATGATCTAATGGATGACCTTACCTGGCATGATGGAATACCACAGTAGGGCTCGGGACCTACCATTGTCCTGCCAGCCCCCTTCTTTGCCAATTTATCAGCTTCTTCATTGCCTTCGTGGCCTTCGTGTCCTGGTACCCAGGCAATGGTTAGCTTGTTGGACGCACCCACCTCTTCCAGGGCAATTACGCAGTCCCGCACCAGCTTGGAGCTGATTTTGCATGAACTGAGTGCCCTGATGGCTGCCTGGCTGTCCGAATAGATTACTATGGTTTTATCCTCATAGCTAATTCTGATGATTTCCCTAGCACATTGTTCTATGGCTACAATTTCGGCCTGGAACACAGTAGGATGTTATCCGAGACCCAAGTTTATTTTCGTCCTTGGTTTGTCCCCATATAAACCTGCTCCAACTCCTTGGTCTGTTTTGGAGCCGTCTGTATACCAGATTAGGTCGGCTTTAATGGGAGGCCACCCAGTCCTTTCTGTCTGGTATTAAAAGTTTGAAAACCTTTGTTTAGCCAGTAGCTTGGTACCATTTTGTCTAAGAGCATCTCACACACTGAGTTGACTTCTTGGTCCTCCTTGAATCTCCATTGTATGGCCCTTTCCTGTCTTATGATAGGACTCTGGCCTTGTTTGAGACGGTATTGTACCGCTTTCACTTCACCCTGTATGTAGATGTGAAGTGGCGGTAGATTAAGCAGCGCTTCCAGTGCTGCAGTAGGGGTCGATTTCATGGCCCCCGTAATACATAGACAAGCGAGTCTCTGTATACTTTGTAATTGCCTTATTGCCGTCTTTTGTAGCGTCTTTGCACCCCAGGCAATTGACCCGTAGGTTATCATTGGTCTGACGACCATTTTGTATAACCATAGGTTCATCTTCGGCCGAGTCCCCAATTCTTTCCGCAAAGTCTTCGGCATCTACCCAGGGTAGTTCTTGCCTTCTGAGTGACTTTGCTTAAGTGTGGTCCCCAGGTTAGTTTTTGGTCAAAGATGACTCCTAGATATTTAACCTCTTTTGAAAAGGAGATTTCCACTCCGTTGAGCCTGGAAGGTCTTAGTCCTTCAAGCGCTCTTCTTTTTGTGAAAGGGACGGTTATTGTTTTATGAGGGTTGACTGAGAGTCCCTCCTGTTTGCACCATTTGTCAACGATGTCTACGGCGTTCTGCATTCTGCCTGATATGTGCTCTAAAATAGGTTAGACATCCATGTTATTATTAACCCGGCACTCACGGTACACTCATATTTAGGCCTAAGCCTTCGTAAGATGTCACAAAGTTAAAAAAAAAAACAACCGGGGTCTCATAGAGCACTTCCTCTACTTTTGTAGGAACTGGGTATTAAGCGCCTCCAACTCTTGTGACACTGATAGGTACTTTATTACGCTAGACGGAGACATAGGTTTCGGGAATTATAAGACTTTATCTGTATCTGGGCTACTGTAAAATATAGGAGAATTGCTAAGTCAAGTAGCTTGACACGGTTAAAACTCAATTTTTGACCTCCACCTCCCAACTTTTTACCCCGAACTACCGACGCTCGGTACAGTTGTCTAATTTAAAATTTGGCTCTACATACTTTAAGGATCAAAACACAAAACCGTGGTTTATGCTGATTATTTTAAATATATTATTTAATACTGTTAAATGTGCTAACTATTTTGAAATATTTTTTGATTACTATCAAAAGAATTGCTAGAAGTTGACAGGCACTTAAAATTATCTTAATTTGTTTTTTATAATTTAAGTTAACAATATTAACTTTCTCTGGCTTTCATTAATGCGTATATAATTAATCTGCATTCTACCTCGTTCCATTAAAAAGAGTAAAACTAACAGTGTTCATATTATTGTAGGCATTTATTTTATCTTACAACTTATACATATATTAGTACACTGGATGAGCTACCCGACCATAAAATAAGACAATGTTATCGATGTCATATCTTGATTCTCGTTCTTCATCCACCACCGTTTGCCTGCTTTTTAACAAAACCACAAATGGGTGATCTGCAATAAACTCTCCTGGAGGTACAGGTAGCTGAATACAAAGCAGTTCAATAGTCATTCCTGAAAAAGTGTTTATTTTGTCTGGTATAATTTACAGTAATATAAGTCAGATAATATGAAAATAATACGAGACCATCCACCAAACAACATATGCAGGAACCAAACACTTAAAGGGACATCATATTTTCTTCTCACAGCTTTTTTACTTAAATTTTATTAACACGGAGTAATTTCAAGATGGCTTTATTTAAAATGAATTATGAATAAAAGGCTTTAATTTTTCTCAATGTTTTCTTGAATTGAAATATTGGCTCTTTTATGCTACCTCCTGTAGTGTTGCCGCAGTTGTTGGTCTAATCAGTACATACAAACAATTATACTTAAAAAGAACCGTCAAATAAGAAACACACAGTATGTTAGCATTTTGGCTTTTAACCTTCATGGTCTGCCCAAAGATTAGAAAAAAAACATATACATATTATTCCATTTAAAACCAAAGAAGAATAACTTAATTAACATAATTACATTTAGAATTTATCTAGGTCAAGCTTTAGGTTGTTTTAAAAGTTTGCAATTTATTAACCTTACGGCAAACCTTTTTAAAACATTACCCCTAGACCCTTATTTAGGAAACTAACATTAGTCTAAAGTGACCACAGGTCCCGATTTTGGCGGGATAGTCCCGCGTCCCGCCGATTTGATGCAATGTCCCGATTTTTTGAAGAAGTCCCGACTCGTGGTGGAAGAGAGGCCGAGATAAGGACCTTTTTTTTGAAAGATTTTAAAGGTAAGGACTTTTTGGAGAAAAAAACAAAAAAATCCATCTTATTTCACTTGTCCCGATTTCCATAAGTGAAAAAGTGGTCACTTTAATATAGTCCCTGGGCCAGTAATAAAATTTACTTCATGATAATAACACTTTTAAAACCTAGGGAGGCTCTTTTTGACGAGTCTACCACAAATATTCATAGAGCCATACATGAAAGAGGCGCTGTTACCCAGCCTGGCGGCCTGGGTGAACGAGTAACTTTTTTGTTGGACAAGTTTGCCACAGTGTTTTACATGCAATTTTTAAACATTGTGCCAAAAATCGTAAGTATTAAAATCACGAAACCATTAGACCCATGGACATGTTTGCTCAGTCCGACATATATGGCGTTATGAATATTAGTGGTAGACTAGTAAAAGGAACCCCCTTAAAAAGGTTTTAAAAGTGTTATTATCATAAAGTCAATTTTATTACTGGCCCAGGGACTAATATTACGTAAACCTTATGAACGTTGACAAAATATTAGAACTATCAATAACGTATTCGCGCAGCCTAGGAAAATACATCCCTAAAGAAAAAAGACAAGTAAACAAAAAACTGCGGAAAAAACTGCCACTGTTTATTGTTGTTTATTATGTCAATAAAAGAAAGACTTTAAAATAGCAACATTTATTAGTTTACAATACAATAATACACAAAATAACTAAACTACAAAAATTATTTTAAATGTTATCTTTAATTTTTACAGTGTCAGGGTGTATTTAAGCACAAACTAACAATGCTGCTGTCTACGGGGCCCGCATTAAAAAAGGTCTCTGGACCACCGATATGAAAAAAACAATATTACGTCAATTTGAAAAATCATAATTAAAATCAGCAAATATTTCTATTTTTAACAGTAGTTTTGTTTGGCAAGGGGTAAAGTGTAGTGTAATATGGGACAAAAAAGTGAAAATAAGTAAAGGACTGGAGTACAATATTTTTTTTAATGAAAAATTATTTTCTAATTTTTAGTTCGGTTGCATATAAAAGCGTGTTTTTAGTTTTTAAACTATTAATTATTTTTCATTTTTAGTTTCTGCTACTCTTGACAAAATGGCGAAAAATTTTTTAATGAACAAGAGTGGCAAATTTTAAAATTTTTCCAACAGATTGCAACTCACTAAAAATTTCTTCTTCATTAAGTAGCAAAGTTTGAAATTTTGCCAACAGATGGCAATCCAGGCAATGTTTGGACCGTTGCCAATATATTGCAACCCACTAAAAAATTTCTTCTTCATTTAATAGCAAAGTTTGAAATGTTGCCAACAGGTGGCAACCTAGGTGTTGTTTTTATATTTTTATAATATAAAGGAAAATTTTTTTCCTGGCGATCCAAAAAAGAATGTTAATTTTTATTAATTGCACATTATGTATTATGTATACATTACACATAATGTAATTTTTATTATGGAATCCTTGAACTCATGGTGCAACTAACCCTATATTTTTATTGTTCATAAAAATTGAACACCCATGGTGCAACTAACCAAATTGTGTAAAAACTAAAAAATTTCTTCTTCATTTAATAGCAAAGTTTGAAATGTTGCCAACAGATGGCATCC
The DNA here is from genome assembly GCA_014170235.1 of Listronotus bonariensis. NCBI lineage: Eukaryota > Metazoa > Arthropoda > Insecta > Coleoptera > Curculionidae > Listronotus > Listronotus bonariensis. The sequence goes on along the minus strand of JACEGR010000708.1, from coordinate 110,300 downwards.
TAGGTGTTGTTTTTATAATATAATGGAATTTTTTTCCTGGCGATTCAAAAAAGATAACGGGATACTGTTTTTAAATTATTGCATCTTCATCGGTCCTGACACGTGTGCAAAAGTTTCAAAGAAATCGAATAGCTGGAAGTTGGTTAAAATTAGGCTCAAAGATTCCGTTACATAGATAGATAGATAGATAGATAGTTACAACCCAAGTTAATAAAGCGTGTTAAAAAAGTTTCGATGCCAAACGCGTTTATCTGTGTTATGTCACAAATGTCAAACAATTAAAAAGGCTTTTATGCTTTTATTTATAAGGAAATAAATTAAATTTTAACATATTATTATTTGGGTTTTTGTACTCTATACTTGTTCGTACGAGTGGTTCAAAGACTTCTTCGACAAGAATTATCGTTTTAATAAAATGTACCTAACTTCACGACCACGAAATGGTGTAGTAGAGTTAAAACTAGTTATAACCAGTACTGCATGCCAAACACCTAGGCCTGAATTACACTTCAAACTTCAAACTTTATTCATGTTAATATCCAAAGTGGCTTACATACGTCATAATTTAATAATAAAAATACAATATTAAAAATACAATAAAATTATTAAACACAAAATATTTAAAATTTTTAAAATCTTAAAATCCTAAAAACCATGGCAACACAAATAATTAAAATAAAATTTTTGGCAAAAGTTAAAACTTTAATCTTTTCCTCTACATTTAAGGTTTAAAACAAGTCCAAACTAACCTCTTTATCACCTGCTACACAATTTGAAAATTACATTTAAAAATGAGATAAAATCCACAGCTTACTAAACACTTTTAAAATTGAGATGAAATACACAGTCTACTAAACAACCTAATTACACATTAAAACATATAATCATTAATATTGAAGGAGAGATACTCCTCATAACAATAGAAGGGGTTCTTTATCAAGAATACCTTAATTCTATTTTTAAATTCTTTATATTGTAACTGTCTAATTTTTAATGGCAGTTTATTAAAAAACTTTATGGACCAGTACCCCGGGCCGTCCTGACACCTCTTCAGTCTCCAGTAGCTCGGCACTATATTGCTCTTATTGCGAGTATTATGACCATGAACATCTTGGTGAGTGGTACACAGATCTAGGTTGTTTTTTAAATCTAATAGATTTCTATATATGTATAGAGATGTCATAGTCATAATCCCCAGAGTTCGGAATGCCTCTCGGCAGTCCTCCCTATAGCCAAGGTTGGCAAGCAACCTTACTGCCCTTCTTTGCAAATTAAAAACTCTACTTGATTCAGCCGAGTGACCCCATACTTGAACTGCATATGATATGTGGGTATGGAAAAGGGCAAAATATGCAAGTTTTAGTATTTCTGGTCCTACATTATTGCTTAAATTTCTGAGAAGAAAAAGGCCGCTGCTTAATCTTTTACAAATCTTATTAATATGACCCCCCACTGAAGTTTTGGGTCCAGACATACCCCCAGAAAGGTCACCTGTTCCTGGTCCTCATTTTTTATGTCAGTATTTCTCATAGAGAAGACAATTTGCTTAGTTTTCTCCCCATTTAGCAAAAGTCTATTTGCCTGGAACCAAGCACTAGCCCTCGACCGTGCCGCCCCAGAACCCTGCAAAGACTCTTCGAGGGTTTTGCCCTTATAGGCTATTGTGGTATCATCAGCAAACAGAGTGAAGCCTGCTGAGACCTCACCCACCGGCAGGTCGTTGATATAAATTAAAAACAGAACCGGGCCGAGAATGGAGCCCTGAGGCACCCCAATGTTGACTACACTCTCACCAGACTCCATCCCCCCGTCTTTACTACCTGGCATCTATTTTGTAGGTAAGTTCTCAGCAGCTCCACACTGCCCGAGGAAAAGTTGTAGGCCCTGATCTTTTGCAGGAGGATACTATGGTCGACACAGTCGAAGGCCTTGCTCAAGTCGCAGAACAAGACGGTATTAAAATTTTTGTCATTAAAAGCTTCTAAGATATCTGAGACTAGATTTAAAATTGCCTGGACAGTATTTTTATTCTTTCTAAAGCCATACTGGAAGTCAGTAAAAAGGTTATGGTTTTCAAAAAAGTTACTATTTGATTTACCATGCATTTTTCAATTATTTTCGAGATAATTGGTAATAGAGAGACAGGCCTGTAATTGGATGGTAGATTTTTATCCCCTTTTTTATGAATTGGTACAATAATACCTTTTTTAAAATAGTTGGAAAAATATTTTCTTTAAAGCATAGGTTTATTAATTTAGTCAATGGTGATATAATAATGTTTTTAATTGATTTTACCAACCTAACATTCATACCAAAGGTATCTCTACTTGTCTTATTTTTTAAACCATTTATAATGTCCCTGATCTCGTTTTGTGTAACTTGTGTAAACTCAAAACTTACTTGGGGCCTCGCCACATTGGCAAGGTTGTCTATAGGATTTAACTGAGATACTGGGATTTCATTCACCAAATTCAAAGCAATATTAGAGAAATAATTGTTAAAACTATCTGGAGTTATGTTACAGTTCCCCAGTGTTTTGCTTGTTGATATATTTCTTTGAGAGTTTATAATATTCCAAGCACCCTTTGCAGGGTTAGGGGAGTTGGATATTATCTTGTTGTTTGCCCTTATTTTGGCCTTACGTATTTCCATTTTGTATAATTTTTTGCACTGTTTTAATTCTTTGGTTAAATTCAAGTTGTGTCGTCGAATTAACTCCTCAAGAAAATGGATACGCTCTCTCATACCCTTTATCTCATCGTTGAACCATGTGTTACGGACCCGATTCGACTTTACATGAAATACCTTTTCAGGAAAACATTTTACATAAGCATTGTTTAAAATATTCATGAATATATCAAATTTATAATCCACATTTTTATCATTTTGATTAATGAAATCCCAGGATGTCTGTTCCAAAAAATTGTAAAATTGATTTATACCCGTTTGAGTTATAGGCCTAAACATCTGTTCCCTGCTTCCTGAATCTGATACCTTCCCCCCACAGAGATCTCCACAAACTGACCCTGGTGGTCTGATAAAGCCATCTCTACAACGCAAGCAGAGTCCGACTCTATGTCATTGCCTAAAAGATATTATCTACACAGTTATTACCTCGTGTGGGTTCATGTATTGATTGCTGTAGGCCAAAACTGAGAGCAAGTTCGAGTAATCGAGTTGCTCGTGGATCTGACTTACCAAAGTGTACATTAAAGTCTCCAGCAAGGATTATTTTTTCCTGTTTCCAATCTCCACTAACGCCCCCTCTAGCGAGTCCAAAAAGGTGTCAAAACTGCCCGAAGGTGGTCTGTAGACTGATATTATGATAAGATTAAAGTCCCTAAAATATACATTACAATGCTCTATACATTTATCAATACTATTACCTAATTCAATTTTTATAAGCTCTACATTTATATTGTCCCTAATAAATATGGCAGTGCCACCTCCTGTTCCTCGAGATCTTGCTGAGTAGCTCACCAATTTGTACCCCTGTATTTGGATTATATTTATTTCTTCCTCTGATAGCCAATGCTCGGTAATGCACATGACATCAATATTCTTATCTGCTAGGTACCCCTCTAGTTCTCCAATTTTGTTTTTCAATGAACATATATTCACATGTAAAACATTTAGTTTAACTTTTGAGCCGCATGTAGTTGGGAATTTGTTCTTGTCACCTTCCCTTGGCGTTTTAGGTTGAGAAAATGGTTTATTATGATGATGCCAAACGGTTTTTGACAGAAAAAGTTAAAACTAGTTATAACTTTTGTTATGCCAAACAAACCTAGTATTGTGATCATAATTCAGGCTTCGAGAGCCAGAGGAGATTATCCCACAAATCAAAAAATATGGTTTAGGACGTATTTTCAATAGCATAAAACTTATTATTTTATACATTACCAAAGTGGGCTACGGCTACGAGTACTACTATATCATAATAATTATTAGTTCACTTTTTATATTTTTTGATGCGATTTCACTTTTTTGTCTGTTAGAACTTAAAAATACGTTAAATTTTTTTATATTTAAAGAGAAACTTATAATAACATTACAAATACCCGTAAAACAAAATATTGTAATAAAATTGCACGTGTGAGGTACTTTTGTTAAAAATTAAAAAATCGTTTGATACAAAAGTTCAGGTACAAGATCTTAACTAAAGTTGGAATAAATGTTTGTTTCTTTTTTTTATTTTTTGCAAAAATATAAAAACGGATCGACATAAAAAGGAATTTACAGTAGACGTACCAAACATACATATGATGACGAAATGTATGAATTCTAAGCCCAGTTGCTTTGCCGCTAGTGCTGATCTAAAAATGGTAATAATACACGTTTACATTTACCTGCCTGCCCAAATAAGGCTAGGCTTCAGAGCCTCAGAAGTTTAATTTCGATGAATAAGTTTAAAGAATCTACATATCGCCCCAAAAGCTTGTTTTTTTAAGAATGGGCAAACCTTTAACTCAAATGGAATTTTAATTTACTCTAAACAAAAAAAAATATACAAAGTGTCTACTTAAGTTTGCACATATGGAAAACTTTTTTATTATTAACTTTACCAAAAAGTTATTCTTTGTTACAAGTTCTATATGTTCTAAAACCCATAATGCAATAATAAGATATTAAGTTTTTGGAGTGGTATACGAGGTATGTCAAAAAATATGAATTTTGCCCAAGAGGGAAGTACCTTTATTTTTCATGATATCGAAAGTTTTTATGAAGAAAACATATTTAGGATTAAAAATATAATTTGAATATGCAAACTTGTTTATTTTCAAAAATAAAACTTTTTAAAATTTTTATCGCGCGTTAACGGTGAAAATTTAAGTTTGTGCATTAGTATGCGAAATATAATTTGTAAAGAAAGCTTAAGAAATTTTAAAACGGCAAAAGTCCTGGGATTGCTGTTTATCGCAAAAAAAATATTGAAGAGTGTTTTCTTTTAAATAAACCAATTTGCAAATTTGAAAGCTATTTTTAATTCTGAACATCTTTTATTTATAAAAATTTTCGATATGATAAAAAATAAAGGTACTTTCCTCCTGAGCAATATTCATATTTTTTAACATATGTACCTCGTACACCACTGAAAAAAATTAATATCTAATAATTGCATTTTTTGAGTTTTAGACCGTGCAGAACTTTTTGTAAAGAATAACTTTTTTCCTAAAATTGATAATAAAAAAGTTTTCCAAATGGTGCGAACTTAAGTAGACACTCTGTATATCCGGAAGCTATATTTCTGGAATACAGGGCGTTAAGATTAAGAAAAAGATTTATTAATATTTAAAATATCTCGTAACCAATTTAGTTGAAATTTGTTAAGTTGTTTCAAGTAAGAAAGAGCTTTAGGTACAAAGAAAAAACACAGTCAGTGCCGTACTTTTTTTTCTTAATAATATTGAATGTGGTGCTCACTAAGACACCACTGGACCCAATAATTTCAATTTAGTTGAGATAATTAAGAGCCTTATTTCTTTGCAACTGTACCAAATTTTAATCAAAAGGGGTAATTGTTATTTATTAGATAAGTGAGTTATATACACATATAATCACGCATTAAATACAAAATTTTATCCAATCCTTTTGTAGAAATGGTTTTTAATAAAAGCCGAAAATAACACTGGTCTGCAACAAAAAATGCGATAAACATGAAGCATTAAGGGTTCTAATTATATATCCACTATAACGTTATAACTTTGTGTAAAAGTTTTTTTTTATAATTGCTATAATTTTGGATTTTTCTGTGACGTTCTTGTATAAATACTAATGTATTCTGTTTATGTACAAATAAGCATTGTTTATAGCTGTAGATACAAAAACAGCAGAATTGGTAGAAAAAGGGATAAATTAACCGACCTAGGGTGTTTTTACAAAATCAAAAGCACCCATCAAATAACTACCCCAATTCATCTTCATGTACCACTAGCTTAACAACAATATCTTATTTTCTGATCCAGTTAAATTAAAATGATCTTGTTTGACGATTAGAAATCTGCAAATCGAATGCTTAACTACTGGGATCTAGACTAAAACAATGGGATTTGTTAAATAAAAATGCAAAACAAAAATAAAAGAAACTTATAGAAATATAAGGTTGGAATAGTTAATCATTGGTTTCAAGTAAAGAAAATGTTCTATCTTCACTTCCTTTAAAGCCTGGTGTTATAAAATTTATTATAAAGGCCATAAATAAGAATGCTGAAGCTCATGAAGAAGACTTATTTTAAAATTAAGTTGGATTACGTTAAAAATGGCCAAAAAGTGGTTTTCTAGAAGAGTATCACAATTTTTTTTACAAAAATAATCATAAGAGTCGCCATCAAATTATTTAAAAACTTTCATTTTCTAATAATTATCTAAAATAAAACAACGTGCCTCTTAAAATACATTTTTCAAACTTTTCTATGATTTGCTTCCTTGCTAATCTGAATGCAGTATAAGATGAACATAGTTAAAGGTTTAATAAAGTCATATTGCATGATAGAGAAGCGATAAAACAAGAAATGTTAAAAGCAATGCTTTCAGATTTTTATTGGTTGTTTTGCTGTAAAACCCTTAAAAATATGAAAAGAAAGAAAACTACAAAGTAAAATGCAACTAATAACAACCTTATACACCATTTAATTTATTTTTAGGTCTTGTGACAAACTATGTAATTTAATTTTTAGTTAGTAAGTTAATTTAAGATTTAAAGCTAAAAATGTGTTTTGAAAAAAAATATAACACAAAAACTGACATGATACATATTTTTTGATTAGATATCTTTATTCAGAAGTATCAAATCTATAAAAGTCTTGTGTAATAATTTGAAGGAGCAACATTTCTTTTTGCAGAACAGTGATAATTTGAAAACGTCATTTATTATTTGTTTCTTGTCATTGTTAACAGCAACGAAATAAGCAAGTTGTGGTTGTTATACAGTGTGTCTACGTAAGTTGGCGTCATATGGAAAACTTTTTTATATTTGATTTTATGAAAAAATGAACTCTTTTAAAAAGTTCTTCATGGTACAAAACCTAAAAACCAACAATCAGATATCAAATTGTATCAGTCATCTACGAGGTTTGGCCAAAAATGTAATTTTTGCTCAAGAGTAAAGTACCCATACCTATATTTGCTAATATCAAGAATTGTTATAAAGAAAAGATGTTTAAAATTAAAAATTAATTCTAAATATGCAATTTTATTAATTTACAAAAAATATATTTTTGTTTTTTTTCTGCGATAATGGTGAAAATTTAGGTTTGTACATTAGTGCACTACATTTCATGATTATAAATGCCATAGAACAGTTTCAAATGAACTTTTTAAAATTATTGTTATTAAAACAAGAAGAATGTACAATGCTAATGTCAAACTTATTCGCTAGATAAATTTTTTTAAAAATTTTTAATTTGTGAAAGGAACAAATTTGAATATTTAAAAGTCATTTTTAATTTTAAACGTTTTTTCTTTTAAACAATTTGCGATATTAGCAAAAATACAGGTATCTACTTTACTCTTGAGCAAAAATTACATTTTTGGTCAAACTTCCTAGATGACTCACACAATTTGATCTCTCATGATTGTATTTTAGGCTTTGGACCATGCCCAACTTTTTATAAAGAATAACATTTTTCGTAAAATTAATGAGAAAAACTAGTGAGCTAATCAAAGTATGGTCAATACTGGACATATTATATGTAAGTGTTGGATAAAGAATATTGATTATATTTATAAAATACTGACTTTTTTAAATTTTAACGCTTTGTATCTTAGAAATGAAGCTACTCCGGACATTATGTTTAGTGGACCTTTTTTTTCATAAAATATCATAGGGAATCATTATTTAAAGTTCTGTACAGTAGTTAGCAAAAACCCTGTGTAAGAAAACCATTTAATAGCATTATTTTGCAGCTGATAAAAGACGGCCTTTAAATAGAATTGTTTGCTTCTGGTAAGCCAAAATAAATTCAAAGGGATGGTCGGCATAGAATTTTTTGGTTCATTGAGATTGACTAGAGCACTTTTGCGCATCATTATTAATCCTGAAATAAAAAATACTTGTTATAGAAATCGTATTAAAATAAATAAATAAATAAATGTATAATAGTGGATAAAGTTATATATGTAAGTTATTAAATATTAAAAATAAGTTAATGTGTAAGTCTGAATGCAAAGTAAACGTGTGTTTTATTTTATTTAAATGAACTACTTTTAGTACAAGAGATACAATTAAAATTTAATAATTCAGTATTGTATAATTTACTTTAGTCCTAGAACCACGTGGTGGCGCGAAATTTTATACATATTATGGTAAGTTTTTATTAAGTTTAAATTTTATTCAGTATTTAAAACTTCACATGTTTAATACATATACAGACTGTCTACGGATGGGGTTAACAAGAGGACAATTGGATCAAAAATTTAATTTGTTGAAAAAGTCATTCTTTATAAAAATTATTGCTTGTAAAAAAATAGTTACACGAAGAGAAAATGTTGATCTGGTATACAGGGTTCGCAAAAACTAAAAAAAAACATGATTTTCCTAAAAGAGTAAATTACCTTGATTTTTCATTTTCAAGCAAAGTGTCATTGGGAAAATTTATTTAGAATAATGTTTGAAGTCGATAAAAATAATAATACAAAATTTTATAGAACTTCATAAGTCGGCGAAAACGCATTGATCACATTCGTGTACAGCTGAAAAATTGTGTTGGGTAGGAATTTGGTGAAAGCAAATGAGAGTTTTTAGGTCATTTTGTTATAAAAATAAAAAATAATTAATTTTTGTTAACCCCAAAATCAGTTTTATGAAACTTTTTGATACCTCTGTAAAATAAATAAATTTATTTTAAATGCTGTTCTAAATAAATTTTTTGAACAATATTTGGTTAAGGGGTAACACCACTGTAAATTTTTCAACAAATTGGTCATTTTTTATGGCCTAAAAATACTTTAAACCTTTTAGAATATGGGGAAAACTATTTCACACTACAAAGTATTTTTTTGTATTTCGATCTGGTCCCCAAGCGCGTCGGTCTGCTCCGACATTGACACCTGCGTCAGATAAATACCTGCTGGGAAAGAACAGCCTAATGTCTTACTTTTTGATTTTTATCTCAAGAAAATTTAAATATAGAACGGCAGCTGTAAGGTCCTGGGATAGCAGATTAATGGTAAAAAAATGTAAACTGTCGAATTACATCACATTTTTCATGTCAATAATGCATTTCAAAACTTTGATATGTTTTTCTCGAAATGCGATTTTTCAAAACGGCACGCAGCATAACTGCAACAATTTTTATTATTTTCGTTGGTTGAAATTCAGTCAGAAGGTCTTTCGTAAATTCTGGCGAGTAAGCCTTGATGAATATTTTCGCTTGGCGCTGTCCTGGTGTTCTCAACCACCAATCTTGTAATTCCCTCATAACACAGGCAGCGAAGAATTTATGATTAGACAATTTTAGTTTTTTTAGTTAGTTTTGACGTATTAATAATCAAATCAATAGTCGTTTGTCTCTATCGCGTACAGTTTTTTTTCTATAAGATTATCGTATTTTTTATTATAGTGACCGCCAGTAATGTTGAACCATATAAAAACTTTTTTATTTTTGATCTCTCAAAAATTTTTATTCTTGATAACAATCTCGGCATACACCAAAACTCACAAAACACTGATCAAAATTTAAATAAATCATAGCTTATACGAGGTAGGTGCAAATTAACAAATATGACTTGGCAGAAAACTACCATTAGTTTTAAACTTAAAGAAAAATTTATTTGGAATACTTGTTTAGAAATAAAAGTTATGACAATTTTTTTCTCAAAACACGAGTTTTCAAAACGGCACGCAGCATACCTTAAACAATTTTCATTCTTTTCGTTCGAATTTAGAACAATATCTTTAAAATAAAAGATTTTGAAGAGAAATACGTAGGGAAATTTCGATAAGTTAATTTTAATCATTATTCGCAACAAAATAAATAATTTTTAAGGAAAAACGTTTGGTTTATTTTAGTTTAAAAACGGCAAAACATTATGGGAAAATCTTTACGCATTTTTAATAAGTAGAGTGTGATGTTTATCTATGAAAAAATTCGTAAACACATTATTGCACATGTCGTCGGTAGAACCACTTTTCCGATATATAAAAAATGTTTTTTTTTTGTTTTATGCGGCACTTATCACATTTTAATTTAAAAAAGGGCAAAATAAAAAATTTACAAAAAAATAACCAATCTCTTATACAACATTTTGTTGTCCATCGACTTTAATTTTAAATAATAATAAATTATTAAACCCTTGTATAAGTCAAATATTTCACGAATAACACTGATGTTGGTTTATATCAAAAGTTGTGCTGGGATTTGAAACTACAAACTTGGACAAAATAAACATTTTTTTATATTTATTTATTTAAAACTATCAGTGTTCTGTAGGAAATAAACTTATTGATAAAACTCTTTAGTTCTGGTAAGACAAAAGAAAAAACACAAAAGGATTCTTGCCGTAGAATGTCTTTGGTTCAGTTATAATTTCTTTGCGGATCATTTTGATTTTTTTGCAAGAAATAAAAATAGTTCTGTGTCAGGATCCATGATTTTAAAAATTATTTTTTCCTTTTAAAAGGGTAAAAATGATTAACTAAATGTTGTAAATACATTTGAGTGATTATATTTATTAGTAAAACATTTGTTCTTACAAGAAAATTCAATCCAGTTATTAACTATCATTTTTCTATTTAAAAAATATCGGGTGACGTCAGAGTATTAAAATAAAAAAATATATACACGTTCTCCCCCTTCAAAAGGTAAGTAAGTAAAGTAACAACAAAGCGAGACCTATGCGTGACCATGTTAACATGTCGACATTTTTATCTAATCTCTACCTGTTAGCATTCTACCCGCGTTAAACCGTCGCCTTTTCACGCATTGCCTATGAACCCTTTAAATTGACGAATGATCATAAAATTAAAAAAGGGTTAAAAATAATTTGTAAATTAAGTACAATTTAATAGGCATGTATATTTTTACCAACAAAATAAGTAATAAATATTATAATCGCTATTTTAATAGTTTTCTAAGACGACCATTAAAAAGGATTGTTTGTTTCTGGTAAGCCAATATAAATATAAAGGAATGATCGGCATAAAATTGTTTGGGATCCATAGGTATCATCAGGCAGCGGTTCATCATTAATAATCCTACAAATAAACGGTATCACATCAGTGTGTTCCATTAAGTGTGCAAAAAATGCTTTTTGTTTGTAACTCCTTAGACAATTTTATTACCTATAAAGCATTATTCATGGTTTAACACTACATTTAAAATTAGTTTTATTAAAAGTCAAAGAATATGGAACTGAGTGAGTAAACAAAAATAAGGATCTTCTAAAACTAAAGTACACCTATTTCAAAAATATAACAAAATAATAAAGAAATAAGTTAGCTGCAAGCAGAAGTTTAAATATTTTTTTCATTTAAGTAAAAATGTACTATTTATTTACCTAAATATATTAATTATATTAATTACACCCAATCACATCTCTTTTAGTGATATCGTATATAGATATATTTTTCGGTTTTTCTGGCAACCAGAAGAAAAAAAAGGTTTTCCCAGTTTTGCACTACACGTATAATACATACTTAAAACATTTTTACAAAACTTCACATTTTAATTTAAAAAAAAATCTAAAAAATAAAAAAGAACACCAACTGCTACTGACTCAAAATCATCAAGGTGGGAAATTGGCTTTGGAAGTAAATAAATTATATCAAACGTATTTTTATTGATCAAGTAAATATAGTAAAATATTAAAATTAATTAGTTTTATCTCGACACCACACAATATACGCTAAAAATTTGTTATATGTTATATTATTTAAAACTATATACACAAAAAATAATTTCGTGAAAGCGTCACAAAGTAAAATCTGTAAAAACAGAGTCAAAAAAAAGTTAAACATTTACCAGATTGTAGTCAAAGTATTTTAAAAAATCCTAATTTTTACGTAGAATTTTGCACAAATTTGTTGTCCGTACATTTATTTATCATTCAGTGAACGCACTTGTGATTGGGCTCAGTACTTAAGAAAAACCATAATATAATCGGCTGTTAGAGTGTTGTACACCTAATAAATATTAATTAGGTGATATTTACTTCCTAATTCGTTATTTACGAAGCGTACATCAATACATTATCATCCCAGTAATGCGTTTATTACCTTAAAATAATGAACACCTCGTAACGCAAAAATTCCCTAAATATTTTACATTTACTGTAGCAGACAGTTTTGAAAATGGCCGCTGTAAAAAAAAATCGCGCGTAAATTTGAAATCGTCATCTCAAGAACGCTCATTCAGGGAACGTTACCGAACATAATAATCCTAATACCGTAAATAAACCAATCTGACATTTTAATAAAAAACATTTATTTTAAGAATTCAACTAAATAATTAAATCTTCTCGGTCTTTTAGTAAACCTGTTGATGGTAAATACCCCCTGGATGGCATAGGAGGATGTGTTAAGAGGTCAGGTTGACAATATCGTGTAAATGAAAAAAAATCTCTTCTTTTACCAAACTGTTTATAGACTTTGTTGCCAAATAGAAGCAATTCTTACAAAAAATGTAAAAAAGGCAAAACATATTTGTAAAATACATTTAAATTTATTTATTTCTTATAAATTTATTGAATTTATAATTCCGCGAACTCGAGTCACTTTGATAACACAAATCGACAAAATAATAGCTTTGTTCTCCCACCTTAGGAATATATATATATATATTTAATATTTGTTGCCAAGGCATAAACGTATGATAAATAAAAAGTCGAAGTTAGCTCCTGTTATTTTTTAATAATTATATTTAACATTTTTAAGAAAAACAATGAATTACAATATTCACGATGGTTTAAAATATTCCAATCGCTTAGATCTTTTGGCTTTTCTGGTGTAGGACGACTCCTGTGTTTCTCTAACGATGGACCAACAATAATCGGCAAGCATAGAGGGTTCCCATTTGCCTTGGTAGCGTTTTTCAAATGACGCGATCTCTTGGTGGAATCGCTCTCCGTGCTCGTCACTTACGGCTCCCATATTTTGTGGAAAAAATCAAGATGTGATTGCAAAAAGTGTATTTTTAAGGACATATTGCATCCCATTTTTGATAAGATTTTAACATTGTTTTGACGATATTTTTATATTGCGGAGATTTGTGATTGCCAAGAAAATTTTTGGTCACTTCTACAAAAGACAACCAAGCTTCTTTTTCAACGTCATTTAATGCTGCCAGAAACTCTGGATCCTTCATGAGTTTCCTTACATCAGGTCCAACAAATATGCCTTCTTTAATCTTGGCATCGCTGAGAGAAGGACATTTATTTTTTAGGCATTGAAACCCAGAACCATTTTTATCCATGGCCTTAACGAAGTTTTTAATTAATCCCAACTTTATATGTAAAGGTGGCAATATAATTTTTTTGGGATCAACTAATGGATCATTTTTTACATTTTTCTGGCCAGGGATATAAGCTGTTCTTTCAGGCCAGTACTCTTGAGTGTAATGTTGTGACCGATCCCTACTATCCCATTCACACAAAAAACAGCAGAATTTTGTATAGCCAGTTTGGAGTCCTAAAATTAATGCAATTACCTTTAAATCAGCACAGATGGTCCACTGGTAGTCTTTGTAGTTTATTTTGTCTCAAACAAGTCTCATCACTTCATACGTTTCTTTTAAATTAGCACTGTACGCTACAGGAATGGATGGAAGTTTGTTACCATTGTTTAAAAGCACGGCTTTTAAGCTAATCTTAGAGGAGTCGATGAAAAGCCGCCATTCGGAAGGAACATGCTTATAGCCTAATTTAACGAATAGGCCGTCAACATTATTACAAAACACTAGGCTTTCCTCTTTCGAAAAAAAATCGAGAACAAAACTGTGTCGTTTGCGATATTTACATATGACGACTCCGGGTTCGAGCAAATTCCATTGTTTAAGCCGTGACCCTAAAAGTTCGGCCTTTTCTTTCGTTAGATTCAGATCCCTGGATAGATCATCGAGTCGTTCTTGGCTCACTAGGACTGGAGTATTACTAGTAGAAGGCTCATGAAACTCTGGATCAGAGGACGAATCTTCCGAGCTGTTTGGTGATGTCTCAGTGTCTAGTGATGAATGCGCTGGCAAATCCTCATAACGGAACACAGGTTTGTCAACTGAACTCACGTCAGGATACTTTAGAGTATGTTTCTTTTTCCTATTTTGCCCTTTGAGGTTAGTGAGACAAAAATAGCAGTCGGTAATGTGATCTCTTTGTTCACGCCAAATAGCCGGTTTCGTAAAGGGCAGCATCTTAATTTTTTTATGAGACCAATCGGTTAGGTTTTTGTAGCAAGTTGAACAGCAGACATGTGGCACCCACGATTTATCTAGATTGGCAACTCTAATTTTGAAATAGTTAAAGTAACATTCTTTTATATACGTAGTTATAGACTTTTTCTGATTGTCTGGAACAAACTTTCCACACACGTAACAAAACAGATCGGGAGAATTGACGCAACTGCGTGACATTTTTGTAGCTTACTCTTTGACGTTTCGAACACGACCGAACTTGTTTCAATAGTATGTTTATTCTTTGTAGTATCGATAAGAACAAAAGTGTAGAGGTGGAAAATTCACACGAGTCATTTATTTCTACAACGGGAGCTAAACAAACCTAAGTATTATTATTTTTGTGGAAGGCTCAAGGACACCTAACAAAAACAATATAAATCGCTTAGGTGGGAGAATCGTTGTTGAATTGTGTAATAGTATCAAAATGTCGTTAAACACATACATTTTTAGATATTCTTACTAAAACATCATCGTCCCATAAAAACATTCTAATTTAGTGCATGTAAAGTTGATTTAATCATACATTTTGTCAATATTTTTGTATTTCTTTAATTGTACACATATATAAAGTGACTTTTCTTAGTAAATTATGGTTTTAAAAGATTTCCTATGTATAATTCATAAATTTTTAAATTTATTATTAAATTACATTGACCTATTTTACAGCCTAAACCAAAAAAAAAAAATATATATTTTAGATATATTTTTTAATATTTTATTAAATTTAGAAAAACGTTCCCGAAAAGACTGCTGAAAGCGAAAGTTTTGTTAAAAAAACGAAATTACCAGAAAAGTCCCCAATTCTATGAATGCCTATTTAGGCTACTTTTTAAATACAAGCTAATTTAAACTACTTATTATTATTCTAGCTTGCTTAATTTTTTCTCCCAAAATCAATCTTGAAATTTCCCCCTTGGTGATTTTGAGCCTATTGCTAAATTACAAATTATTATGTTGTTTAAAACACACCAAAACAGTGGTATTGGCTTTTTGGAATACATATGTATATTTCCACTTATTAAAGTTAAAATATTTTATTAAGTAAAGATGTTATAAGGGAGGATCAAACTTTAAAGTGTAATTTCTCATGTTATTTTATGAAAAAAGTTTCTATCAACATATGTCCTTAGTTGCTTCCTTACTAAGATACAGGGCGTTAAAATTAAAGAAAAAATCAGTTTTTTCTAAATATTTTTAATATGCTTAGGCCCCTTTGAATAAAATTTGGTACATTTATTTAAAGTAATAAGGCCCTTATTTAGACCTAATCATATTGTTATTATTGGGTTGAGTGGCATCTCAGTGGGCACCGCAACTCATATTATTGAGAAAAAAAAAAGTACCCGACAGACTTTTTTGACGTGTTTATTTTTTTATAATTTATCAATGAATAATACAACTTTTAAATTTTTTATTTTTTTGTATCTACCTATTCGTTTTGAGAAATATTAAAGCTACAATAATTTCTTCTAAAAAATACCCATAGACAACATGATATAAAAAGCAAAAATTAAAATGAAACAATTATTTGTCCTAAATTAAATGCTTATTTAATTATACTGCTAGGTCGTTAATTTTATCGAAAATTGTCATTTTCCCGATTTACTAAGATTGATATTTTATTTTTTTTTATTTTAGATTTTATTTTATGCTGTTTAGGGCTACTTTTGGAATGACTAAAAGGGCTTAATTTTTTTCTCAAAAACAAAGCGAGATATGAAGAAAAATAAGAGACTAAAAAGTTATATTATTAATTGCCTAATTATAAAAAAATATAAAAACGTCAAAAGAAGTCAGTGGCGTACTTTAGTTGCTCATAATATAAGTGGCGGTGCCCACTGAGACGCCACTGGACCCAATCATAACAATATGGTTAGGGCTAAATAATAGCCTTTTTACTTTAAATAAATGTACCAAATTTTATTAAAAACGGCTTAAGAATAATAAAAATATTTAAAAAAAAATTGTAAGGAAGCAACTCCGGACATAAGTTTATAGGAACTTTTCAGAACTATGGAATCACACCTTGAAGTTTGATTCCATAGTTCTGAACACTCCTATATATATATATATATATATATATATATATATATATATATATATATATATATATATATATATATATATATATATATATATATATATATATATATATATAGTGTGTCACAGGATAGGTGTTACAAGAGGACAAATAGACCAAAATTTTACTTCGATTGGTAATATACAGGGTGAGTTATAACTAAAATATGAAAAATGACCAAGAGTATAGTACCTTTACTTTTAAAAGTTGTAGTGAATTAAATTTCATCTCAAAATATAAGGTTAAAAAATTAAAGTAAACAAAATATTTTTGTCAATTGTTAAATTAAAAAATACTTGGCTTAAGGCAGCAGTTTCTCCAAAATATAATTATTTTTGACGTTTCGCTCAGCGTAGTGAGCTTTTACCCGAAATCTTACAGGTTATTTATTTATTTATTTTTACCGTCATTAATGAGCCATATGCCCAAAGAACTTTACCTTTTATTAAAGTATTTATATCAAGGCTCAAGAACCATTCATTTTTAGACAGAAACACGTGTCGCTGTCTTGGTCGGGACCGGGGTATTCCATTTTCTTTTGGAGACTCCGTAATTTTTAAGCAACCAACCATGGTAGCCTAAATCTCACAGGTTATTTATTTATTTATTTTACAGTCATTAATGAGCCATATGCCCAAAGAACTTTACAGTTTTTGCCCAAATAAGCTCAGTCGGCATGATCTACTAATAAAAATAACCCCTTAAAAAAGACGATTGTCTGCAATAAAATGATGATTAACGGTAGTCGGGAAGGCACGGTCGTATTGTGAAGGTATAATACGACCGTACTCTCCCGACTACCGTTTATCGTTTTATTGTAGGCAATCAACTTTTAAGGAGTTATTTTTATTAGTAGATCATGCCGACTGGAGCTTATTTGAGCGAAAAACTATACCTTTATTAATGTATTTATATCAAGCCTCAAGAACCATTCATTTTTATATTATATCGCAGTTTGGGTGAAAAATACTGCTTTCTATATTATTTTAATCGTATATTTGGTCACTGCTGTACGCCACCTAACTGGATTTGGCAAAACTACTCGTCGGAATTCTGCAAACCCACAGACTGATGGGCGGCCAGTTTCTTTTATGGTTTGTTCGGCATAACAGTACGATGCATACCTAACACCTTTAACCTCTCTATGCCATGGCTGGTTGTTTGAGAGAGTTTGAGAGTTTGAGAACAAAGTTGAGATTTTATGTGCTATTATGCTGTTTAAAAGTTTCCGAGCATTTCCGGAAATATCCGGAAATAACCGAAAAATTGGAAATTTGTTTTATTTTTCCTAGTCTTATTTAAAATCGGATTTAAAAATAAATTGCACTTTTGCATTGCCACTTTTTCTGTTCTATACAACGGTGGTATTTTATTTAAACTGCGACGTTTCGTTTTCATAGCATCATCATCAACTTCATTTTTTAAAATACGGTCCTGATATTCTAATACCAAAATTTAAAAGCCGATTTTAATACAATTTTAATGATATATCACATGTTAAGGTTTAATCCTAATACAAACCTGTATTTTTGAAAATATATATTTTATATATCAAAATTTCAAAGCCAATTTTATTTCAAATTCACGGGATGGTTTTACTGTAATGCGGCCCTGTATTTTCAAAATTCGGTAAAAATAGTAAGCTCTACATTCAAAAAAAAAAAATACGCTTGTTTAGTAAAAAATAATAAAATAAAAATTCACGAATAATAAATGAATAAATAAATAATTTCCTTTTAAAGTAAAAATTGTTATATGAAACTTGTTTCAGCTTTTTTCTACTCAGGTAAATTTAACAAGAAGCAAAACATCTTTGATAATTTTTAACTGTAATTTATCTAAAATACCAGAAAAGCCTTAAAAACAAATAATTAAGTTGGTAGTAGATAATTTGTTTTTCTTAACATTGACGGTATGATGGTAAGATCCTCGGTAAGATCCTTAATCTGTGCAAATACAAAACAACTTAGAACGCTTTTATGATCATATCGTCATCGTCATACCGTCAATGTTGAGAAAAACAAATTATCTACCATCAACTTAATCATTTGTTTTTAAGGCTTTTCTAATATTTTAAATAAATTACAGTTAAAAATTATTAAAGATGTTTTGTGGTTGTTATCCAACCTGAGTAGAAAAATGCTAAAAACAGTTTTGTATAAAAATAGTTATTTTAAAAGTAAATTCTTTATTTAATCATTTAATATTCTATATTATTTTTACTTAACTAATGTATTGTTTTAAAATGTAGATATTACTATTTTTACCGAATTCTAAAAATACAGGTCCGTATTACAGTTAAACCATAATGTGAATTTGAAATAAAATTGGCTTTAAAATTTCGATATTAAAATATCAAAAGCGTATTTAAAAAATGAATGTTAGTAATGTTGGGGTTTGGGTTAAATTATGCTTGGTTTATTAAAGTAATTTAATAACTTAAAATATAGGGATAATAATTTTTATAAAATTTCTAAAAATACAGGTCTGCATTAGGATTAAACCTTAACATGTGATATATCATTGAATTTGTATTAAAATCGGCCTTTAAATTTTAATATTAGAATATCAGGACAATAAAAAAAGTAGTTGATGGTCCTACAAAAACGAAACGTCGCAGTTCAAATAAAATACTACCATTGGGTAAAGTAGAAAGAGTAGCAATGCAAAAGTGCAATTTATTTTAAAATCCGATTTAAAATAAAAAAATAAAACAAATTTCTTATTTTTCGGTTTTTTCCGGATATCTCCGGATATATATAATCTATTTTAACCCATGTATGCTTCGATGTACTTGAGTAGACGGGGGGATGATTGAGTTCCTAGACGTGACCTTACTACAGGCAGGTAAAAAACCCCAACTAGACGTGAACTTACTACAGGCAGGTAAAAAACCCCAACATCACGCATTTTATTAAGCATACAGTCAATATATTTTAACACAAAATATGGTTCTCAGCGTTACTTGATATTACTCGAATATTTTCTATCAAGGCAGAGTATGGGTAGAGGGACATGGTTAGTTCTGGTTAGTTAAATCTTTTCTTTTTAATTCCTCAAGACTAATACACCCTTTATAAATCCACTATAGGATTCTGTCAGTTCTTTCTTTAGTTCATTTATAAATAGAACCAGATCGTATAGGTATAAAAAAATTTAACACGGTCGAAACGTGCAGATGTCACTTCCTTATTAAAATAAACGGGTTTTAACAGTAAAATAAAGCAAATCAGAAATGCTATAAAGCATTAGTTTTTACCGTCTAGGAACTCAATAATTTTTTTCTAGCAACTCGTGCATCTTTATCTAGCAACTCCTCAATCCCAAATTCATAATTTTGTTATTATGTTATTACCGTTCAGCAGGGCCAGCCCGACGAAAAGTGGCGCCTGATGCGGCTACGATTTTGGCGTCCTAAGCTTAGATATCAAGATTATCTTAATATAGCCAGTACTTTTAAGTAATATTTTAAATAATGTAAATAAATGTTATATAATTTAAATGGGTGATTATTGGGGTAATTTTAAATCAAAAAGTTTATTTTATAGTAGGCTAAAAAAACTTGTTTTTCTGACATGGGATGATAAAGTTTGCTTTATTACTTTGTTTAAAGAACTAATTTGAAGAACCAAAAAATTTTTTCTGGTAAAAGAGTGTGTTTCATACATAGTGAGGACGCGTGGGCTCAAACAAATTTATTTTAATGCTAGTGATTTGATTTTAGGGAAAAACACTTAAACACATTCATCTTAATTTTTGGCTGGTTTTGCCTAGTAAATTCTTCTATAAAGGGTAGCCAAAAATAAGCTAGGACTCTCAACTTCATTGTTTGAAACAGAAGTAACTTTTTTCCCTATATTTTTTAATTATGCATTAAATTCTAACTATCTTAATTGTAGCATGTTATATACCTAAAATTAGCAATGATCGAATAAATTTACCATTGACACATAAATTGAAACAAATTTCAAAAAACTTTAGTAAATACCAAGATTGACGTAATCAAGCGTTTTCATAAAAACATAAAAATGTAACGGTACTGATGCTTTTTAGTTTATTATAATGTTAAAAAACATAATATTTAGGTATTAATTTACGATATATTCGTATATATGTAACTGGTTAAATTATTGGTTCGACAACGACCTTTCTTGGACACAACTGTATATACATATGTTGCGAGTAAGGGCGCCCTGACAAAATACTAAACCTGTAAGTGCGCCGCACACTAAAAAGTTTGGTAATCCCTGATTTAAATAATGTTTAAATGTTTATCTTAGTATAAAAAAGTAACTTTTAGCGCAAAAGAGAAAACAAAATTTTATCGTAAAGCGGATCATTTTGCCGCCTGAGACGATCGCCTCACCCCTCGGGCCCGCCGTGCTGTCTAGCAACTCGAGTACACCAGTAGTTTTTACCGAGAGCTCTCTACTAGGATTTTTAAAAGTAACAACTTGCAAGGAAATAAATATTTTTCTTGATTTATTTTTTTATTTAAAAATATAACCACTTAAAATTACTGTTTTAGAGGAGATAAAAGGCGACCTTTAAACAGAACTGTTTGTTTCTGGTAGGACAAAATAAATATAAAAGGATTGTCAGCGAAGAATTCTTTTGGTTCAGTTCTACTTTTTTTTGAGGATGACTTTTTTCCTGGAAAAAAATAATTGTGTTAGGTATAGCAACCATGCTTTAAAAATTGTTTGAAAGGGCTACTAAAAAATAACTGAATATTGTAAATACATTTAGGCGAACATAATCATCAAGTTAAAAAATTCTTACAACAAAACCCATTCAAATTTCTTATTAGGTTTATCCAACATTTTTAACTAAAAACCTTTAGCGTGACGTAAGTATTTAAAATTAAAAACAAAATATTTTTTTAAATCTTGAAACGGCGAATAGATATAAAATTAAAAGAAAGTGTTATAACAATACCAAGATTCGGTACAATTTAATATGAACGTATATTTTTATCAACAAAATATTTTTTTATGAAAATTTAAATTACATTTTTCATAGTCTTATAAGACCAATTAAAAGAACTGTTTTTGGTCAGACAAAATAAACATAAAAGGATGATAGACATTAAAGTGTTTGGGCCTATCCATAGGTGTCACCAGACAAGGGTCCATCATTAAGACTAGTACAAAAAAGGTTATACCTTTACAGTGTGTTTCGGTAAATGAGAAACTTGTTTGTTCCTAAAAAATAATTCCATAAAAGGATTGCATAGTTGAATTACGTGATCGGATGTCGTGAATAAATGATTAATCGCCGCCATCTTAAAAATACACAATAGCTTCTGATATATCATAAGAACGAGTTTTAGTGAAGAATTTAAGAACAAAATAAAAAATACTCGATATTCATGAAAACCCGGAATCGGTATTTGAATACTAGAAACGAAAAGATTCGAATACGATTAAAAAAACCTATGAGTTAAAAAAGGGCTTTATCTCATTTTTGTCATATTTTCCTCCCCTTTGGTATTCTAATCATGACAATTTTGGTATTCTGCTATTCTTATCCTGCCAATTTTGTATTCGAATACTCGGAACGCCGGTATTCGAATACTCAAAAAAGTATTCGTTAAATACTTCTAAAGTATTCGAATACAGAATTCCGAATACTAACCAAAAAATATTCTGCCGAATGCCGAATACCAAAGACAAAAATGTATTTTAATACTATTCGAATACCGGCAAAATGTATTCTGAATACTATTCAGAAAACTGATTATTCAAATACGACCCAACTCTGGTGGTGTTCCCATTTAAAATGCTTGGAAAATTGTGAATTTTTTCTTATCAATTACACTAAAAACTGAAATTATGAGATGTACGTGATTTATTGAAGAAAATGGAATATATCACTGCCTGTGAGAGTCTAATAGGTATATTTTTACAGCCTACTTAGCAAAAAAATAATATATTCAAACAGAAATAATGGCAGTGCTTTTTTTCAAAATGATTCTCTGGCCGCCATTTTAAAAAGTAGCACTCTTTATGATATATCATTGAAAAGAGAATTTTACATAGAATTCAAATATAGAAAAAAAGTAGGCAATGTTTAAATTTAGGGTTTTTTGTCTGATCTCAACCTGCTGGTGTTCAACCCAATTCAAATTAATTAAAATCATCAAGCTGGACCGACGTGTATAGTGTTGCTTTCAGATTTGGCAGCCTACATACTATCTCTCGGTCAACATCAGCCGATCTATTCTTCAATTTTAGTATCGAATACATTAGCAACGAAATGTCGCCTAAGAATCCGGTTTTTAAGCAAGAGCATATTTATGTCACATACAACAATCAGTATTCGAGATTTGAGAAAAGACCTACAGTAACTATTCTTCCTTTTTTCGAATTTTTAATTATGTCATGTTT
The DNA here is from genome assembly GCA_014170235.1 of Listronotus bonariensis. NCBI lineage: Eukaryota > Metazoa > Arthropoda > Insecta > Coleoptera > Curculionidae > Listronotus > Listronotus bonariensis. The sequence continues at coordinate 87,447 of JACEGR010000708.1, read as the reverse complement.
TAGTTACCCTTTTACTTCAAATTTGGAAATATTGAAAAAATTAAATCCAGTAAGTATTGTTAGCTATACCCTCCTTAAACAGCGTAAAAGGCAAGGCAGTTTACACTCTTATAAATGAATGAAGATAACTCAAAAACGTTGTTAAAAACAGTACAAAGTGTAAGAGATTAATAAATCACACCAAAGGCAAAGTTACTTTGCAACTAAATCGTCATAGAGCATCAAACCAGGGTTACAATTACTAACAAAAGTATTTTATAGGAAGGCGAATTCTAAATACATACGCCATTACAATATCATAAGATCATTTATGCATGTAAGGTTAAAAGTAATCCAAGCCATACGTGGCCATACCAGATCTCAGTGGAGCAAAATAACTTATTGCATAATAAGGTATTTAGGCAGGCTTTACTTTGGTATCATTGGCAGTGGCGAAGCCTGGCAGGGCAACGCCCCACGGTTCCATGGTAGAATAGGCCGCGTTCCATGTTTGCTTCTTTTTCTCGACATATTATGCTTTTGCTCATTAACGCAAGTTTCACACATATGCGAGTCCATTCGGTTCGGATCCTTTTCAATCGTTGCTGACAAATGTCAAACAGTCGTTCGGTTTTGTATTCGGTAACTAATAGAAACCGTATAGCCTCGAATACTCCCTCGACCCAAAAATGTTTTAAAGCTGTTACATACGCGCGGTTTAGTTTCTGTGGCGTCTAAAGCAAAAACATACATTTATGCATCGCAGCTGAATTTCACGGGAAAAAATATTTGAAGAAAAAAAACAACTAACACTTTTTTTTCGTTTAGTTAAATGTTTTATTACTTGCTTTCTTAATTGATTCTTATACAGACTGTCCACAAATGGAGTTAACAAAAGGACAAATGAACCAAAAATTTTATTTTTTGAAAAAATAATTCTTCATAAAAATTTTTGTTTGTAAAACAAATTGGATTCACGAAGAGAAAATGTTGATTTTGCATACAGGGTTCGCAAAACTTAAAAAACATGATTGTTCTCCAAGAGTAAACTACCTGTATTTATCTTTTTTAGCAAAATTATAAGAATTTTTTTTAAAATCATATTTGCAATTGATAAAAACAATAATACAAAATTTTATTTGAATTTTATATTTTAGTAACCAAATTTAAAAAGTTAATTTTTGATAACTTTAATATCGGTTTCATAAATCTTTTGATACCCCTGTAAGTTTAATAAAGTTATTCAAAATGCTATTCTAAATAAATGTTTTAAATTATTTTATGCTTAAAAATGAAAAATAAAGGTAGTTTACTCCTGTAGAAAAATCATGTTTTTTAAGTTTTTGTACCCTGTATAAAAATCAACATTTTCTCTTCGTGAATCTTATTTTTTTACAAGCAAAAATTTTTATAAAGAATGACTTTTTTCGAAAAATGAAATTTTTTGTCCATTTGTCCTCTTGGTAACCCCATCCGTGGACAGTCTGTATATTATTATGTATGTGTTATTTTATTTGTCCGCTTTTGCTTTTACCTACTTTAATAGATTTGCCAACAAATAAATTATCCACGGCGGGTCCTTTTAGTAGTCTAGTCAACAAGTTCAAAAACATGAAAAAATGAAATAAAGCTTTTAAAAATATGTACGATAGCTCATTCGATTTAAAATGACGTCTAAAATAATATTATTTTAGGCTTATTTAGCACATAAAAAATTGCGATTGGTATTAACAAAAAAAAAAAAAAAAAAATTAAATTAAATTAAAAAGTTATGTTTCTTTTGTTAATACTTCTCAAAATAAGGACATTTAAGGGGGTAAGCGGGTCTTGGAGGCTTAAAAAAAGCGAATTTTTGAGCATTCAATTTAAGCTTGTGTTTAAAATAATTTTATAGAAAACAATTGTACGTTATTAAGGTACTTTTTAGAGTATCCAGAAAAAATTGATGAAAAAATATTTTAAAATGGCGGCCGTGGCATTAGTTTAATGAGGACCCCTCGAAAAAATGTCATCTGCGGTGGACGTGATTTCTTAAAAGCTATTTATCCGATGTGCACCAAATTTTACCAGTATTTTTTAGTTGTATTATCTTAAACGTGAGGTTTGTGCAAAATTTTTATTACGTAAAGTTATATACAAAAACGGTTAACGTTTTTGCAAAAAAATCGATTTTTTTCTTTAATTTTTTGCCAAATTTACCAAAATTATTGTTTTTCTATCCTTTGATTAAGATCCTAAAAGAGGAAGACCAATAAAAAGTGCCGACTTTCAAAACTATATCTGCATTATTTCTATATTTTTTTAATTCGGCTTCGTGAAGCCTTTCTGGCATAAGCGCGCCATCTAAAAGCCGATATATTACTTAAAATATATATTTTTTTACTATTAAATATCAATTTAAAAACTACAAAAAATATGGCGATATCTAGACGTTTGCAAAACCTCTATGAAAAAAAAAATGTCGATTTTTTAAAAAGTAACATAATTTAATAATTTTGTTTCTAATTTATGTATAAATTACGACATAAAAGTTTAAATATATGTAGGGTATAATTATTTTTTTTAAATATATTTTTTGGTGTTTTGTTTGGTAGGTTGGTCCGACCCTGTCGGTCAGTCTCTTTACTATTAGATAGGCAACCATACTTGCATGCACGCATATTTGAATTTTTTTATAAAACAAAAGCTATTGATGAATCTCCCTAGTAACGACGGACGGACAATAAGGGCGTTTATAAACTAACTGTAAGTGTGCATAATCTTACTCTGTTAATAGACCTAGTTCCAAACCATCACCAAGTTTCCTTTTATAATTAAATTGCATAACAAAGAAACCTGCCTGTGTTCTTATTTACCCTAGACAAACATAGAAAAAGCCTACATTTTGGGGGCTCGTCCGGGATGGTGCGAGTCTAGAACGTTGAAGATTGTGTCGGAGATTGAAAGATTGTTGTTTCCCGCCAGCAAGATGCAGTCATAATCAGTGGATGCCATTGGTGGATGCAGTGCACGCATGGTTTTGATGCGCGTGAAGCGGATGGACGCCGTTGCCAACAGTAAAGTGAAGTCACGCTAGACACCCTCCTGCGAGGTTATATGGAATCAGCTGGAGTTTGTTGTGTCACATGTTTTTGACGTTTATACACTGACGTTTACGAGGTAGGATTGTTTATGTTTTTATGGTTAGGAGTTATTTTGCCTTATAAAGGGAAGGAGTTTTTTTTAAATTTGCAAGAAGACATTGGCAGTTGTTGTGAATTTATTTTAATTTAGAAAAGACCTACCTAGGTATAGTGTTTTCTTTTATGATTTTATCATAATGTTTTGACTATTGAGCGAATTACTTTTAATTAGGTTTTAGTGGATTTATTTTAATTTAGAAAAAGACCTACCTAGGTATAGTGTTTTCTTTTATGATTTTATCATAATGTTTTGACTATTGAGCGAATTACTTTTAATTAGGTTGTAGTGGATTTATTTTAATTTAGAAAAAGACCTACCTAGGTATAGTGTTTTCTTTTATGATTTTATCATAATGTTTTGACTATTGAGCGAATTACTTTTAATTAGGTTGTAGTGGATTTATTTTAATTTAGAAAAGACCTACCTAGGTATAGTGTTTTCTTTTATGATTTTATCATAATGTTTTGACTATTGAGCGAATTACTTTTAATTAGGTTGTAGTGGATTTATTTGAATTTAGAAAAAGACCTACCTAGGTATAGTTTTTTTCTTTTATGATTTTGTCATAACGTTTTGACTATTGAGCAAATTACTTTTAAGTTAGGTAGTAGTGGATTTATTTTAATTTAGAAAAAGACCTACCTAGGTATTGTTTTTTTTTTCTTTTATGATTTTATTGTAATGTATTGACTATTGAGTAAATTACTTTAATTAGGTAATCTGCGCACGTCTTTTTGCGTAACGGAGGTAATTAATTTATTTTGCTGCTTTCTTTAAATATTTTAAATTGATTTTAATTTCGTTAAAAAAATGGTTACATTGGGAGAAATCTATAAGCTAGCGCAAAATATAAATAACGCGTCTTCAAAAGCGGTTCAAGCTTTACATGTTGCGGCTTTTAGTAGAGATGCTCGACCGACTGTTATGAGAAAAAGTTTGTGTAAGTTTTCTGGTTTTCATTTAGATAAATGTTCGGAAGTGTATACTGAAAAGGTAAGTAAAGTTAGTGAAAATTTACGAGTGAATGACCTAATAGCAGTATGTCAGATTTTAAATTTAGATTATTCTGGAGACCAAGAGGAAATAGTAAGTCGTGTGTGTTCTTTTTTAAATGATTTAAAATGGAAAATGAGGATGAACAAGAAAAGGAAGATAATGTCAGTGAAGAGGAAGAAGATGAGGAGAATCAAGAAAATAAGTCATCTTCTGAGGACGACAATGAGCCACTGGCTAATATAAGATATCAGGTGCGCAACGAACCAAGAAAACGTGATTCTTTTGCTTTAACCTTTCGAGATGTTGAAGACAGTATTAGAACATTTGATGGCAAAGATGACTATCCGATTTGTAAGTGGATTGCTGATTTCGAAGAAATAGCAGATATTACAGGGTGGAATAAATTGCAAAAATTGATATTTGCAAAAAGATCATTGACAGGGTTGGCTAGGTTATTTGTTCAGTCAGAAAAAGGCATTAAATCCTGGTCAAAGCTAAAACAGAGACTAATTGATGAATTTGATGTAAAAGTTAGTAGTGCACAAATTCATAAGTTGTTGATGTCACGTAGAAAAGCATTTTTTGAAACTGTGCAGGAGTATACTTTGATAATGAGGGAAATTGCTAGCCCTGCATCTCTAGAACCAGAAGTCGTGATACAATATATTATAGATGGGATTCCCGAAGATCCGTCACACAAAATTGTTTTATATGGAGCAAGAAGTTTTGCAGAATTTAAAGAAAAAATTAAAGTGTATGAGCAAATTAAATCAAAAAGTTTTCAGGCACCGAGAAGACTCAAGGCAGGGATCGAGGCCATGTGGGGAAGAAGGAATTTACTAAAGAACATGGGAAGGATTCCAAGAAAGACCTCCAGAGTGGAAAAGAAGTGGTTACGACATTGGTTTCAATTGTGGAGGTCGAGGCCACAAGTCAAAAGAATGTCCTGATAGAAACAAAGGCGCAAAATGTTTTAAATGTAATAATTTTGGACATTTAGCGTCAAACTGTGACAAAAAATACATACCAGAAGAAACCAGTAAACTCTTCAAATGTTACTGTTATCAATGTTTTACCTAAGAATTCAGTTACCTTGAAATGTGGTGAAGTAAACATAATTGCACTGTTTGATACCGGAAGCGATATAAGCATATTCAAAGAAGATGTTTATAATAAATATATTAAGAATGATCCATTATCACAAGATATTATATCTATAAAGGGATTAGGGACAGAAAAAATAAGAACATTGGGGTCATTTCATAAAAATGTTGAGATTAACGGAGACGATTTCGATTTATTATTTCATGTTATACCAAAGGAGATGACAAATTTTCAAGTAATCCTAGGAAATAACTTGCTGAAACAAGCCAATTGGTGAAAATGGTGTTGTTGTTAGTAAGAGAGCCAAGGATAATTTCCTAATGAGAATTACTGTTGACGAAGGAAGCTCAGAACCAAATGAACTGGACCTAATGCATATTGAAGACCCTAATTACAGAGAAATTGTAGCTGATTTAATTGAAAATTACAAGCCAGAAAAAATCAAAACCACAGATGTTTAAATGAAAATCATATTAAAAAATGAAGAACCGATATACCAAAGACCAAGAAGATTATCAGTATCAGAGAAAACAGAAGTCGATAAGCAGATAAATGAATGGCTTCGTGATGGCATAATCAGAGAGAGTACATCAGATTTTGCTAGTCCGATAGTACTGGTGAGTAAAAAAGATGGAACCACTAGAATTTGTTGTGATTTTAGAAAAATTAATAGGAACATAGTCAAAGATAGGTTTCCGTTACCGCTAATAGAGGACGTTTTAGACAAGCTGGAAAACGCAAAAATTTTCACAACGATTGATTTAAAGAATGGATTTTTTCATGTAGGTATAGAAGAAACTAGTGTCAAGTATACATCGTTTGTTACGCCAAGTGGTCAATATGAATTTCTTAGATGTCCTTTTGGTTTTTGCAATAGCCCAGCTGTGTTTCAACGTTATATCAGCCATATTTTCAGACCTTTAACGGCGGAAAACGTAGTAATCTATTACATGGATGACCTTATTATTCCCAGCAGTACCTACGAGGAGGGAATAGAAAAATTGAGGTTAGTTTTGGATACTGCAAGAGACCATGGATTGGAAATTAAAAAGAAAAAAATGTCAATTTTTGAAAACAAAGGTGCAATTTTTGGGATATATAATAGAGGATGGTACCGTACGGCCATCGGAAGAGAAAACTATAGCTATTAAGAATTTTAAGGAACCTAATACCTGCAAGCAGTTACAATCGTTCCTTGGGTTAACAGGATACTTTAGAAAGTTTATATCCTCTTATTCTACGATTGCGAAACCACTAAGCGATATGCTTAGAAAAGATGTTTCATTTGAATTTGGGGACAAACAACGACAAGCTTTTCAGACATTAAAAGAATTACTTACCTGTTATCCAGTATTGCATATTTTTCAAAGAGAATTACCAACTGAATTGCATACAGATGCAAGTATGCATGGTTATGGGGCTTGCATGTTGCAAAAATCTAATGTCGACTCCAAATTACACCCAATTTATTATTTGAGTAAAAAGACTACGCCAGCAGAAGAGAAATACAGTTCGTATGAACTAGAAGTATTAGCCATCATTACAGCAGTAAAAAAGTTCAGAGTTTATCTCTTAGGCTCAAAATTTAAAATTGTTACGGATTGTGCAGCTTTTCAAAAAACCATAGAGAAAAAGACCTGACAACAAGAGTAGCAAGATGGGCTCTTTTGCTAGAAGAATATGAGTACGAGATAGAGCATAGAAGTGGAAGTAGAATGAAGCATGTTGACGCATTAAGTCGTTATCCGCAGATATGCACAATTACTGAAGAAAATGGATTTTTACACAGAGTAAAACTGGTACAGGAAAAAGATGAAAATATTGTGACGATTAAGAAACTTGTAAAATTGGGCAAGGACACTGAAGGATACTTTTTAAAACATGATTTACTCTATAAATACCAAAATGGGCATGAGCTTTTGGTGGTACCGAAAGGAATGCAAAGTGAGATCCTAAAGAAAGTACATGATGAAGGACATTTTGACGTGAAAAAGACGGAAGAAGTAGTGAAAAGAGAATTTTTCATACCCAAGGTAAAGGAGAAAATTCAGGCGATTATAGCAAATTGTATACCTTGTATTTTGGGGAGTAGGAAAGAAGGAAAGCAAGAAGGATTACTTCATCCTATTCCTAAACAGGAAGGGCCTTTACACACATATCATGCAGATCATTTAGGACCTATTCCATCGACAAACAAAAATTATCAGTAAATTTTGGCAGTAATTGATGACTTTACGAAGTTCACCTGGCTTTATCCCACTAAATCGACAACTGCGAAAGAAACGGTTCTCTGTCTTGTGAAACAACAAAAGAACTTTGGAAATCCGTTTAGAATAATTACGGATAAGGGAACTGCGTTTACCGCTAAGGAATTTAAAGATTATTGTGAAGAAGAGAAAATAAATCACGTGACCATCACAACAGGTGTGGCTCGTGGTAATGGACAGATAGAGAGAATTCATCGAATTGTTATACCAGTGCTTACAAAGCTTAGCTTAGATGATCCTACTAAATGGTATAAACATTTGGATCGAGTACAAAGAGCACTTAATTCTACATACCAACGTAGTGTAAACACAACTCCATTTGAAGTCTTATTAGGAGTTAAAATGAGAAAGAAAGAGGATGTAACTATAACAGACTTAATAGAGGAGGAAGTAAGAAAAGAGTTCTGTGAGGGTAGAGAAGAGCTACGAAAACAAAGCAAAGAACAATTATTAAAAATACAAGAGGAGAATAAGAAAAGTTACAACTTGAGAAGAAAGAAACCGAAACTTTATCAAGAAGGAGAGTTAGTGGCAAAAAAAGGACCCAATTTGGGTCTGGACTAAAAATTAACAAAACATTTTTAGGACCGTACGAAGTGGTCAAGGCAAAGAAAAATGAAAGGTATGACGTAGTGAAGGTAGGTAATCATGACGGGCCAATTCGGACGTCTACATGTTCAGAGTTTATGAAACCTTGGTTGCAGTGTGAAGATGAATCCGAGACGGATTCTTAGTCAGGACGGCCGAGTGTAGGGTATAATTATTTTTTTAAATATATTTTTTGGTGTTTTGTTTGGTAGGTTGGTCCGACCCTGTCGGTCAGTCTCTTTACTATTAGATAGGCAACCATACTTGCATGCACGCATATTTTGATTTTTTTTATAAAACAAAAGCTATTGATGAATCTCCCTAGTAACGACGGGAGAGCTAGTAAGTAAAAACGACGAACGACGAAAAAAGCTAGAAAGTTAAGTAAAAAGGACGAACGACGAAAAAGCTAGAAAGTTAAAAAGACGAAAAAGCAGTAAAGTAAAAGTAGTTAATGGATTAATGATACCAAAGTCGGAAAAGACGGGCATACGGCCAAAGATAAACGACGTTGTTTAAATACTTATGGCATAAAAGACGTGAGTGGCTTTGTTGAAACATAAAAGTGCAATAAGGACGTTTATAAACTAACTGTAAGTGTGCATAATCTTACTCTGTTAATAGACCTAGTTCCAAACCATCACCAAGTTTCCTTTTATAATTAAATTGCATAACAAAGAAACCTGCCTGTGTTCTTATTTACCCTAGACAAACATAGAAAAAGCCTACATATAATTTTTTCGCTTGGAAAAGCTCTTTTTATTTAGGTACCTAATAAAATTAGGGATTTTTTTGAAATTAATTATATTGGTAATTAGATTTTTTGTGTTAACAAAAAATAAGATTTTGTTTAAATATTATCAATTTAAAAAAAACTAGTTTACAATATAACAAACTTTTAAAAATGCATAACTAAATAAATATTAAAAATTTATAGATAAATTATTTAAACTTTTATGCCGTAATATTTAACTGCAGAAATTGGAAAAAATTATTTAATTAACAGGGGTAACTTTTAAAAATATCGACATTTTTTTTCATCAAGGTTTTTTTCGTTTAAGTGTCTAGATTATGCCATAATTTTGTTTTCAAATTTTTAAATTGATATTTAATGCTATAAAAAAATATTTTAAGTGATATACCGGCTTTATAGACGGCGCACCTATGCCGAAGCGCCTTCGCGAAGCCCTATTTTCGTTATTGGGACTGTTTTATTGGAAATTTTCTCCTCTTTTAGGATATTTTTTCAAAACTTAAATGTAATTTTTAGAGGTATTAACAAAAAAACATATACATTTTTTATTTTTCTAAATTTGTTAATAACAATCGCAATTTTGTATGTGCTAATAAGCCCTTAAAACATTTTTTCTAGACGTCATGCCGAATCGAATGAGCCATTGCACATATTTTTAGACGCTATATTTTTATTTTTCACGGTTTTGAACTTGTTGACTAGACTACAGGGTATCACGTTGTGGGGGGCACCAGGAAAAGCAAAAAAGTATATGGGCTAGCATGCGAGTAATCCGCGGATCCGCAAATGTATTTTGTGTGAGAACCTTTTTTTGGTCCTTAAATTTTTTTACAAATGGAGGCCCCCACTGGAGTACATTGCTTACCGTATCACAGTGTCTTAATCCAATACTGTAGACCAATAAAGTCCGTAAATACTTTAATATTGGTATATTTATTTACTAATTTTTAATTAGTGAGTTGGCCATCTTATAACAACCCTGTTTTAAGGGAATGCAGAGCGTTACACATATTTATATATTATTATTATTATTATTATTATTTGACTATATAACATACAAATTGTAGAGTATATCGTTATATATACTCTATATTATAAAGCCACAAATATACTACTTATCTTTAACCATATAATCGTTATACAGCGTGTCTTCGGAAGTTGTTACCGAATGGAAACTTGCTTGGTGAGATTTTTTTGTTTACAAGAATATTTGTACGTGGGATGTACAAAGTTGGTTCCCCACAAGATCTGGTTTTAAATAATTACAAGAAGGCTCTTAAATTTCCATAATTAATGGTCGATAGAACATACGTTAAAAAAAACAAATTTGAAGAGAAAATACTGAAACGTTTTTCTAATTTCTTTAAAATGTTTTCATATTTAATTACTTATTGATTTAAAACATTTATAAATGGCAGGATAAATAAATAAATATTTAAAAGAAAATAGTACAGCAGTATAAAATTTTGAAAAACAATTTTTTTGTTTGCTCCTGTCGATATGTCATAAATATCAAAATTTGGCAGGTCTTATTCCATAACAACTACCGTTTAGAGTTAGATATTGTAAAATTTTATAGAGCATTTTCTATTTGTAAAGATAGTTTACCTCATGAAGGGTCACTTTGTAATATACACAATAATACACATACATTTGAACATACACGGGTTCAGAAGGAACAAAAATGCCTTACTCCGCATTTTTATATAATCGGTTTTACTTTTTAAATCCAGGTTCTTTAGGAAAGCCACCCTGTACATCCATCATAGAAATATTCTTGTAGACTCAAACATGACTTTTTAGGAAGAAGTTTTTTTTTATGAAGTGAGTTGATAATTAAATAGTTTCCCATTTAGTAAGAACTTCCATACGTACTAATGTTAATATTACAATAATTAATTAAAAATTACTACTTTGTTAATGTTAATAGACGGCCGTTAAAAAGAACTGTGTGCTGTTGATAAGCCAAATAATATAGGAAGGGATGATCGGCATAAAACTGTTTGGGTTCATGCTTGGGCATGTGAAGGCTGTATCCCACCATAACCATTCCTAGAACAGATATTTTTCTATAAAAACTCTAAATATTACATATAGGGTGTCCCGCGACGATTTGGGCCGATTGATTTTTCAAAAAGTAGGCAAGGTAAAATTTTGAAGATTTGGCAACATTGTAAGATCAGGGAAGGGCTAAAATATTTCCACAGTTCTGGCACTTCCGATTTTCTTTTTTAAAGTTTATGTAATTTTTTTATTTTAAATGGTACACCCTGTATAATATTTATTTTGTAAATTCTGCCTCAAATGCTAAGTATACTTTTTGTATAATGTCCTACATCTAACATTAAAGGGCAAAGCACACTAGACGCTTAGGTCTCGGTATGCTCACGGTTTATTCAAATATTCCACAGGCTTTATAAATAAATGACCTTGAATGATATTTAATTAGCATGTAAAATATTTAACCGGACTGTGAGCGTACTGAGACCTGAGCGCCTAGTGTGCTTTGACCTTAAGCGTTTTTGAATAATTTTAAATTTTATATCAAAAATGGCATTTGTAGGCCATTACATAAATATTTTTTTTTCTAAACAAGTGCCTTTAATAAGAATCAGGGTTACGTTTCTCGTAGAGGAAGAACTTTTTAAGTGAATTATTTTGATGTTGACAATTAGACTGAGTTGGGTAGTATTCGAATACCCGGTATTCTGAATCCTATTCAGTGTGTTTGATATTATGGTATTCAATTGAATTTTTTTGCCGGTATTCGGTATACTGTATTGTGAATATCGGTTTTTAATCACAGTATTCAAATACTTGCTTTGTATTCAGACCTGGTTATTCAAACCCTGTATTTGAATCCTGGTATTTGAATTCTGTTTTTAAAAAATAAAAAAAAACTGACAAGTCAAAGATTATTTTTATGTACTTTCTGTGTTGTTGGCTTGAGAACCTTTTTTTGTATTTAAAGAGTATTTATATTTTAATAATTCTTGGTATTTAGGTACAACGGTATTTGAATATTTTATTTTCCTTTGTATTCAAATCCTGAGTGGTCTGATAATATTTAGAAAAAAGTATTCAAGACTTGTATTCCAATACATGATTTAAGTATTTTATCCAACTCTGCAATTAGGTGGGGTTAAAAATATCATCATCTCCAGTAGTCCTAGTTAAAAAGAAAGGTGGTTACACTAAATTTTGTGTTGACATCAGAAGAATGAATGAGGTCACGAGGGAGGACAGTTTCTTACTACCAAGAATTCACGATACCCTAGATGCACTGACGGGATCTAAATGATTTTTGACATTAGATCTAAAAGTGGGTATTGGCAAGTAAAACTTCATCCGGAAGGAAACATCTGCTTTCACGACGAAAACCGGATTGTGGCACTTTAATGTTATGCCATTTGGTTCATGCAGTGCCCCTGCTATTTTTTAAAGTTTCTATCTCTCTATCTAAACTGCTTTATTTGTTACTTGTATATACATTTCACATAATTTACAACATATAATTATTCCGTTTTTCCTTGTACAGGATCCGAGAAAACAAGCAAGGCAGAAGGCCGAAGCTGGATGTTCTTCTAGGTTGTATATTATGAGTTTTTGTTATTTATTTGTTTTCCGGTGTAACCTTTAAAACATCATTGCAATTTTTGCGCGAAGCTTTTTAAAAGCTTGATGGAATTAACATTATGAGGATTAACTTGGAAAACCTGTTTGGTATACCTAGACGACATAATTTTTTGGAGAGAAAACAGAAGCTATTTAAAAATGGCCTATACCAAAAAATAACTAAGACATTAGAAGCTTTCTCGGATTGTGCTCTGTTTGAGTATGAAGCAGCCTTTATGCAACTAGAGAATGCCCCGTGCAATCCTCCTATATCGTCATATATACAACCTAATAAAACATTTATTGTGGATACTTATATCAGCAATACTCCTTTGGAACATTTTCACAAATACCTTTATGGTCAGAAATATCACCTAAGAGCGGATTATTCATCACTTAAATGGTTCCTTTAATTTAGAACCCTGAAGGTTACATAACACGATGGTTACAACGTATTCAGAAATACGACTTTAAAATTGAGCACCGGAAAGGATTAAATTATAAAAATGTTGACGCTCTCTCAGGACAACCATGCCCAGATGATTGTTAACACTGCAGCAAACGAGAGAATATAAAGATCCTGATGAATTCCACTACTATCGGAGGACTCGCATACACTTGCTCTCAAGAATGGAACCTAAAATCTTTACAGAAGAATAGCAAAAAGATCCTGATCAAACTCAAGACAAAAAATTTACAATGCCATCGTATCAGCAAATAGCTTTAAAGTCTTCAAGACATAAAAGGTACTGGGCTATATTTGACTCTTGTTATTAAAGATTACCGAGGAGTCAAGTTACAAGGAGTCTGGGAAAGTTCTGATGGCAAAAATCATAAACATCAGATCATCCTTTCAACCGAAAGGATATTGCAAGACTTGCATAATGGTGTAGAAGGTGATCACTTCGGAGTAATGGGAACTCTTAAAATGTTTGAGAAAGTTTCTTTTGGCTGGATAGTCGAGCAGATGTCAAAGACTGGTGCACAATTTGTAAGGACTGTAGATTAAATATTTCAGCAGCAAGGGATCGAAAACACGAAGTCATGACAAGATCAGGCAGTACAATATGGGGACAATTTTTAAAAGAATTGCTATAGACATAGCAGGACCATTTCCAGTTAGTAAATCAGGAAATAACTACATATTGGTAGCTATGGATTACTTGGACACTCTGTATATTAAGTATGATAGTTTTAAAGATTTTATGTGTACTTTTTCGCAATAAAAATAATAAACGCCATACTTTTGTTAGTAACATAAGTTATTTTGGTGTGTTGTGGTGTGGCACAAAAACATAATTTATATGGATACGTTCTATCTCAGTTTTAATAATACATAAATTAACAAAAACTAACCAGAACTACTCATAACTTTTATAAAATCAGGGTGTTTTAAAATAAGATGCTGATCCTTAAGGGTGTTAATCCTTAGTTAATTTTAAGAAGAAAAGTTAAAATAAATCTATATTCTAAATATATTACCTTTTGAGCTACAGGGTGTTAAAATCTTAAGAATAAGTTTTGGAGACCCTGTATAAAGTTTTAAATAAACTACTTTATATTAAACAGTGGCGCTGCCTGACCAAAATTAGGCGTAGGCGAAGTCGTGTCCGCGAGGCCCCTTTCATAACAAAACATTTTTAAGGAGCAAAAAAAAAAAAGGTCCTAACCTTTCTTGCGAGGCCCCCTTTTATTCTCTGACAGAACATTTTAAAGAGCAAAAAAAGTCCTCCCCCATTTTTCCACTTCTTTTAACACATTGTACAGTTTTGCGAGGCCCATAATTTACAATATCGGACCTCCAAATCCGTCAGCATCATAAATTTCAGTATTTTTACTATATCACATTCCAAACCTTCACCTTGCCGCGAAGCCCCCAGGCGCGAGGCCGCCTACATCGCCTACACCTAGCTACGCTACTGATATTGAAGTACAAATAGAATATGAAATAATTAATTCCTTTTTACTAATAAATTTCCGGATTATAAATATAGTTTTTATTTTACGAAAAAGCAATAGCGTACATATTTTTCAAAAATATTTAATCTACGTTCCAGTACGGACGCCACGGGTTAAGCTTAAAAAAAATCTCCCACATCAAAAAATGGCTGTTAATACTCAGAGGACATGTTCTAAATTTAATAAACATACCTAGAAAGTTATGAAAGTTATGATGAAGAAACGATTTTTTTTTCTTAAGATTTTAACACACTGTAGCTTTAAAGTTAAGGGGTTTAGGGCATACCTTTATTTAATTCTTTTTCTTAAAATCACGTAAGGATTAAACCCTTAAGGGTCAGCAACTTATTCTGTAACACCCTTTATACCAATAATATTGACAATTTAAAGTATATATTTTTTCGTTAATCGGCTAAATAAAAATACAGAAAATAATTTTACTGTTTAAAGTAACAAGTATATCTTTAAGAAACAATAAAACCCAATTATTTCTTATTTAATTCAATTCAGGGCTTCTCCGATTTCTTTCCTGTTTTGACAGTTAACAGTTACTTTAGTCTTATATTAAATCTCAAGTCGTAATGGCTACTTGCCTTACAATATTATGATTCAAACAAACACCTTATTTTAGGTTTATAAATATTTATTTATAATATCAGATACATTGATCAACTATTTTATGAAGCAACAAACATTAAGATAAAAAAATCAAAAGCTTCAAAAACTTAATATAGGTAGACTAGACTGAACACCACTAAGATTGTAAAATAAAATTAAAAGGTTTACTAGATATAATGTTGGCAAGCCTATACTTTGAGCACTTTAAATTAAGAAAAACACCTGAAAGTTGGTTCAAAAAGTCATAAACCCTAGTAACCACAAAATAAATAGTAACTCATGTAACAAGTGCATAAAGTGATACTTTTTTTACGAATGGGAAGTTTGACTGCACGAGCCGTTAGGCGAGTGCGGCAATCCCATGAGTAAAAGAAGAAACTTTATGCATGTGTTACATACTATATTTTTCTACGGCCATACAAAAATTTCCCAAATTACCAAGTTATAAATGTTTTATTTTTTTAAACTAATTAATTTTAATTTCTACAGCACAGCCACTATATTGCAACAAAAGATCATAGCCTCCTTATTTTTTAAGAAACAATTATCCTCTTTATAACTATGCTTTTATTATTTAATTTTTTATTTTAATAAATTCCTTTTCAATTTCTTAGTCATCCAAATTAATTATTACTATTAATTTTAAACAATTTCTATTAAATTTATTCGCAAACTCCCAATTTTTAAAACTAGTGACACATGAACTAAAAGAAATAATGACGAAATCAAAGGTAACTTGACCGTTTGGTTGAGTTGATGTCGCGTTTACTGTTACATTGCATAAATTGATTTTTAAGTCCATTGTAGAAGGCACTGAAACAAAACACTAATTCAAAGTGTGAAAAAAGCTTCGAAGTGTTAAAAAAAAATTACTTTTTTAACACTTTAAGTAGTGTGCTAGAATGGAGCACTTTTAACTTCATGTTAACGGTTAAGAAAACATCATTTTTTTACCGGTCGTGAAAAAATGTATTTTATAGGTTTAAAACGTTAGTGACCATAGTTACTTACTAAGTATTTTTCTTAATATAAAATGACCAGATTATAGAATAAGGATGATTGATCTTAAAGATTAAAGTTTATATGGAATGATTCATTTGAGCAGAAATAATTTAAAAAACATAAAAAACACAAATTAATCCTCTCATGGTGTTTTTGTATCTTAACTTAGTTAAAATTAAATTGGTGTATTGATAGTTTTCCAAGCAAAACCATCCTAAATAATTTCGTTTTTATGCGCAAATTTCCTGAGCACGTGTTTCTGTAATCCTGCTGATAATTTCGAGAATGGATAACAAAATAAAAATATTAAACATAAAATATGTTACCCTAGGGACGACTAAATCTTCCAAAATACAAAGGATATTTTGTTTTTCTTTCCTTTCCCTTCTTACGCTTCAATTTTTGTTTTTGTTGTAGAATAATAATGCATGGATGGTCAACTGTAAACGGGAAGGGTGTTTTTTTCGTCCTACTCTAGCTATGCGAGCCATTATATGCACATCTATTTTAAAAGTAAAACATTAGCTTCCTATGATATTATTTACCTTGTTTAAACCGACTTTGACCTTTGGTATTTTACCTAAACTAATGGATATAATAGTACTGTTTATTAAATATTTTAATAAAAAATACAACTTTTTATAACTTTTAGTAGTATAGTAGTTGAAAACCATTTTCTTAAGACCTAAAAGTGCCGAATGCTAATACTAATATGAAAATTAAATTTTGATTTAAAAATCCGACCTAACGCTTTAAATTCGATTGATAATTTTTTTTTATTGATTTTAATGTAAAATTGGTTTTAAAAAATTGCCTACAATAATAAAAGTTAAAAAAATGTGATTCCGATATTCACATTAAGAATATTTGTCCATCTGGTCCTAGAAGTCTTCCTAAAGGAAAATTCTTCCCTCTTTTTATTTGCCTACTTTTAAAAGTAATAGAGAAAGCCAAACAAAGAGAAATTTTACACCCTTGCCACCAGAAATTTTTACTTCCTAAGTGGAAAAGTTTGCCTATGTATAGACAAATGTCGCTAAAATACTACTAGAGAATTATCTCTAAAAAATTCAAGCATTTCTCATAAACCCGGCAAACCTTTTTTGGCTAACAGCTTGAGTCACTTTGCGTTTTACTACTCGACTGACATCTCTGTGGGGTTTTTACTTTTCTCGTAAACCAAAAAGTACAGCTAGCTCAGTGTTGCCAGATCTATCGTTTTCAACCATGATCTATCGCTCTACCGTTTTAGCACCGAAATCTATCGCCTTTTGTAATACGGGTTGTAATAAAAAACATAATCAATATTTTATTGATCATAATTTATGTTCCTAGGCGCCGGCAGGAGGACTTTTAGGAAGGTGCAAAAAATAAAAAAAAAAGGAAAGAAAATTTAAAACTTACTTTTCCATATCTTTTCTTTTGTATTTTTCTTGATTTTGTATACCGCACCGGGCACATATAAAAGAAAGGGGGTTCACAATTCTTTCAATGTTTTAAAGCAAGAAAAAAAATTACCTACCAAAACGTACACTTTTATAAAATTTTCGACACTATTCAAAAGCCAGGGGTGCAAGTGCACCCCACATTTGCTACTATATCAGTTACACACCCGCCTATTTGTTTTTACAGACGCATTACGAGATCAAGCAGGAAAAACAAAGAACATTATTAACGATACCTAAAACATCAAGGTCGGTTCAAACGGCATTTCTTTTAAAATAAATCATGCATTTATAAATTTTATATGTCCCACATCATGCAATCATAATATTTAATTATAGTATAAAAACCCATGATACATGTACTTACATACAGGGTGTCCCACGAGAAACTGCTGTAATTGATTTCTCGAAAAGTAGACCTTGGAATATTTCAAAAATTTGTTAACGATATAAAATCAGTGGTGGACATACGACTAAAATATTTTGACAGTTCTACCACTTTCAGCTATACCGGAAGTTAATAACAATTTTATTTTAAATGGAAAACTCTATACAGTATTTATTAATTACCTTCCGCGTAACATTCTAAACATATTTTTGTACAATGTTCTATACCAAACTCAAACCGTTTTTGACCTTTATTTCAAAAATGACGTTTGCAAGCCATTAAAGTTCTCGTCACTAGAGAAGATGCCACGGCGTCACCACTTCTGTCTCACTTTCAATTACTCTTCTTTTTGTTGCTCGCACACGATGTAAACGACGCGTTTAGACAGCGATAGTTGATTGCCGTCTTTATTTGTATGACGCTTGTGGCATCTTTGTAACTGGTTTTTAGTCTACATATGGGTATACACGTTTGGCGAGTTGAATCTAACGGATTGCGTTTTAATGTATTAGACACTAATAGATAGAGAGTAGACAGAGAACGACTGCATAGGTAACCGCCCACCGATAGCGACGCCGATTCCCCGTACTGCTATTACTGTATCCGCCTTCGTACCAAAGGTTAAAATAAATTGTAAACATGATCGGCTAACACGTATTTGGTATGCGAAGAATTGCAACCGAACTTTGACCGGACTGATAAGCGCAACGACGACGCGATAGCCGCCCTGGGTGGAGCCAACTTTGTTATCGCTCTACTCCGTCTTTTTCTTACACATTGCCTAAAAATCATATTCGAAACTTTTCAACCGCCGAACGTGTATAGGTATGGTGTAGTTGGCTGTGACGCCGTATTTCGTCGTCAGAAACCAAACAAAGCCGTACTTAAAAGCATTGTATTAGAACATGTGCATATTAAATTGTTAATATTTTAAAAACCATAAATTTTTGGAATAGACATTCTTATACAGCGTGTCTTCGGAAGTTCTTACCAAACAGGAAACTTTTTAATTATTAACTTTATGAAAAAAAGTGCCCCTTCATAAAAAGTCCTGCTTGATGGGAAAAAACATTTCAACAAAAATAAATGTATGTTGGATGTACAGGGTCGCTTAAAAAGGACTTAATGCTAAATTAATATACAGGGTATTTTCTAACTACAGTACGAAACTATAAAAAGTGATTTCTTATGTAATTTTATGAAGAAAAGTCCTCATAACCATATGTCCGGAGATACTTTGTTTTTGAGATACAGAGTGTTAAAGTTTTTAAAAAAGTCGGTTATCTTAAATACCCTTAAACCGATTTGTTTGAAATTTGGCACATTTGTTTGACGTAATAAAGCGCTCGTAAAGCTTTAACTAGATTGACTTTATTGGGTCCAGTGGCGTCTCAGTGTGCACTACAATAATTATTATTCAGCAAAAAATAGTTTTTATATTGTTTTCTATGAAGCGACTAAAAATACAACTTTTTAGCGTGGTATATTTTTTCATATCTGGCTTCGTATTTAAAATATTTATAAAATACCGACTTTAAAAAGAAAATAAAATAAATGCCCTGAATCTTGAAAACAAAGCAACTCGGACATATGCTTATAGGAACTTTTCCTAATAAAATTTTCATAAGAAATCATCCTTTTTAAAGTTTTGTTTCGTAGTGAGGAAGTATACCATATTTTAATTTAGAAACAAATATTTTTTTAGTCCACCCAGTACATCCAACATACAAATTTTTTTGTGGAAATGTATTTCCTTATCAAGCAGAACTTTTTATGAAGAAGCAAGACACGTTGTACAAACTTACCCTTATTTTTAATGCCTTATAGGATAAAGTAATAAAGAATAGCGCTTTCCATTTAAAAAAATGACTTTTAAGGTTTTTGTCGTTATACTTTTTAACGATTATTTTTGACCCCCTGTTTTTATTAATTCTTAAAATATCAATAGTCAACCAAAAAGTTTCTTCTCTACTAGAAAAAGAAAAAATGATGATTATGTAATGGCGCAGAATCTAAAAATAAATAATGTATAGGGTATCACTTAAAATAACGAAGATGACAATATCTTGCGGTATAACCGGAAATGGTAGAACTGTCAAAATATTTTAGTTACATGTCCCCCATTGATTTTTAAACGTTATCAAATGTTTAAAATTTTCCAATGCCCACTTTTTGAGAAATCGATCGCGGCAGTTCCTCGAGGGACACCCTGTATATTGATTAGTAGATGTGACTACCGACGAAAAAAAATAACATCGGTTCGCTCCCTATTACCTTAGGCCGCTATAAATATCGTATCTCTAACGCAGAATCAAAAAATTTACGGGCGATAAGAAAATCTCTAGTCTAGATCCGAATAGAAGGCGCCCGTCACCCATCTGTTTACCGGATATAAACTGTTTGAAATAAATATAGTATTTAAACAAAGATATTGTCGTAGGGTTGTCTAAATGTGGCCAAAGCTACGATTAGATTAAATACATTTTAAAATTTTTGTATCATCCTGTATAATGTCAATTTTTATTTTGTTTTCTTTATTTTTATAAACCAAGCGTGGAAAATTTTTAAACTTTAAACTTAAATTTTTTAGGTAAATTCTGCATTATTTAAAAACACATATTATTTGAATTGAAACAACGGAATGTATTTAAAAAAATAGGGGATGCCATTATACAAAGTATGCCAAAAAATTTAGGGATATTTTTAAAATTAAATACATATAGCCTTAATCATAATTTTTTAGGCAACTTTATGGCGACACCTTTGTTTAAATCCTATCTTTAATATAAAACAGTTTTTATCTGGTAAATAGATGGGTGAAGCTCGCTTCCTATTCGGATCTCGTACAATTTTCCTTTAGCCCATGATTTGAAATGTTTAATGTTAAAACAATTCCTATTTAATAGTTACAAATAATGAGTTAATTATGACCGAGGATATAGGGTTTTTGGGTAATCGGTTTGTTCATTGTAAAAGTTAGTGGATGGCGCAAAAACCTCGATTTTAATTAATTACAGGTGAAAGAAAAGCGATAGCGGATCTGGGTTTCCGATAGTATTTTGAACTTAAATGATAATTTTTTTCTTGACCTCCATATGTTAGTCTTTTTTTTTAATCAAACATCCTGTATATTAGTGTCTATTTTCAATTCTAAACTAATTTGAAATATAAATTGCATAACATTGCACTTGCAAAGTAAATTATGACTTAACTATAATTCTAAAGGCATAATTGGAAACAATTGTATTGGCCTTTTTTTTTAATGCAAATTTTTCTACTTGGATCTATTTTAAAATGGAAATATACCTACTTTAATTTATTTCCTCCAACCGGGCAATGACAAGATATTAAAATACGTGGTTTTAAAAAGATAAAACTATTTGAATGAAACTCTCCAGGAAGACGAGAACACATTAAATGGCCAGATCACCGGATTTGACCTTGCTAGATTTTTACCTTTGGGGTCAAGTTAAAAAATGTTGTATATCTACCAAACCGTCTACATTGAGAGGTGTTAAAAAAATGCATGACTTATAAATCATCGACACTGCAGAACATGCTTTTAAACTTTATTTGTTGGACGCTGCCTAGCTGCTGTAAAAACATAATCCGAATATTTACGTAAATAGTTTCTCCTTTACATTGTTGGTTATGATGTTTTATTTTGTATAAGAAATTTTACATTAACATTATTTTAAATGTCAATATTTCCAAAGTAGTTAAATTTATACATATGGTACGTTTTCCAAACCATATCTTAAATTAGTTAGGAATTTAAAATAAGCAATACTATACAAGGTTATCACTAAAGAAAATAAAATAGCTTATGACGTCACTGACGCAAAAAAGACCAAGTTAAATAAAATAATTTTAGGTCCTAACAATGTCGAAAAGCCTTATCGGCTATAATTTTTCCTTCATCGTTTCGAAACATTTTTCCATCCCTGCATATACGAGTATATGATAAGAAACATCCGCATTTAACCGATATAGCTTTAGTCTAGGGAATATGGGAACATACAATGACATGTGTTTATTATTTCTCTAAACACATTAAAAAAATATACATCATTCACTTAATGATTAAAAAAGTAAAAGAAAAACTTCTAAAGTTTAAAAGTAAAAAAATGTGTTAAATCTTATTTAATTCTTGTTAATAACCTAAAATACTAAAAAATTTTATTCCAAACAAACATTGCTTATTTATTATTATTGGTTCAGTATTCCGTGCTTTAAGCCCCGTTCCATATTGGCCGGAATCGTATAGCCGGTGGCGAACACTACTAACTGGGAGAAAGTCTATATTTAAAACCTAAACCATGTTGCATCCTAAAATACGTCCCAAATTGGTGATTCCGTATTTTAAGACAAGCACAAATACACTGTATTTTTTTTAATGCCCACCCTCCCATTTTGTTTTTTAAATGGATCAGTTAAAAATTTAAAACTTTGAGATATGAAATTGATGCATAAATACTATTTTTTATTGTAAAATTGACAGATGAACATTTCAAGATGCGCCATCTTAGGAAAAAAATTTAAATGGAATAGGGGTTCTTGTGGCACATCATTTTAAAGCTTCTGACAAGTACATTATATCCCTAGAATATAAAGTAACTACAAAAGTACGACTACAAAATGGTGGTACTTGTATCTCTCTTAAAAAGATATTTTAAAGAGCTTAGAAAAATAACACATTTAGTACATCTAACCTCATTGGTATCGGAAATATGGCTATCAAAATCAAGTATTTAGGGAAGCACTCCCACTTTGTAGTAGGTGAAGGTATGGATTGATATTCTGGGCTTATAAAGTACTCGTCGGGAGCTTTTTTTTCATTTAATTTTTTTTTTCTGAAGATGGCACCCAGCAGCCATCTTAAAATTTTTATCTGGTACCTATCTGTATATTCAGTTAAAGTATTAACTAAGCACTAAATTTATCATTTATCTTTATATTTAGTTAACCTATCGAAGTTAATCTATTTTCTTAGTGCCTTTAGAAAGTGATAAATAAGCCTTTGAAAGTAAAGATAGCACTTTTCATTCATGTTAAGCATAGTATCAGAATAAAACGCAGTACGATAGCCGGATTCAATAAAAAATCACACATTCTAACAATTTTTAGTTTTACAAAATAGAATAACTGATATTTTAAATCATTTTAAGTACAGCCATGTGCAAAAATATTAGACACTCAAACTATTTTACAATATCTCAAAATCTTATTTTATAACAATATATCGCTTAAATATTATTTAATTTGGGAATAAACAATTTAAAAAAATATATATATTTTTTTCTTTTTTGTTAAAATGTTTGATACACCTGAGTAACGTAAACAAGGCGGAAAACAGTTAATGAATACATCCAGGAGTGTGGCTTATCAACAGTTAACATAGGCGAACCCAATATTTTAATGGGGGTTGGATGGCTGCAAGTGGGATCAGAAAAATGGTCCTCTGGAAAGAGCGCGTGCAGAGTCAAAAACACATAAAAGTGCTTGACCCTGCTCTAGACTCATCAATTTCCGTAGTCTTTGACGATACCAATGCCGATAATGTTTAATTTTAACAAAATAATTTTACGAGCCAAAACTTTGCGCTTAAAATGAATTAACTGTTTGACAATGAAATAAAGCTATTGGACTGGCCTCCACGGTTACTAGATCTAAATCCAGAGGCGATTTCGGCCTGTTTTGGTACCCCAGTTTGGTTGGTTAAATGCTATACCGTAGCTTGTGGATCGGTAGATGTGCTTGGTATGCTCTCATCCTTTTCTAGAGTTGTTGGGCTTGCTCTAAATTTTATTTCTCTTGCTAATAAAACAGCCTAACCCAGTTGCAATAATTGCAAATATTTTAATTTAAATATTGTTGCTAAATAATTTTTTTATAAAAGATAATAAAATGTTAGGTGGGATTCTTCTTCTATTTACCTACCAAAAATGTACCAAACGAATTCGGATGCTACCATACACAGACGCCACGATTGTGACATGAAACATACCAATTGTTACCTACCAAAGTCGGAGTACCAAAACGGGCCGAAATCGCATCAGTAAAACATTTGTGGTTTATTTTGAAGAATAATATAAAATAAAAAATTACTAGAAAAATCATGTTTTATGCTGATGGCGTCTATGCCTAAAAGGGTTTCCGCCTTAGTTATTTCTAAGGGGAAGGCTAAAAAATATAAACAATTAATTTGATTTAGTTATTAAATCAAAATTTTAAATTGGTTTTCTGTTTTCCAACGCCTAAATACAAGCCATATATGTTTTTACAGGGTGCCTTATACTTTTGCACAAGACTGTAATATTATCTTAAGAAAAAAAACAATATACCATAATTAAAAGTTAAGTTGCTTTTAGTAGACTAATCGTATTCAGCAAAGACCAATTTATGAAAAATAGTTGAAAAAATCAAAAATATTAATTACGTTTACCCCTTTTTGTCGACGACAACGCCACAAAGTACCTCGCGTTCTAACCGTTTAAGTAACATTTACAGTTTTCATCACCAATTTGGAACACCTACCACTTACGCTAATGCTTTCGAGCATAGCTCACCTTGATCTCTACAACAACACTTTTGGGGAAACGATTTTTAAAACAAATAGGTTTAGTTTAAATTGGTTTATACAGTGCGTATACTTAAGTTGGCGTCATATGAGAAACTGTTTTATTATTAGTTGTACGAAAAAAGCTATTCCAAATAAAAAGTTCTGGATGGTCTAAAACCTGAAGTGCAACCATCGATATTAAATTGTAACATCTACGAGGTTTGGCAAAAAACGTAATTTTTGCTTAAGAGTACAGTACCTGTATTTTTACTAATATAGAAAATGGTTATAAAGAAAATATTTTTAAAATTTAAAATTATTTCCAAATATGCAATTTTGTTAATTTACCAAAAAAACAAACTTTATATATATATATATATATTTTTGCGATAATAGTAAATATGTAATTTTGTAAATGGGAGCATTATACCGGATTAACTAAATAACTTAAAACATAGGCAATGTGAGAATACCTGCAAGTAAACATTTCTGATTTGATAAGTCATATACATCCTTTGTTGTTGCTTTACTGGCCGATATTCCAATACCTATTTGCTTAACCAGTATACAGTGTGCCCGGAAAGGTGAGGTCAAAAATGATAGGGGTGATTTAAAAAGTGTATTTCATTTATAACTTTTGAACGGTTTTCACAATGTTAATGATTTTTGGGCAATTAAATTAACTCATACCAATGCTTTTTTCATGGGCAAATGATTGCCCAGTATGTCATATTTATACAGAGTAAGACGATTTTTTTCGTTTCTTGTATGCATTTTTCAGAGAAGTTAAAAATTTGACATTTTAAATCCAGAGAACCAGCATTTTCTTTGTAATAAAAAATACATTTTTTTAGAAAATTATTAAAATATGATTAAATTATTAAAAACAGTCTTTATTTGTATTATAAAGTTTTTAAGAGGCTCATAAACATTAATTTTAATAATTTTACCATATTTTAATAATTTTTCCGAAAAAATGTGTTTTTTTACATACAAAATGGTGGTATGTCTGGATTTAAAATGCAGAATATCGATTCAAATAATGTATACCTTTTTTGTAGAAAAAGATTAAGGAATGAAACAGGAAAAACAAAATGTCAAATTTTTCACTTCTGTAAAAAATGCATACAATAAACGAAAAAAAATCGTCTCACCCTGTATAATTATGACTTACTGCGCAATCATTTGCTTATGGAAAAAAGCATTGGTATAAGTTAATTTAATTGCCCAAATTTTCTTATTATTGCGGTAACCGTTCAAAAGTTATAATTTTTTTTTACTTTGAAGATAAATAACTCACTAAGAAACCGCAATAGAACTTTTTTATATATGAAGTACTAATATTATTTTGGTTATCTCTATCACCCCAATTATTTTTGACTTTATCTTTCCGGACACCCTGTATGTATTGCTCTTGTTTTAATAATAGTAAATTTAAAAAGGTTATTTAGAATTATCCTATAACAAAATTAATTATTAAATGCAATGCATTAATGTACAAATGTAAATTTTTACCGTTATCACAGAAAAAAAGTTTTCTTCTCTTAATAAACAAAATTGCATATTTAAAAGTAATTTTTATTTGTAAACATCTTTTCTTTATAACAATTTTCGATACTAACAAAAATACAGGTACTTGGGCAAATATTACATTTTTGTCCAAACCAAACAAAAATAGTTTCCCATATGACGCCAACTTACGTAGACACAGTGTATAATATTATCACTAACTTATAAGTGTTTCATCTAAAAAATGCATCGAGAAAGGTGAATTACACATCATGGTATACAGGCTGTTACAAATTCGAGGAATACCATTAGGAGTTCGGAAACCGTTAAAGATACAGGGTAGGTTTAATTGGGGCAAAGTTGCGCATTTTTATGTTTACTAATATTCCGATATAAAAATTTGCAGCTGTTCCGGAATTATCCGGTAAAAACCAAAATTTTACGAAACACTTTTTATTTTTTCTTGGTTTATTTGAAGAGATATTTTAAAACTAACGGCACATTAGCGTTGTCACTTTTTCTGTTCTATAAAATGATGTCACTAAATTTAAGATCCGACGTTTCGTCTTTGAGCCACCATCATCAACTTTGTTTTTTTAGTGGGCGGAATATTTGGTTTTAACCATGATTAAGTTGTAATTTAATTATAAAACTAACAATATATCACACTTTTCATTTGTGCGACGCGACGTTTCGAACCGAAAAACCATTATCATTCACCATTTTCCTATCGCACATAGCGATTTTACCCCAAACGGAAATTTCCGTTTGCAGGTAAGTATGCATCCATTTTTTTGACAGGCTACAATAATGTTGATAGAGGCGTTTGAATAAATTAAATGCTCTTTATTTTATTACGTATAAGTAAATGTATGTAAATTACCTTAGTTCTTGTAGCTTGCGAGTTAAATTGTGAATAAATACATTATTAAAAGAAATAAAAATAAGTTGTAATAGAATAAATGGATGCATACTTACCTTCAAATGAAAATTTCCCAAATCGTTTGAAATAAAAACGTAATTTTTATTGGAAAAAATAGTGGATGGTGTTTTTTTGTTTGAAACGTCGCATAAATGTAAAGTGTGATATAGAGTTGTATTTAGAATTAAAATACGATGTATTAAGTTTAAAACCAAATATTTTACCCTTTAAAAAAACAAAGTTGATGATGGTGGCTCAAAATCGAAACGTCGGATTTTAAATTTAGGGACATCATTTTATAGAACAGAAAAAGTGGCAATGTTAATGTGTCGTTAGTTTTAAAATATCGCTTCAAATAAACCGAAAAACAATAAAAACTGTTTGGCAATATTTCGGTTTTTGCCGGATAACTCCGGAACGGCTGCAAATTTTTAAAATTTTAAAACTGAATATTGTTAAGCATAAAATGCCAACCACCCTGTATCTCTTACCGTTTTCGAGATCCTAATGGTGGTCCTCGAATTTGTAACAGCCTGTATAGTGTGTCATTATATCGTAATTAATATCAGTCCGGGATTACAAAAACAGACCATGCCTTATTTGTTGGAGTTGTTGGATGTTCGAGTGGCGGAAATATTATGATGGAAACCTTTCGGAAAAATATATATACCAAGAGAGGAGAATCATTTCTTGAGACAGTAATAAATTTTTTCACCAAGGTTTGTATGCTATTTTATTTATAACCATGTTTCTTTATATAATTTCTCTTTGTTTTTTTATCAAAATCAAAAATTTGTCTAACATAATAAAATTATTTTTAATTTGTAAAATGATTTCGCACCAGACATTTTTATTGCGGGAGAAGGTGTCACAGACATGTCTAAAATATCAGACAAGATGTCAAGTTGGTAAATTTTTCAATTTTTGCGACAGTAACTAGGGTTATTTTACTTTCGGCCCCGGAAAAAAGGTACCTTTTTTCTGTGAAATGAAAATAAAGTCAGAGAGGTGACACTTTCACACTTTTAAAAAGTCGAAAATGTTAACATCATGGTTGTAAATAAACGCATTGTTTTCTTTAATATTTTATAAGTTTTCAGTTTGTAAGTATGTTGTAAAGAGGGGATAGAAAAAGCAAATTTATGGTAATTAAATTTCCAATATATATAGACTGTCCACGGTGAGTTAACAAGAGGAAAAATGGACCAAAAATTCCATTTTTCATTCATGGAAATTTTTGCTTATAGAATAAATATGATTCACGAAGAGAAAATGTCGATTTTGTATACAGGGTTCTCAAAAACTTAAAAAACATGATTTTTATTTAAGAGTAGACTACCTTTATTTTTTCATTTTTAGGCAAAATATCATTTAGAAAATTTATTTAGAATAGCATTTTGAATGAATTTATTAATGTTACACGAATATCAAAAAGTTTTATAACACTGATTTTGGAGTTAGCAAAAATTAATTATTTTTCGTTTTTTTATAATACGACCTAAAATACTATTGTAGTTTGCTTTTCAAACACCTGCTTTCTCCAAATTCCTACACAACACAATTTTTAGCTGTAAATAAATGTGATCAAGGTGTTTCCGCCAAATTATGGAGTTTAATTATATTTTGTGATATTGTTTTTATCGATTGCAAACATGATTCTAAATCAATTTTCCTTTTAACATTTTGCTTTAAAATAAAATATAAAGGCAGTTTACTCTTGGAAAAAATCATGTTTCTTAAGTTTTTGCTAACCCTGTATACAAAATCAACATTTTTTCTTCAAATATCCTATTTTATTTACAAGCAAGATTTTTATGAAAAATTACTTTTTTCAAAAAATTATTTTGGTCCATTTGTCCTTTTGTTAACCTCATCCGTCGACAGTCTATTGAAAAATAAACGCAAAATGAATTACGCTAATTGAAAAATTTTTACAAGCAAAAAGGTTAGGAAATTTTGCATGATTTTTTGTCCTTTTATATTCTCTGAGAAACTTTATATTCAGTCATAGAAAAAGCATCATGTTATGATAAAACAGCAGGCTAATTACCTTAAATTTATATTTTTATAAGAAAAAATATGAACCCTTTTGATTAGCAAAATTTAAATAAAAATACGACAATAACTTCAGATAACCTTATGGAAAAAAATATTTGCTATTGCTTTTAAATTCGGTGTAAGCCCCTGTTATTTGTATCTTGACAATTAATAGACCAGTTGAAAAAGTGTTCGTTGTTCGATGTTTTATCACAGTATAAAGTTTTTTTATATAAAGAACATAAATAAAGCTCTTAAAAAAAGGGTAAAAATAATTTAGAAATTACGTTAAACACAGGAAACCGACAAAAGTGTAAGTGTAACGAATGCGAAAAACGTCAAAAGTGAGACTGTGTCTCCTTTAAAATTTTAAAATAGTTTAAAAATTAGGCTTTTCTTACCTTATAGGACATTTAATTACAAATCTTGTCTCTTTACAAAAATACTTTCAAAGTTATGAGCAACTAAAGTAAACAAATATTTTTTACATTTTCTTAGGGTTGCTAGCAAAAATATGGCGGCCACCTCTTAACCTGTAGGTTCAGTTTAAAAATATCCAACTAAATGATAATAAGACTTGGTCTAATGGTAACTGGCAGTTTTATCCATACACACTTTTACCTACTATTTACATAATAGTCCTTCCATATTTAATGAAATACTATACCCACTAGGTGACGATCATCACTCTTCCCGAAAATAAAATGTTGTCAAAGCTATCTTGATTAGCGATTAATGCTATAATAAATGGATGATCAGCTTTAAATTCGTGGACAATTGGCAAACACCTCAGTTGAATCACTGCACCTAAGCCAAAGAACGCACATTCACATGACTATATAAAAAATATACTTAGAGCAAAACTTAAGATATAGTAAAATATTTGACAAGTAAATTTAATTAAACTTAATCTTATTACAAGTTTTTTTTATCTTAAAGTTAAATCTGTATAAAATGTTACTTTGTTTTTCTGCATACATTTTTAAAATAATGCCGGCTTTACACGTGTAATGTAACCTAAGCAAGTTACTAAAACAAGTGACTAAAAAAATATGTACTTTTATTTATCTACTTCCGCAAGTACTAAATTAAGTGGGATTGCATGCTGCATTTACCTAAATTTAGTTACTTGATTTAGCAACTGGGTTTAGCTACTTGATACGTGTAAAGCTCGCTTAAAAGACAAGAGGTTGTATGGTATAAAATAGTAGGTTACTGTAGAAGAAAAATTTAACCAAAATGGTTCTAGCAGATGACAACTGCGGTTTCAGTCTAAAAGTGTATCCGTGTTTCATTTCACATTATCAGCTTTAGATTTATAGATTTTAAAAACAGGGAATATATGAAAGAATGACGAACTATGCACAATATATTTACACACGATTTAATAACAGCTTGTAGCCAACTGCAAATACAAAAGTTTACAAAATGGATACCGCCCCATACCTTGGAACTTTATATACAGGGTGTGTTTTTAAAAACTTACAAAGGCTATATTTTCTTTACCAAGGAAAATAAGAAATACTATAATCTGTAAAGGGTATTCCATTTTTAACGCTCGATGTTTGACAACAGCGCGCATGACCAAGGCAAGAATGATACAGCCGTTAAATTTCGGCGGTGTTCAGTCAGTAGTGACATTTTACTATGGAACGCTACACGATTGAAGAACGCGTAGAAATCGTTAAAACTTATTATCAAAATCAGTGTTCGGTTCGCTAAATGTTCCGTGAACTGCGTTTAATTTATGGTATTTCCACCTAGGTCCAGATTTCTTTTTGTGGGACTACATCAAATCTCGAATATATGCGGACAAACCACAAACGATTGCCGCCCTAAAGGCCAACATAACTCGCAATATTGGTAAGATTGGGCCAAATTTGTGTCAGAATGTCATCGAAAATTGGATCTATAAGATTCAAATGACGCAAAACCGCGGCGGTTATTTGGCTGATATAATTTTTAAAACTCAATGTCATCAAATATGCTTTAAATATAAACATAGCCGTAGCAATATAATTTTTATAATTTGTTTTATTTTCATTTAAAGAGAGAGCGCTGAAATATAAAACCCTTTATAAAACCCGGAGGAAATATAAATGACGTATTTTTCAAGCCACCTCTATCAACCTCGTAAGCTGCAACCCCACTCATTAAAAATCCCTTATTTGGCACCTTTCTGAAAAGCTTACGAAAAATGCTTTTCGTTGGTTGTAATAAAGTTAGGGTAAAATTAAATACTACCTTTCAATTTTTGAAGAATCGTACTTTATTTTTCATAAAAATACCAAAAAATATCCAAATAATAAATTAATAATAAATTAAAATATTACTTTCTGTAAATCTAAGCCGCCCTACTTAAAAAGTTCTGGTTAGTTCTGTTGCACAACCAGAACTTTTTATGGGGAAGAGGCTCTACAGGCGATAATATATTATTTTTTATTAAATTAATAATTGAACATTTTTGGTAATCTTTACGAAAAATAAATGCTATTTTTATTAAATTTAAGGGTAGTATTTGTTTTTACCCCTACTTTTTTACTACCAATGAAAATTATTTTTCCTAAGCTTTTAAAAAGGTGCCACATAAAGGGTGTTGCTATTTACGATTTTTAAGTGAGTGGGGGTGCAGCTTAAGAGGTCGATAGAGGTGGTTTGAAAAATACGTCATTTAAATTCAACCTGGTTTTTATAAAAAGGTTTTTTTATTATTTTTCTTGGTTTAAAACAGTGGTTGTTAACCTTTTTCCTTCTGGGGACCATTGGACAACATTTTCGGTATGCTGTGGGCCACCTTTACGGTCACCCGCCGAAGCGAGACTCGAGAGTCGCACTCCGGCGTGTTACGCGTTCGAATAATGTTGTGTGGTCTCCAGTCCTTGTAAGTTTTAAAAACTGTATACCGAATCAGCTCGGTCAAAAGTTCACATGCAATGCGTGGATAAGAGACGGTATACCGGGTGTAGAATACCAACAGGTAGATGTTAAATAAATACTTCCGGCGTGTAAACAAGATGACATACCGCACAGTGCGTCGATATGTGTACACAAATTCCAAAATTAATATTTTCATAACAATTTAAATGTATATTATGTGTTATACTGTGTAAAATGTATAATAATACAGTATTGCTTTCCCTATAAGTAGAGCATTAAACAGAACTATTTCAGTGCAATAAGACTGATACGGTTTTTCTCGGAATCCCTGTCGCTCAACGCACTGTGCATCGGTCCCGCTTTGTTGTTCCTTTACGTGCCTATGAATGTTTTGAATTAGCTGATACGGTATATTTTTTCCACAATCGTAATGAAATATCAATCTATCTCAGGAGTCTTTTTTGCTGCTTACTATACTCTTGATCCTCCTGTTAATTTGTTTTAAGATGTGTCGGTTTCTTATAAAATGTCCCAAATATTTTTTAAGTATGGACGTGTGACCTCAGAAGTTTCGAAAGAATATTGGTTTTTTAGATTTGCAAAATTAAAATAAATTTTAATTCAACCTATCAGTGTAACAATTTTAGACATTATTTACTTGTCAAAGAAAGCAACTAGTTTTATAGTAAATTATAAATAAATAATCAAGCAAAAATAGGAAAAAAATATTTTTTTTTTGAAAATTAACGTTATTACTGAGAACGGTGTTAGGTAAGATATAGATGGAAAAACAATATTTGTTAATGCGATTCTACGACTACGTGTAGTATGCATGTGTATTTATGTATAATTATAAGGGGTGTTACAGAATGTTGTTAAGTCGCCACTGTTATTTATAGTATTAAAGGCTTATTTCTAATTCGATTAAATGTATCCAATCCAGTGGCGGCTCGAGTGGTATATTTCTGACAAAAAATAAATGTACGCTACCGAGTGAAAGTAAAAATACAGCTTTCTTGGCTATTGGACACTTTTAATATCTGGCTTAGTAGTCAAAAAAAATACTTACTTTCATTTCCCTGACCCACCCAAGAAACATAGGAATTTGGTATCTTGTATTAGAGAAGCGAAATAGCGATTTCCTAACATTATTTTGAAAACCGGGACATACCAACCAAAAAATTTTAAATAAACGTTTATGAAAGTAATTTTTAATGCTCTTTTAAGTAAAAAACATTTTTTTTAATTTAATATCTTGTAAAAAAACTTGTTTTATCGAAGTTACGATTTTGACCGATTTTGTATATGATTTTTGAATATTAAACAATGCATAATATTATGTGCACTAAAATATTGATTCGGGGGACAAAAAACGGAAAATGATCTTGTTTGTTAAAAGAACGTCAAATACAATGCGTGAATTGTCAAATGAAAACAGGAAGCATTGCGGATAAATTTGGTAGATGATCACACACAATTGGGTTCAAGAAGTTGGTTTTAATGTTGGGTTTAAATGAATAAAGATAGTGGTAAACAAAGTTTGACTGCGAGCTATGTTCACAGATATTTGTAGAACACTCCTAACAAAACCAAGCAAAAAGGAAAAGAAGCATAACTGAATCACATACTCAGAACTAAAAACGTCTGTTAAGACTTTCAGAGTTTTTAGTACGCCTGTGTGATGGTATCGAATTAGATGAGGAAAAGCTTCTTTGAGTTTGCTTAAAAACCTTTTCAATAAAAAAAGGTAATGTTAAATCAAATTCCTGGGGATACTTCTTTAATTAGATAAATCAAGTAAAAAATTAACTACGTAATAAGTATTTATTTATATTTAAAATACAATATATTACAAAAATAAACGTGACCTAATTAGTTATGTACTAAATTATATAATATTTGTGTTAATACTGAATAATATTAATACCTAAATGGTAAAGCCCAAATAAAACAATAATTTATAGTATTTTCGGTGACATTAAAGTGCCTTTGTAGAATAACCAAACAATATAGTTATATTGTTGAAAACAGTGAAGGTATTGAATTAACTAATAATTAAAATTATTCATTTGGTTAGCAGACAACATGGCAGTATAAAAATTATTCGATTTAGTGAAATGCCTATGAAGTTTAACACTATGGAAAATATCGTTTATCGAATCTTTAAAAATAAAGACTAAAAAATACTAAATATTGATATTGGCATTATTATTACCACGGAAAAGGATAATTAGTAGCCTAAACTAAATATCTTATTATTTTTACGCTAGGATAGAAAAGTTAACAAATACTTACGGATTCGTTAATTTCATTGTTTGCGTTTGAATAAAATAATGTTTAATCTCTAAATGATTTTAAACCCGCGTTTTGTTTATTTAAATTATAAGAACCCCATTAATAAAATCCATAATTTAAAGTGGAGCAACACCCTACTTAGCCCTATAAAGCAAGACCATGTCAAGTCTGAGTATAATAATGAAATAAGTTCGGTGACTTCACAGGTAGGATACCTTTTAACCCAAGGGTGTTGATTCTAAATGCGCCCCGGATTGCACCTCATTCAACACATTACGACCTAAATGGGGCCGTAATGTTTAATATAAATGCATTTTGATTACATTTTTTTAAAAGGTATTCTAGCAGTGACCAAACTTTACACACAAAATTCCATTACTGATATTATAACATTTGTTTACAGTAAGGGCTATTTCACACATACCGGCAAAACTGGTGCCAGTAAGGCTACGGCCACGATGCCAAGCGTCTGCAGCCAGCAGAAACCAGAGAATGTGAGAGTGCTGCCTTTGATCTTTATGGTAGCATAAAACTTTTTTATTTTTTAATTAGGCGACTGCGATATACGTGAGCAAAAAGCCCTGCTATTGCCGCTCGAAACTAACAAACATTATCTGCGAAGCGTTTCTAATGTATATAAATTGGTTTCTAGATGCTGTTTACCACAAGATATTTTATCCAGTACTGGCTAACAGTACATAGATTTAATACTTTCCGCTCGACGCTTACGCTTGTTATCGTGGCCGAGGCCTGACGACGCCGATGTCAAATGCAATGTAATTAAGCTGGTTAAATTAAGCGCGGCCCGACTTATTTACCGCTCTGGTGGTCGGCACCGGTTTATGCAGCCGGTGTTGAACTCGACTATCAGAAACCAGGCTGATCTCCAGTTTGTCGATTTCACTGTTTTGTTATGTACACTTGTATACAGGACCCGACTTGCCGGTGCAATAATGTTTTGATGCGGGTTCTACAGTGTGTCTACGTAAGTAGGCGGCATATGGAAAACTTTTTATAAATAATTTTACGAAAAAAGTTATTCTTTATAAAAAGTTCTGCATGGTCCAAAACCTAAAATGCAATCATCAGATATCAAATTGTGTCAGTCATGTACGAGGTTAGGTCAAAAATGTACTTTTTGCTTAAGAGTAAAGTACCTGTATTTTTGCAAATTGTTATAAAGAAAAGATGTTTAGAATTTAAAATTACTTAAAACTATGCAATTTTATATATATATATATATATATATATATATATATATATATATATATATATATATATATATATATATATATATATATATATATATATATATACAGGTCTGGAAAATCGTTATCGAACCATTGGGATTAACAAGTGGAAAAAAGAGAAAGAGATCTTGCCTTAAGATAGAGAGTAACAGAAAATTAGATATTCCCCTATTTTCAAATGCAATGATGCCATACATATGTATGTATACGCCTTGCTCGCACCCCCACCCTTTCCTGCAGTAGTATGGGATGGAAACCATACCGGCTCACCCGCGCGGCCGGAAGCATTTGAACGAAGAGAGTTCATTTTCAAGCTGATTGGAGTGTTGCAAACTGCTGTCATTTCTTTTTAAATGTTGGTTTATATCGTTGAACAAAGAGTTCAAATTATCAAGTGGTACTATGCTGGTAATTCAGCAGAAGAAATATTTGGGAGATTTGCACTTTTATTTGAAGGAGGTCAATGTCAATTAAAAAAAATGGTATCAACAAGATGGTTGTCAACAATTTTTTGCAGTCACGTTTCCAAATCCTATAATCAGCGGAAGAGGTACCATAAAATGGCCTCCAAGATCACCGGATCTGGCACCAAATGATTTTTTTCATTGGGGACATGTTAAGCAACAAATTTATAGGCAATGTCATGAACGTGCAAATGACTTAGATGAACTCCGCAAAAAAATTAGTCAGGTTTCTTATAGGCATATCCACCTAAAATACTTGAAAAAACAAGAACCGAATTTTATAACAGTTATATTGTCTTGCACAAAATGGTGGTCTCTTTGAGAACCCTATAAACTAAGATTTTTAAAATTTTATATAAGAAATTTTGTTAGAAGTACTTTTTGTTCTTTATTTCTTTTTTAGAATTATTTGTGTATTTTTTTTTGGATTTGCTTTTTATTTTTTCAGTTTTGGTTTAGCACCAAACGGCAAAAAAATAATTCTCTTAAAAATAGCAGTACTTGATGCATTTAAAGCAAGAAATTCATCATATAAAGTCCGCGCGTTTAGTAAAGAGGCCATCCTTATCTACGCGAAATCTTCTGTAACTCTTTCAATCGCGGTTTCGAGGGCTTCGTATCGTTACCTAGGAAGTAGACATATTAAAGATTTGATTTGAAAAAATAAATTACATTTTATATACGGGATGAGGAAATAAGAGGACATTTTGCGCAGAAAATGATGACGTCGGTGGCATCTTTACTAAACGCGCGAACCCTACCATATCTAATATTTACGTAAAAAAATGTATCAAAAAATACACAGCAGTAATACCCTCCATGCCTGCACACAAGCAACTGCGTGCTCGAGGCTAGTGGTGGAGAACTATCGATAGCACTATCGATAAATATCGATGTTTTTGAATATCGAATACTATCGATAGTTTTTCGCACTATCGACTATCGACTTTTCGATATCTCGGATCCATTACTATATCCAACTGACGGGAGTGACAGTTGACAGTTATTATATATGGTAATATTAAAAAAAAGAGGTGGAATGTTTGGTTTTAGGTAATTTAGGTTAGGTTGTTATTCTGTATTCTGGTTTTGTGAATTGTGACTTTGTGTGTTTAATGTTTTGACGAAGTTCCTTTGAAGAATTTGTATTGATTGATATTTAAACTAAAAAATAAATTATGGAGAAGTTTCTAAAAATGTCTCACAAATCTAAAGAAAGCAGGAATAGTGGTAAGTAATACTGCGTAATTTATTTACTTATTTATTAGATTATAACAGATATAAAGCAGAGTAGAGTAGATGTTTTCCTGTATTTTCTCTAGTGTATTTACAATTACTGTTTTATATTTTTATCTGTGTATTAATATTAGTCAAATCATTTATTTTAGGAAATACCGCAGAGCCTGATGAAGTGGACAATAATATTTCAGTTACTGATATACCACAAGCAGAAGCTGAGAATACTGAAGATCAAAGATGCAATAAAAGGCAAAAAATTTCCAAAGTTTGGAACTTTTTTAAAAGATCGAGTGATAAAAAATTTGCCAAGTGCATGAACTGTGGAAAAGAGTATAAAACTAGTGGCAATACCACAAATTTAAGTGACCATTTAGAAAGATTCCATCCCAACTTAATACAGAGGGAATATCATGATAATGAGGGTGCATCGACATCCACCTCAGCATGTTTGAGTACTCGTTCTTCAAGCAGATCAATAAGCCCTTTTTTAAAAGAGAGCTGGAATATAGTGACAATTCTCAAAGAAAAAAACAGTTGGATAAAGCATTAACACTTATGATTGCCACTGATTTGCAACCATTTAATATTGTGAATGACACTGGTTTTAAAAAATTAATACATTTATTGGACCCTAGGTATGTTGTTCCAAGCAAATTTACAATTAGAGAAAAATTATGAAACACATTTTTAATGACAGTTGTCAGAAACTGAAGGACATTTTGAAAAATATAAAATATGTTGCATATGTAATCAGTAGTGACTCCTGGTCATCAAGGGCAACTGAATCATATTTGACCGTGACTTGTCATTTTGTTACTAATGATTTCGATTTAAAATCTGCAGTGCTCTCTACAAAACCATTGGAAAATGGTATTAACCACACTGCACAAAATATTGCAAGTGCCTTAAATGCAATTTTTGTAGAGTGGGGTATAGAGAATAAAATTTCTTCTATAGTCACAGATAATGCATCTAACATGATTAAGGCATGTGAGCTTTTAAAAAAAAAGCCTTCCGTGCTTCGCTCACACCATAAATTTGGTCGTACAAGATGCAATCGATACAAGTCCACTAAAGGAAATATTAAACAAATGTAAAGATATTGTAAGGTTTTTAAAAGCAGCAATGTTGCCACTGAAACTTTTAAGGAGGAGCAGAATATTGAAACACCATATAAACTTATACAGGAAGTGACAACTCGCTGGAATAGTGCCTTACATATGTTAAAAAGGATTTTGCAAACAAGCGATGCACTTAACAGAACTCTTTTGAAAATTCCTAAAGCACCTCAACCTCTGGCTGCACAAGAGATAGCAATTATAAAAGAGATAGTAAGT
The DNA here is from genome assembly GCA_014170235.1 of Listronotus bonariensis. Taxonomy (NCBI): domain Eukaryota; kingdom Metazoa; phylum Arthropoda; class Insecta; order Coleoptera; family Curculionidae; genus Listronotus; species Listronotus bonariensis. Next base: position 49,057 of record JACEGR010000708.1, on the reverse strand, counting down.
ATTTTGTCCTGTTTTGATGAGGCAACAACAAAAGTGTCAGGGACTAAATATGTTACAATATCTCTCATCATCCCTATAATTCAAGGAATATATAACACCCTACAAAACAAATTATCTGAGTCACAAACAGATGAAGCAAGGGCAATATGTTTAAAATTACTAGAATCTGTTCAAAAGAGATTGTTTGTATATGAACGAAGGACTTCTGCACAAATGGGGACATTACTTGATGCGAGATTCAAGCAAGATGGTTTCAGATGTGATGATAACATCAGAGCTGCAACAATGTTTTTAGAACAAGAAATGAATTTAATAGAGAGAAAAGAGGCAGATACCATAGATGCCAGTGTTTCCTCAAATGAAGATGCTATTCCAGGTTCTAGTTCAAGTTTTTCAGGGTCTAGCTCACTGTTTGCATTTATGGACAATAAAGTGCAGCAAAAAGTAAAGTCGACAACTGCTGATGTCATAATTATGAAACGGCAATATTTAGAACGTCAGAACTCAATTGCTGACATGGACCCACTACTTTTTGGAAGGTAAAGATATTCTTAATTTTATATTTTATATGGTCAATTTAAATTTGCTCCATTTTAGGTAAATTCAAATGACTTCAAACCTTTAAAAATTCTTGCCCAGAAATACCTGTGTATTCCAGCATCTTCCGTAGAGTCTGAAAGGATATTTAGTAAAACTGGACAAATCATAACAGAAAGAAGAGCAAGACTAAAACGAAAGAATGTCAACATGTTGGTTTTTTAAACAAAAACAACTGGCTGATTGAAAATTAGTAGATTTTTGCTTTATTAAATTTAGTGTGTTTGTTTTGTTTGTTTTATTAAATCTAGTGTGTTTGTAATATTAAATGATACCATTTTGTTTGTTTAGTATTTTACATAGTTTTTAATTCCTGTGCCAATTTTAATTTTCATAAAATAGGCAATTTTTATTTTTTTTTGACTATCGAAAACTATCGATAGTTATCGATAGTCATTAGTCAGACTATCGAAAACTATCTATGGCGCCGACTATCGATTGTTCTCCACCACTACTCGAGGCTCGACTCGAGCTCGATACAAAGCGAGTGCGTTGGCGCTGCTATTAGTGGTGGGGGAAAAAGGAAGGGAGACGAAATCCGGACGGGCGCGTCTGCGCTGCTCAGCTGTCGAGTACAGGGTTGCCGACCTGCCCTAAATTTCAGAATAAAATTAAAATAATAATAGTAATAAAAATGTTATTAAACTTTTTTACTTTATTTTTGTGGTTTTAGAATGAAATTGTATAGTTTATATTTAATTTTTAAAATTTAGGGATTTTCAGAAAAATAAAAATATTAATTTAGGGCTTTTTGGGGACAGATTTTTTTCGAAGTCGGGTTGACTAGAATCCTTTGTAATTTATTTTTACTGGCAAGCCGTTTGCTGTGTTGCAAACTGCTGATAATCCTGCAAAATGAATATATTTTTTTAAGTTTTGGTCAATATTGTTGTCAAGGAGTACTATGCTGGTTATTCAGCAGAAGAAATAATTAGGAGGTTTGCATTATTTAAAGGAGGTCCTGTACCGGTAAAAAGTACAATTTTTAAAATTATTATAAAAGTTTGAAATCATCGGCTGTTAACGAAACTATAGGAAGTGCATGTGTAATGATGAAGTGCCACCTGCACCTCCATTAACTGAGGAACGGCAAGTGCGTGATACTGCCGCATTTTCGCCCCTGCAGTAGTGCGCCCTGGTGCCTTGCACCACCCGGTAGGCACGGCCCTGGTCATAAGCATATCACATCAAATGCTTGAAAACCAAAGAGAACCGAATTTAATAACAGATTGAAATATTGTCTTGCTAAAAATGGTGGTCTCTTTTAGAACCACAAACTAAGATTTTAAACAGATTTTATACCTACATTATATAAACATTTTCGTTAGAAATACTTTTACGTTCTTTTAATTTTTGTAGAGAATATTTTTTTATATTTATTTTATTTTTTGAAAGTTTTGTTTAGAGCCAAATAGCAAAAAAAATTATGCCTCCCAACTTTACAGGATTTAATGTATTTAAATAAATATTTTTCTAGGATACTCAAATATTTAATATTTACGTAAAAAATGCATAAAAAAATATAACAAGGAGTTGCACTCCTCATGCATGTCTACCATGCTACTGAATTGAATACCAGTGTGGCCGGTGGGTTACGATAAAAATCTCCCGCGTTGTTCCAAAAAATCCCTTTATTGTGATACCTTGAAAAAATTCCTCTTACGTAAGGTCACATTTGAGGGTACATGTACACAAAATTATACAAGGATTTGACAACTTCTATTAGGTTAATAAGAAACTTAAAAAGGTATTTTAAGAATCAATTAAAATCATACAACTAAAAATAATTAAGTATTAAATAAAGTGTTTTAGCTTTGTCGAAAAATTCGCAATAATTTATATTATTCTTACCCATGTAAACATAAATATACAACATTTAATTTACCAAGTTAAATATTAGCCTAATATACTAAAAAAGTAAAAGAATTAAAATAATAAAAACTATTGTTGTGTTTCCGATGCAAAGTCTCGCGAAGTCTCGCTACTTTTGTCAAACATTTTTTTACCATTTTCTTTATTGGTTGTTGTACTAACAATTACTTGGCTTTTTGCTACTTCTGAGTAACCAGAACTAACAATTACCTGGCGTTTGCTACTTCTGAGTATAAGGACATAGATACATTATTCTTATAATTTGCAAGGTTTTTTATTTTAAAATTAACATTTTTTGTTCTACACTGTATATCTAAAAAGATAAAAGCATTCTGATGAAAGATACGGATTTTACAAAATTTTCACAACAAAACAGTGCTTTTATGTATTTTATATGTTAAAAAATAAAGAAAGTTGGGAAGATGTAACTTTATTACGCTTCTAAGAATAATTAAAAATTATTCTTTACATTTGGATGGTCATATTTCCAAAACTAATTGAGATAGACATATCAAATGTGGTACTTTTTTAAAGCTTTTTAATAGATCTTTTGGTAGTAATATAATATAAATAGTATCCATTTAAAAAATATCATACCTATTGTCGTACCCTGTATATCATATGAGATAAAAATCATTTGATCACTGTTGGTTTATTTTGTACAATAAAAAATAATGATGTTAAGGGGGATGTAAATGTAATAAGGCATTTTATTTATTTTTTAATATTTTTTCAGTAAAGAGCATCTCATTTTAAGTTAGATTAGTAAGAATTTTGGCCAAAAAATTAAATTTTTATCCCATAGTGCGCCGGTGTCCTGATAGGGGAGTACGTTTGGATATAAGCAAAGAGAACGGGGAAAAATTTGTGCATTAGACAACATTGCATTCTCATCGCATCGTCTGTTTCAGTCGAACTTATGTGATTCAGTAATACTGTTAGCGCTCTCTATTCCACTTGGGCAATTGCAAAGGGCGAATAAAGATTTTCCATACCTGTATATATATATATATATATATATATATATATATATATATATATATATATATATATATATATATATATATATATATATATATATATATATATATATATATTTTTTTGTCTGCGATAATGTAAAAATTTAGGTTTCTACTTTAGTGCACTATATTTCATGATTACAAATGTCATAGGACAGTTTTAAATAAACTTTTTAAATTATTTGTTATTAAAACAAGAAGAATTTACAGGGTGGCGCCTTTTCGTTGACCTTGCAGTGTATAGCGAAAACAAAAAAGATAGAATAAATCTAATTACGCAACCTCGATTTCAATTTTTGAAACAAATTCAATGGTAATAGTGAATTATGACTAACTTGATGCGTTTTGGAGATACCGAGTATTTTTTAAATTTTGTCAATTTAGCCATGCACTTGCAACTCGCTTGATATTAGAGAGAGAAAAAATTGTAAATAGAAAAGTTTTAGAGATTTTTATGTAAAATTCAGTGGCGAACCCATATTTTTTCCATTGACATTTAATTTTAGGTTATAACACAAAGTTGAGTTTTTTAATGGAACACTCCTGTATATTTTATCATCAGTTAAAAGGTCTCCTTGGACGTTATAAGAAATACTACATTTCATATATCTACATTTAAGTTTTGGCAAAATGACCATCACCAGATTTTTTTAACGAAACACCCTGTATATTACATTACCGTTGCAGAGATATTTCAAAGAGATTTAACAAAATACCACATTTAATATATTTATCTCTTATAGTTTTGGAAATATGACCATATAAATCTAAAAAATAGTAGATATAGGCATTTAGATTTGGAAGCTCATGTTTCTGAAACTGTTAGAGAAAATTCTTTTAAATGTGGTAAATTCTTAAAGGTATTTAAAATTTCTTTCTAATGGTGATTAAACATACAGGGTGTTTTGTTAAAAACCCAACTTTGTGTTATAACTTTAAATTTAACGTCAGTGGAAGAAATATAGGCACGCCACTGAATTCTAAATAAAAATCTCTAAAAAATTTTTATTTACACTTTTTTCTTTCTCCAATACCAAGCGAATTAAAAGTGCCTGGCCAAACTAAACAAAATTTGAAAAACACTTTGTATCTTCCAAACGAATCAAGTAAGCCATGATTTACTTTTACCATTAAATTTGTTTCAAAAATTGAAATGGAGATTGTGCAATCAAATTTCTTCTATTTCTTTTAGTTTTTGCTATACTGCGTTATAAGCAAAAATACAGATACTTTACTCTTGAGCAAAAATTACATTTTTGGCCAAACCTCGTACATGACTGACACAATTTGATTTCTGATTGCATTTTAGGTTTTGGACCATGCAGAACTTTTTATAAAGAATACGTTTTTTTTTGTAAAATTCCCATATGCCGCCAACTTACGTAGACACACTGTATGTTAATTTATCATTTTTTTTACGTTAATGATCTTCTCTAAGCTTTTCAAAAGTGTGTTGAAGCTACCTTCTATGTATCTAACTGTAAACAAGGAATATACATAGTCTTACTTTTGGTTTTTTGCCCTTTCGGTGCTTTCATCGTAGGTACAATAGTGCATGAAGGTAACGGTTGAGATCGCTAGCGTAGATCATCTTTCACAACTGCTCAATAACTAAAAAATTGATACCGGAACCGACAGGTCGGTAAGTGTGAAAAGCAATGTTATACGGTACCGGAAACGTCACCGGCGCCGACTTTGCCGGTGTGCGTGAAAACGCCCTAAGAATACAATGCTAACAGCCATGTATTACCATGACCAATAATATATAAGATAATTTAAGAAACTAACTAATCAACACTAAGGCTTTAAAATTTTACCATTAAATAAAATATGTTTGTTATAATTTGACTTATGAACCACATAAAATAAAAATGGATGTTCTGCGTAAAATTCCATCGGAGGTCCAGAAATAGATATCATTCGACACATTACCACCACACCTATTATTAAAATTATTTTAGTTATTTTTTCTGCAGTCAAATTCACAAAATTTTTAGAAAAGAAAAATGTTAAACTAACATTTAAGGTCTGTTCGCAGAGCAATCACAAACAGGTCAGCACCAATAGGCTATTATCATTTAGTTAAGTGACCGGTATCTAGCTGGTCATCCGACGTATTTGTAAAATCTGATTGGCGCTGACTAGTATGTAATTTCTCTGCGAACAGGATTTAAGTTACTGACAAATAGCACTTGTTCTTGGATTGCCTTATGAATAGTGGCTGAACCCCTTATTTGACAAATACAATAAAGCCTGTATGCAAGCAAATTAGTGTTTATTTGGTTTATAATACTTTGCAACATAACAAACACATATCCTATTCCTGGTGTATACACGTTGTGCACTTCAAAACTTTTATGGGCAATTTTTGCCAATGCGTGGAGACAGTCTAAAGCAACGAAAAACAGAGACTGATGCGCCATAGTGTTCTTTTATATTATATAAAACAAACGGTTTATTTAATACTGATCACGTAAAAAACAAATTATATTAAAAAATTTATTCATTTCACATTAATAAAATACAATACAAACAAATATACTGTGCGTAAAGTTTTAACTAAACTTTAATACAAAATTATAAACCTAAGTTTTTGTTTAAGGCCACGCCGACGGTAATTTTGTAACTCAATAAAAAAAAGTATTTAGTATAAAAAATGGTCAGAGTGTACATTTCATAATTCTTTAAAACACCTAAGCATATACATACACGTCGTGTCACTTTAAAATGTTCAATATGAAATTTTTGCCAATTCGTGGAAAGAAGACGGTCTAAAGCTGATGTAGCTTTAGACCGTCTCCTGCGAGCCCGGCGCGTCATTCTATTTGGAATGTTTACATGCAGACATTATTTGTCTAATTTTTTACCTGCTAGTGTTCAAAAACTGAAAGTTATTGGTGACTCTTTGTGTAGCAAATAGGAGTATATCCGTAATATTTATTGAATTTTGCTACACTGTACATTAATTAAGACAAGATAGAAAAAAACATAATATATTGCAAGATCATCGCAATTATCTTACCATATTAGATAAACATTATTTTTCACTTCTGCAAGGTTGCATTTTTTAACGACCTGTTAAAATTACTCTTTCTACTTTAAAGGAGTTGGAGGATAATTTTAAAACAATGAATATTTGGTAGAACTTTATCAAAAAATCAACCACTACTATTTTCCAAATTTATAAAGATACCACAGTTTCTTTTTAGTTGTTAAATTTGTCATTCTGGCCATTCGTTATTTTATAAAATGCTATGTCCAAATATAGTATAAGAAATAGTGTTATGCAACAATAGCCAATGACAGAGCTGACAGAATATCACAGAAAATGACATAAAACGACATTATTCAATTTTTCGAGAACACTGACATTAGCTTTTAGCTGACAGGCAAGTAAAAACAATTGTTTATGTGAAGAAAGCTAAGCAAATGCTTTTACTCATAACAATAAAGGATTTAATATACAAATTTACCTGAGCAGAATAAAGACAATTCTATAGTAGCCATTTCCTAAACTCTATTGTCATATTTCAATCGTGTAAAATTACTAGAATTTTTTTTAAGAGCTGTTAATATTATAGGAGCTAATAAAGCATTTTGTACTTTTTTCATATAGCGAAAAAGGGATAAAGTGCATCAACAATATTTTAATTTCTCTGTTTGACCAATTATTTGTGTATAATGGGTCTTTCCACACGGAGAAATTCAATTCTTTGTGCAGAAATAAGAAATGTACTACTATCCAACCACATTGGGATTTAAAGTCGTCCAGTTAGGGTGAGTTTTTAGGGTTAACTAACAATGGTCCGTTAAATTTTACTATTTTAATCAATCTGTTTTCATTTCGGGGGTTTCAATAAATTGAAGTGTTTACATAATATCCTGTATAGTCTGTATACCAACCCACAAAATACATAATATAATCATATAAAAATAAAAAAGTTCAATCATATGGCATTATCTGTTTGCACTTATCGATACAACTATTCAGGCGATATCAAGAAATCGATATGCAGTAAAATAATTAATATTACGGAAATACGAATTACATTAGTCATGTGTAACAATGTGTTGAATGACACTTTTTATTAAAACCTTTTAATGTGTTATGGTTGTTGAAACAGTATCCATGAATGTAATGACACCTCAGATGAAACCGACACACTCTAGCAACTCTTTAACAGATAGCGGCATCGACGTTGCCGTTCAAGATTTCGCATTAATGCAATGACACCACGGATGATACCGACACCCGACTGTTGCAACACAACGCACTGCACCAATTTGTCAAGAAATTATTTGATTGCGTCATGACATCTTTGTGCTGAAACCGTAGCTGAAACTCGCAGCGCGCTCTTTATAAGCGCGACACAAAGCACTGCGTTATACATCGTGGCTGTTATCACGAAAGGGCCTCTCTCGATTTTACAACTTTTCAGAAGAGCAGTTAAAAAAAAACTGGGGTTATCATTTTGACTGCACCGCTGACACTTGAATATTATTTAAATTATTCTGTGGTGTAATATTAGGATATGCAGGTTTGTCATAACATAAATAAACTCTGCCCCTATCTGACAATGGGCATAACCCATTTTCGTCAAATCGCCAAACATCAACTTAGGCCCCTTCGTAATAACAGAGACGACATGACTAAATTACATATTTTCTGATATCTAACAAACCCTTAATATTAAAAATGAGCTGCAACACTTTTGGTCAACAATGTATGTTACATCAAGATGTGTTTAAGTAAATATAGCTTAAGCTTACTCCTTTAAACCAGAACTACATAATTTATAATTTTACTAATCTAAAGTTCCTCATGGGTAACATAGTAACCAACAGGTGGTGGTCGCAGAACTTTTCCATAAAAGAGTATGTTTCTTTTGATGAGATTCTTATCTTGATTAAATGTTAAAAGGTAAATATAAGGTCTATTCACCAAAAACTCCTCCGGCAAATCTAACGATCTTCGTGAACGAATTACACCTAAAACATGTTAGGAAGTATAAGAAAGATTGCAATTAAAAAATATTCTAGATTTTATAAAGATACTTACAATAAAACTACAGAAATACCATTCCAACCTTTATGAAAAAAATTCTTTATTTACACAAAAGTAAAAAATAAACACTTGACACTTTCAATATCTTTGATTTAAACAAGACCAACCAACCACCCTCAGACTCTCTTAATTAATCTAAAAAAATTTATGGAAATTTTTTCTTTATCTACAATGAAACACAGAATATTTTTGCCAAGGCATTTTGTCTTACGCAACCTTAACCTTATTTTTATAACAGATACTACATAAGAAATATTCCGATAGCAAATTATACCCATTTGATAATTATTTAAAATTAATATTTTTGTAACAGTTAAATAATTTTTAACTTTATTTTTCAGATATTTTGCAACTCAGTAAGGGTTAACTGATTCTATGTATGAAAAAAGTATTTAACTTATTTATAATTATATCTTTATCAATATTTCTGCTTAAAGTCTTATAATTTTACCAGGTAAATCCATTAAAATTATTTATCAGAAAAAACACATAAAGCATATTTGTGTTCTTAACTTTCGAAAATCGATGATTTCTTTTCCTATATTATTACACACTAATATTTCTAAATAGTTATTTTTAAGTTTAACAAGAATCATGCCCTTGATTATTTTTAACTTTTAAGGTGATGCTATACTATTTATAATAAAAAGAATAGTTAAAAAGGTTAAAACAAGTTGATAAAAAAACATTTTGACTATTGCCGTGCTGATATGGTTGATAATTAAAAATGTAAGCTTTTCTAACCTTTAATTTAGTAAGGTTAGAATCAACGATAATGTTAAAGTCAATACTTTTGCTTAACACTAAACACTTTTTATATTCATTCGTTTATGTTATTTGAAATTAATTTAAAATGAAGAAGACAGAGTTTAAAAACATAAAATATAATAAGGGGCGTCCATAAATTACGTAGGACATTTTAGGGTGCGAGGGGTCGAGGAAAATGTTACCAAAACTAACGATGGGGGAAGAGGGGTCTGTGAAAATCTCCGTAATTTTTGTGTAGGTAGAAAATAAAAAAAATTGGGGCAGGCGTCTCTCCAGGAAAATATGATGTATTGTTGCCTTTTTGGATAGAGAACCTTTTTGAGAAATTAAGAGTTTTGATTCTTATCATAAATCTCACGTGAGATAAGATAGGGGGAGGGGGTTCAAGAAAATCTCACCTAAGGGGGAGACCAAAATATGGAAAAAACACACCTTACGTAATTTATGGACGCCCCCTAACGAATCAACAACGCATGACCATGATGTGACTGAACGAAACTATCCTATTGGTTGATCACGAATGTCAGAGAACGACCAATGCCAAAAAATATCATTTAGTCAAATTAAAAGACAGCGGAAACGTGAAACTGCACTGTAACCCAACTCATAGCTCTACTGGTAAGTGGCAGGGTTGTTATGGTATGTTCACTTAAGATATTTTACACTGATCTTAAACTGATTTTGTGGTGTATGTATTAAAATCAAAATAATAGACTCGTATCTCCGAATGCAACAAACCTAAGGAACTGAATATTTAAGTGGAAAATATTACATCAGTAAAATTTTAGAAAAAATGATGAATTTTTGTAAAGTAAACAGAATCGGTGTAAATACTGGGCCTAGGTTACCCAGTATTATTTGGTAAAAGCCAACGGAGTGATCATCTAAGATAACTGAAGAGTTAAAAAAGATAACAATAGAAAGGACGTTTGTTAAAAAGCACATTATATAAAACCCAGTGAAAAGCCTTAGTTTTGTTAAGAATAACGATCCCGGAACTTAGGAAGTTTATTCCAGGAAATTTTTTTATCTTTGGACAATCCACGAAGGCTGAAAGCCTAAATACTAACGTACCGTGGGTGTCTTAAGCAGGGTAAGAGGAAGTTTGTTAACACGGGACTTAAAAACTTGAAGATTTGGGGGATGGAAAGATCTCCGCTGGCAGTAGGTTCCACAGTCTAGAAACTCTAGGGATAAAAGAACGAACGAAATGCGAAGTTTGGTGCTTGTCCAATTGAACTGTATAGGGATGCATACGCGCGGCACCACGAGTTTCTCTGTTGGGAGCTGCAAGAGGAGGAACTATACTGGATAATTCGTCGGAGCAGAAGCCGTAAAAGTATCTATAGAAGAGCGATAGATCTCCCACAGCTCGACGATGGGCAAGAAAAGGAAGTCTTTGAGTAAGTAAAGGATCATTAATAAGACGAACAGCCCTTCTTTGAATGACATCAAGAATGCTGAGGGTTGTAGGGGATGCCATTCCCCAGACATGAGAACAATATTCCAGAGAGGGTTGAATTTTGGACAGATAGAAAGTGTATAAATTGGAAGGAGAAAAATACTTTTGGCTCGGAAAAGAAATCCAAGCTTTTTGAAGCCGCGGTGGCTATAGATACAATATGTTTATGCCAGTTAAGGTTATTCTCAAATGGGACGCCCACAAGGTTAAATGTGTCCCCGCTCTGCAGAACCTGGCCTCTCATAAGCAAAGGATGAGTGTTTGATGATTTTTTTCGTGACAAGGAACATGATTGTGTTTTGGATGCATTAAATTGAACGAAATTTTTGGCGCCCCAATCCAATATCAAATTGAGATCCTGTGAAAGAGATATTTGCATCGCCCTGCGTTTGCTTTCCAAGTCGGGTTGAGAGATTGGTTTGGGAATCTGAAAAGTGGAGTGAAGGGTACTATCGTCAGCATAACTATGAATGGGATTGGTTGTGGAAGAAACAAGGTCGTTGATGTGAAGAAGAAACAAAGTGGGTGCTAGTACTGAACCCTGTGGCACTCCCGCATTAATTTCGTGAAAGCATGAAGAGTGGCCATCAACAATAACTGATATCTGGAGAGCCAAGAGCAGAGGTTAGTTGGAAGACCGTAAGAGGGAAGTTTATTAAGAAGTGCGTCATCTAGACTTGGTCGAAAGCTTTAGATATATCGAGACCAACGATCTGGGACTCACCTAGAGACTTGTTCCAGTTGTGTGAAACGAAGGAAAGAAGATCTGCTGTAGATCTCTTGTGACGAAATCCGTATTGCCTGTCATGTAAAATTTTATGTTTTTCCAAATACCTAAGAATTTGCGAGTTAATGGATTTCTCCATTACTTTACAAAGCATTGAGAGGAGTGAAATGGGTCTATAGTTGGATGGAAGAGATTTAGATCCTTTCTTGTGAATAGACTGGACACGTGCAGCTCTCCAGCCGTCTGAAAATATACCCGTGTCATAAGAAATTCGAAAGAGCCTGGTTAAAATAGGTGCTAGTTTAGGAGCACATTTTTTTAATACAATACAAGTGCAAGACGAATATATACTGTGTATTTCTGTCTGTCATGTGTATAATTTGTTTTTCCAGATACTTTCTTTTGTCTGTATCCTGCTCCATACAAAGGATGCCGTTTTACACATAAATATGTTGCGTACTAGCTGTTCTTACACGTATATGCGGGTTAACATACTTTCGGAAGTAAAACGTGAGACGGTTTACTAGGCAGACTATCAGAAGTAGTTTGGCATTGCCTTCTCTAAGGTAACAAGCCATTAAAAGTTCAAATACTATCTCTACATTGCCAAGAATCAAACCCGAGTCTCTTGGGGTAGGCTGGTACGCTGGACCCTACACGCCCCATGCTCGTACCCCGATATTTTACGAGTAAGAAATCAATCAATTTTTGGATAACCTTGCAAAAACTCGCGGAAATAAATTTTATCTTTACTCACGAATGCGGGTAAAGAGTCTAATTACTAGCTTGAAGGCGAACTGAAAGGTGTGGCTGATTTGAATGGCCATATTTCCAAAACTAATAAAATTAGATGTGCCTAATGAGGTGTTTTCTTAAAGCTATTTTAGAGATCTTTTTAACGGTGATACTGTTGATAAAGTGTGGAAAAAAGTTTTTTTTTAAATGTAAAATTATAGTACCATTAAAAAGTTCTTAAAAAGAGCTTTAAAAAATACCACATTAGGTACATCTAACATTATTAGTTTTTTTTTTTTTATCTTTGGACAAACCACGAAGGCTAAAAGCCTAAATACTAACGTACCGTGGGTGTCTTAAGCGAGGTAAGAGGGAGTTTGTTGACACGGGACTTAAATACTTGAAGATTTGGGGGAAGGAAAGACCTCCGCGGGCAGCAGGTTCCACAATCTAGAAACTCTAGGGATAAAAGAACGAACAAAGTGAGAAGTTCGGGAGCCTGTCCAGTTGGACCGTATAGGGATGCATATGCGCGGAACCACGAGTTTCTCTGTTGGGAACCGTGAGTGGAGGAACTATACTGGTCAATTCTTCAGAGCAGAAGCCATGGAAGTACCTATAAAAAGCGATAAATCGCCCACAGCCCGACGATGGGCAAGAGAGGGAAGCCTTTCTGTAAGTGAAGGATCATTAATGAGACGAACAGCTCTTCTTTGAATAGAATCAAGAATGCTCAGGGTTGTTGGGGACGCCATGCCCCAGATATGAGAACAATATTCCAAGGGAGGTCGGATTTGGGAAACATATAAAGTGTATAAATTAGAAGCGGAAAAATACTTTTTAGCTCGAAAGAGAAATCCAAGCTTTTTGAAGCTGCCGTGGCTATAGATACAATGTGTTTATGCCAGTTAAGGTTACTTTCAAATGTGACGCCCACGAGATTGAAGGTGTCTTTGCTCTGTAGAACTTGGCCGCTCATAAGTAGAGGATGAGTATTTGATGACTCTTTTCGCGACAAGGAACATGACTGTGTTTTGGAAATATGGCCTTCCAAATCAGCCAACCATGCCTTTGATTGTTTTTAACTTTTAAGTCATACTATATCTACTATTTATTATAAACAAAATTGTTAAAAAGTTTAAAACAAGTTGATTTAAAAAGAAATCGTTGGCAATCAATTGTACATGTCGAATAACTTAAAACAAAACATTTTGACATTTGCCATGCTGATATGATTGTAAATTAAAAAACTATCATATTAAATGCCAAAAAATGTTAAAGGTAACGGCGTTAGTAATATAATTTTATTATGGGCAAATAACTTTTTGTTTTTAAATTTAAATATAGAGAATTTTATACTTTATTAACATAATATGTGTAATGAATAATATAACAATTTTGGCAAGAAAAGTCTAATAAAATCGTTTCTAAATTTTAATTTTTTATTTTCAACTTTTAGTTTTATTTTATGGGGTATACATATACGGAATTAAAGATAATATAATTCATATATGGTCAGCGCGGGCCTGCTGTATTATTTGATCCGGCCCGCGACAACACATTTTAAAAATCTAATTAAAAAATAAATAACACTAGTTGCTCAAATTCACGGAGCGAGCAAGCCGAGTGGCGGCGATCAACAAAGAGTGAGGCACAACAAAAGTATACTTTTTCCTAACTGTTTTACACTAGACCATTCTAGATCATTTTTTCATTTTACCTATATGGTGATGGCTCGAACTTCAGTTCAGTTCTATTTGAACTACTGAAGTGGTAACTGCGACAAGCAATATCCTACCGAACTGCTCTAGTGCCGTCAATTTGCTTTGTGACTATCGCAAAAAATTATGAACACTACATTAAAATAAAATACTTTTAAACAAGGGCCGCGAACGATTTGCACGCTAATGTTTGGCCCGCAACATGTCAAAGGTTGCCCATACCTGATATAATTCCATACTTGATTATTTAAATTATATAGGGTAGTCCCCAAGTAATAGGCCAAAATTCAACTACAGAATTGCGACGTTAAAATATTGAGATTTAACTAAACTTACTTTAGTTCAAAAGTTGATATTAAGTGAGTACAGGGTATTCCAAGTTCAAACAATTTTTTCTCGATAATACATATTTAATACGTTTTAAATATTGTCATAAAACTCGGTATCTGGTGGTTTTCTGACATGAGCTATTCATATACGATGTTAATATTTAGGTGTTAACTAGAGGACGTTAACTACACTACTTGGAGTTTCTTTAAAACGTCTCAACTTTTTGCGTTTCTCTGTATGTACCATTCGAGTAAAATATTGGATTCTCCAATGCTTTTTACACAAAAAGGTATTTAAAAATCGCTCTAAGCAGCCGTTTTCTAGAGATTCGCCATTAAGTTATTTAGTGCAACCCAAAAATGCCTTTAAAACAGCATATTAGCTATAACTACAACTGCCTTATCATAAACGAATATTTTAATGTATATATCCATATAATTTTTGGTTGCACTAAACCACTAAAACTCAAATATCTTGAAAACAGTGGCTTAAAGCCATTCTTATAAAGTACACCTTTTTGTGTAGAAAGCATAGCATAATTTACTGGTTAACTTAAATTACACATACAGAGTAGCACAAAAAGTTGGGACGTTTTAAAGAAATTCAAAGTAGTGTAGGTGGCGTCCTCAAGTTAACACCTAAAAATTAACGATAGATATGAATAGGTCATATAAAAAACTAGGTACCGAGTTTTATAACAATATTTAAAATGTATTAATTATTAACGTCATACTTTGAAAAAAAAATGAACTTCTACACTCTGTATCTCAGTTAATATCAACTTTTGTACCCCATTATTTAGGGACCACCCTGTATAAGAAATATTGTCAGGACTTTACATATTCATGTTTAAACTTTTCTATTAGTTCATTTATTTTCTTATATTATAAAATATATTTAAACAAATAAATCGCATTAAGAAAATGTCAATTAAAGAAGTAGAAAACTGTTTTGCACCACAACCGCAAATTATCACTCTTCTAAAAACATATAATACAGTTGTTAAGATTTATATAGGAGGTAATAGAATAACCACCAGTAAGACCAGGTGGAAAGAGACTGACAGCGACGAAAAAATTTGTCAAGAGTTTTTAGAATTTAGCTTCCCAAAATTTTGTAATATTTACTGTAATTCCAAGCTTCAATAAAAGTTGTTATTAGAAAAAAGAAAAATACAGTCCACTTATTGAACCAGCCTACAACATGGTCCAGTCGAGTCGGATATTTGGAATTTGAGGTAAAATTAGTTAAGACAGGTGCAGGGGAAGCAGTCACTCAGTATTCGGAAGAAAAGGAAGTTACGTTTATTGCTATTTGTTGCGATTATTGGCAAATTGAACTATCTATTTAGTTTTAGATTTAGAAATAGAAATTTATTTAAACGTCAGCGAAATGTCCGATTTGACTCAACTAAAATCAAAGAGAGGTACTCTCAAAGGCCAGCTTACTCGTTTTTCTAATCATTTTAGTAGTGTTAGAAAGGATGAAATAATGGCCAAAAATGTTCTGAGCCAATTGCGAGTAAGACTGGATAAAATGGAGCCACTCTTTGAAGAATTTAATGATATACAAAGTCAAATCTGCTGGATGCCTCCGATACAGGTGAATAAGAACGAGCAAATTTTGAGACTATTTATTTTGATTTAGTAGGTAATGTTAGGGAATGTTTAAATATACAGGATGTTATGAATTCTCCAGAAGCTTCAGTAGTTAGTTCTGGACGTAATTATAATGATAATGTTACAATTAACCCACCCAAGGATTTTTTGTCCCTAGTAAAATTACCTCCGATTAAGATTCCCACCTTCGATGGTCGGTACGACCACTGGTTGGAATTCAAAGATACCTTTTTAGTTTTGGTTCATGAAAATAAAAATTTATCTAATGCACAGAAGTTTTATTATTTACGTGAAAGTCTTGAAAAAGAGGCAGCTGAGGCAATAAAAACGATACATACCTCAGCAGATAACTATATGGTTGCTTGGCAGTTTTTGATTGACCGCTACGAAAATAAAAATTTAATGATTTATAATCACATTCGAGATATTTTTGAATACCCAAAAATCGGTAAAGAATCTCATATAGAGTTAAGAAATATTTGTGATTCATTTATAAAACATTTAAAAGCACTTAAAACACTGGGAGAGGCTACTGATTCTTGGGATCGTTTGATTTTATACATTATATGCAACAAACTTGACGCTACTACCAGACGCGATTGGGAAAATTATAAAGTAGCAGGTGATTTGCCTTCTTTCGATGATATTGTGGTATTTTTAAGGCAAAAATCTGGAATTCTCGAAAAAATTGATAATTTTAAGGCTAGTAGAGGTCAAGCGGAAGTAAACAATAAAAAATCTCGTAGTTATGGTTTAACTCTCGCAGATAATCAATCTAATGATAAACTAAAATGTTATTTTTGTCAGGGTAATCATAAGATCTTTCATTGTGACAATTTTTTAGGGTTTTCTGTAGAAAAACGTATAGCGGAAGCAAAACGTTTAAAATTATGTTTAATATGCTTCCGTAATACACATCTCGCTTGGAAATGCAAAATGCGCAAATGTTTTAAGTGTAATGGGGCACATAATACGATTTTACATTTAACATCGCGATCGGAAAATTTACAGTTAAATAATAATTTGCCTAATGTGGGTTCAAATGGTGTACCGGATAATTCTTTAGATTCTGTACCGAGCGTCGGTACGAGTACAGCAGACAGCGCCACGGCGACTATTGCCGCCACACCATCCAGCGAAAGGGTGGAATACAATGTTGCGCGATTAGGCGAAGTATCTGAAGTGTTATTATCCACAGTAATTGTAAATTTGAAATGTTCGGATGGTAAAATTGTAGAGGCGCGTGCATTATTGGACAGTGGTTCCCAGTCTAACTTTGTTTCTGAAAGATTGTGTAAGTTTTTAAATTTGGAACAACAAAAGGTGGTACATACTGTAAAGGGAGTGGGTCAAACCACATTAAATATAAATAAATGTGTTAAAATGAATATAATTTCTAAAAATAGTGATTTTAGTACAAACTTGGAGTGCTTGGTTCTTCCAAATATTATATGTAAATTACCCAGCACAAGTTTTAAAAAAGAGATGTTAGCAATACTGTGTAGTTTTTATTTAGCAGACCCTCAATTTAATATAGGCAAAGAAATAGACCTTTTATTAGGTTCTGATATTTTTTGGCGTATTTTAAGGCCCGGATTTAGGACTTTGGGTCCAAATATGCCTATACTGAAAAATACTGTTTTTGGTTGGGCAGTAGCCGGAAAAATGGCTACCAATGTTAAAGGAATAGAAAAGACAATAAGTTGTTTTTCTCGTTTAAATTCAGAAAGGCCCATTGATGATATGCTTACCAAATTTTGGGAGATAGAAGAAGTGAAAGGTACCAGTAAAATTTGACAGAAGATGAAAGATACTGCGTAGAGTATTTTGAAAACACCGTAAAACGGGATGAAACTGGAAGGTATATTGTAACAATACCCTTTAAAAAGGAAGTGGACCATTTAGGAAGCTCAAGAGAAATGGCTGCCCGAAGATCTGCGCCGAGAATACACACAATTTATGTTGGAATATCAAAACCTAAACCACATGTCTGAAGTTGATTTTAATAATGATGAAGGGTATTTTTTGCCGCATCATGCCATAGTAAAGACTACCAGTTTAACCACAAAGTGTAGGGTGGTTTTTGACTCCTCTTGCAAGACTGATAGTAACATGTCATTAAATGATGTGCAATATATAGGACCCACACTTCAACAAGAAATTTTTTCAATATTAGCCAGATTTCGCATTCATAACTATGTCATGACAGCCGATGTGTCAAAAATGTTTAGACAAATATGGGTAACTCCTGAGCAAGAGAAAATACCAAAAATATTTTGGCGTGCCAATGAAAATGATGAACTAAAAGTATTTTCTCTAAATACAGTTAAGTACGGTAATGCTTCCTCGCCGTACTTAGCAGTAAAGTGTTTGTTTCACTTAGCAGAGGAAAATAAGGAATTATATCCACACATAAGTAAAATAATAACCAAAGACTTTTATATGGATGATCTTTTAACAGGAGCTAGTACTGAAAAAGAACTGTTAGACATCCAACGGAATATAGGTAAGGTTTTGAATTCTGCTTGACTTCAACTACGAAAATGGTTGTGCAACGATCAAAACGCACTACAAAAAGTTGAATATTTTGATGATTTAAAAGTAAGTACATTAAATATGGGACCTGGGGAACATAACAAAACTTTGGGAGTTTATTGGGATTCTAATAACGATGAAATTTCATATAAAATAAATAATTGTGATGTTCTGCCATTATCCATAATATCAAAACGTTCTATTTTATCTGTGGTAGGTCAAATTTATGACCCTTTAGGTCTAGTGTGTCCCGTTATAACAAAAGCCAAATTAATTATTCAAGAATTGTGGAAGGCTGGGTTAGGATGGGACGATGAATTGCCAAGGGAAATAACTAATACATGGTTGGGATTTCAAAATGATTTAAAAGATACAAATAAAATCAAAATTCCCAGGCAAGCTGTCATGTCAAATTATGTAACACTAGAACTTCATGAATTTAGCGATGCCCCCGAGAAGGCTTATGGTGCGTGTTTTTACATTCGTTGTGTTACGACGTCAAACACATTTTCTTCAAATTTACTATGTGCAAAATCAAGGGTTGCACCTATTAAAAAATTAGTTTACCGCGTTTAGAATTGTGCGGAGCTGTCCTTATGGCAAATCTTTATAACAAAATAAAATAATCTATGGAATTGTCTTTTCAGCAGGTATACTTTTGGACAGATTCAAAAATTGATTTAGCTTGGATTAAAGACTCTCCGGCAAGATGGAAGACATTCGTGGCAAACCGTGTTAGTGAAATACAATCATTGACGAAAGATGGATTGTGGGATCACGTGAGATCGTTGGACAATCCAGCCGATTTGCTGTCACGAGGTGTCTCTCCTAAAGGTTTGGTTGATAACCCCTTATGGTGGAGAGGTCCACCATGGTTTATTTTCGAAAAAGGTCTTTGGAAGACCAAAGACGAAAACAATACGGTGGAGATGTCGGACGAAATAATGCCAGAGGAGCGTAAACTTTTCTCAGGAATAATGTTTAATGCGGAATCTATAGTGAATAGTTTATTTCGAAGATTCTCCTCATTTACAATTATGTATAGAGTTTTAGCATATATTTCACGGTTTATTTTTAATTGTAAAAGTAAAACAAATCGACGTTTTGGTCCTTTATCTTTAGACGAGATTACTTGTTCTCAAAATCTGTTAATTAGGGAAGCACAAATTGAATGTTTTTCTAAGGAATACGATTGTTTGTTAAATGAAAGGCCGCTTTCCAAAAAGAGTAATATTTTATCACTTAATCCGTTTATGGAAGATAAAGTTATTCGCGTGGGCGGTCGACTAAAATATGCCAAGCAACCATATGAAAAAAGCATCCAATTATTTTACCAAAAATCATATTCTGACAAGACTTATTTTAACACATGAACACGAGCGTCTTTTACATTGCGGCGCACAAATGTTACTGTGTTCTATAAGAGATAATTATTGGCCGCTCTATGGTCGAAACAGTTGTAAGGCTGTCGTCAAAAGGTGTGTCAAATGTTTTAAAGCTAACGCCAAGCCCCTACAGTATTTAATGGGTGACCTACCAAGTGTACGCGTAAATAATAATACTATATTTAGTAATGTAGGTACTGATTTTGGTGGGCCGTTTTTACTTAAGGACAGAAAGTTTAGAGGTGCTAGGTTGTCAAAAGCATACATTTGTTTATTTGTTTGTATGTCCGTCAAAGCCGTACATTTAGAGTTAGTAACAGAATTAACTACTGATGCCTTTTTAGCTGCGTTCAATCGATTTATAAGTAGAAGAGGAATGCCAAATAATATGTATTCAGATAATGGCACTAATTACGTAGGTGCAAAAAATGAACTAAACAAATTATATAAATTTTTAAATCAAAATTGTAACGAAACTGCTAATAAATTAGCTGTCCAAAGGGTCAATTGGCATTTCATTCCTGCGAATTCACCTAGTTTTGGAGGCATCTGGGAGGCGGGCATAAAAAGCGCTAAATCACACATAAAAAGAGTCATTGGCAATAATTCACTGACGTTTGAAGAATTTAGTACAGTGTTGATCCAAATCGAGGGTGTTTTAAATTCGCGACCATTATGTCCAATGACGTCAGACCCAGAAGATAATGCAGCCCTACACCATCACACTTTTTAATTGGAAGAAAACTGACTGCATTACCCCAGCCAAGTCTAACTAATATACCCGAAAATAGGCTGAAAAGATGGCAATTATTTCAGTCTATGGTTCAGCATTATTGGTCCCGACGGCATAAGGAATACTTATTAGAACTACAGACACGAATCAAATGGCGTCGAAAATTTCCTGAACAATTGAAAGTGGGATCATTAGTTCTTTTAAAAGATGATAATGTTCCTCCTCTTAGTTGGCCACTAGGACGAGTGGTACAATTATGTCCAGGTCTAGATGGAGAAACTAGAGTAGTAAAGGTGGCGATGCGAGGTTCTGTAGTGTCTAGGGCAGTAAATTGAGTATGTGTTTTGCCAGTGTACAATAACAATTAAAAACGATTAAAGGTTTTGAATTCGAAATTTTAAACATACAAAACAATGTGTTTTTTGCTTTAGAGTAGGGTATTTATTAAATTATAATTATAGTATATTGTCTTATTATGGTAATGGTAATCATGGAATGTTTGTTATAGATTATAGACATAGGAAACTTGTTATGTTTATAATTTAAAAATTCTAAGAATATGTAATAAAATTTGGTATGTCTGACCTTCTTGAAGGTATTTGATACACATGTTAACTGTTTTTAATATAATCGATGCATATTTTTTGTTTAAAGTATTACATACTTTCAAGGCGGGCGGCATGTTAAGATTTATATAGGAGGTAATAGAATAACCACCAGTAAGACCAGGTGGAAAGAGACTGACAGCGACGAAAAAATTTGTAAAGAGTTTTTAGAATTTAGCTTCCCAAAATTTTGTAATATTTACTTTAATTCCAAGCTTCCCCTACAGTATTTAATGGGTGACCTACCAAGTGTACGCGTAAATAATAATACTATATTTAGTAATGTAGGTACTGATTTTGGTGGGCCGTTTTTACTTAAGGACAGAAAGTTTAGGGGTGCTAGGTTGTCAAAAGCATACATTTGTTTATTTGTTTGTATGTCCGTCAAAGCCGTACATTTAGAGTTAGTAACAGAATTAACTACTGATGCCTTTTTAGCTGCGTTCAATCGATTTATAAGTACTTTAATTCCAAGCTTCAATAAAAGTTGTTATTAGAAAAAGAAAAATACAGTCCACTTATTGAACCAGCCTACAACAACAGTCTTGCTTTTGTAAATGTTGACTATTTTTGAAATAGGCTTGTTTAGCAAGGGATCTATTAGATTTTATAAATTTGTATTTTAATAAGGGGTAACAAAAATATTTTTATTATTTTTGTATAATTAATATTTTTGTGTTAGCTGTTAGTGTGTAAATGTGTTTTAATGAGTTTTCATGCAGAAATAGGCAATTTAAAAAGCCGAGCGAGTAAAAAAATAAATCAGCGCAAACACAATGGTCAGTTAAAAGCAGGGCAAGCAACAAATCCACCACATTCCTGTAATAGACTAATTACAAAGAGAGATAATATATTACAAAAATAATAATTTACTTTTAATACTCTAGATGACGAAATCATCTTTACTTCTTTTTATAGAGTATAGAGCATATTAAGATTTTTTAAAAATTTTAGATTTTTATAAATACATTTTTTAATTATGAAAATAAATTGATAAAAATATCTCAGACATATCAACATTAAGAAAAAAGTAACTTTTTGCATTTAGTTAATATATGAATTTTATCTGGTATAATATCGTAGTGGAGCGCTCAACCATCATTTTAGCTAAGGGTACTTTATATGATAAAAAAGGGCAAGTGTAAAAGGATTTTATTTTAAAGTTATTACAAAAAAGTTTCTTTATATTTTTAAACTAACGGATATATATTTTTTTAATATCAATAATTAAAGGTGAATGACGATCTGTATGAACATAACTCAGATAAACAAACGTACAGTTTTACAATTAACTGACCCTAAAGAAAGTCAAGACATTTATACCCTGTTTCATGCGTATGTATTAATTGTTTTATTAAGGTTAATGCATACTTTGTTTGGTTAAATTTTACAAGAATACCAAATTTAATAATTAAAATTAAAGCATATGAATAGTAAAGATTATTAAAATGCATCAGCAATATTATTTCAGTAATATTATCATCTCGCTTATAACATAGCAAATAACTAGCTAACTTACCAGTGGCAGCAGCGGCTTCGGTACCCTCTTCATTGATCTCTATGAATGCTTTCTGGATAACCTTGCTAACACGAAGTGGTTCAGGTTCTTCGAGCATTTCAGAAAAATCGGCATTGTCGCTAAATATAACGCCAAGACCCAACTAAAAGAAAAAAAAATATTAGTTTTATCTCTTCTAATAACTCTCGTTCTCCTTGTTATCTTATTCTAATCATTTATTTTTTGAAGTGTATGTTTAATTACCTAAAGTATCTGTTAAGGAATTGCCTCACAATATTTAAAATATTATTATATGTTACCAATCTTTCCCTCTTGGTGGGGGATCTACGACAATTCGACGAGTATAATGGCGCGGCAAATATGGCGCTACGGTAAATCATCGCAGCGACAAATTGACGTGGTCAAATAAGACGCGACGCATTTAGAATTCGACGCAAAATTAACAAATAAAATAAAACAATATATTTGTAAAAGAATATATTAATCCTATTATCGCCGAAATCGGTCGTTTGATTCGTGATTATAAGAGAGACACGGATTTAGCCTCATCTGCCGCACAAATGTTTAATTCACTTTATTAAGGAATTAAAAAAAAAATAGGTAAAGATGACCCTTCAATTGTGACAGTTTTGCATGACTGCCTGTAGCGGTTTAAACCAATAAAATTACGCACACAAAAGAGAAAAGTTAGATCTGATTACACGTGCTTGTGCTTTTTAGTGTAGTCTCACTCCACGGACATCCGTGGATTGAGTAACAGCCACGGAGAAAAAAAAATGTGCATCCGTGGATACAATACAGACACGGAAAAAGAGGTTGGGATTGTTAAAAATGTTCGTGACTTTAACGAATTCCCTAAATATATAACCGTGAATAAAATCTTACGTCAAATATTAAAGAATATCAAATTTACCGCGTCGAATTGTCACGCGTGACACCCTTGGTGGGAAAGCCTATAGAATTGGTGAAATGGTGAGGCTAATAAATCAGCTGGGGCAATTGTGAGCTTAGTCCAATCAGTAACTCTACTTCATATTTTCCAAATTAAAACACAAAACGAGGTAACAACGGTTAGGTGTAAGAAGTTTGGCAAAGTGTTTGACAAAATACGTTATGAGAAAGACAATCGAAACTAGTGGAGTAGACAGGGCTTAGAGGCGAGAAATACGAAGTCCTTTTGGGGCGCCTGTATGTTTAAATACAAAGTTTTAATTTAATTAACTGCTTAAAAACACAAGATTTTAATTTATCATGGGATAAAGCATGCACCAACCATACATACAAGGTGTATACATACAAAAGTATGGACACGGCTAAATATCTTAAAAACCAAGGGATATAAGAAGGTATTTAATAAAAAGTACAAAATCAAATAGAACATCTTGTGGTAACCCTGCACTCAACCAATTTACATATATTTTAAGGTTAAAATAACTTTTTTAAATTGGAACCCAAATTTTTATTGCAGAAATTGAAAGCTGGGAAAATATTGCATAATATAACCCTTTTAAAAAGCTAAGGGGGACAAATGTTATCAAGGTAAAGTTTGAAGGTTAATTATCCAGTACGGAATGTCTTTAATTTAAAAAGTAAGCAATAGAAGAACAACTTATAACGTATGTCATAATATTACTCTACAAATTTTTTACTCGTTTATACAATATTTTTAGAATACTTTAATGTTTTATATACTACTGGAAGGAAAAAAAATTGACTATTAGAAGAAACTAAAGTACTCTCCATTTTTTAAATCCTACATATCTATAGATGTTTTTAATCATGAAATTTCGAAATTTTACTGCATTTTACAAAAAATATCTCAAGAAGTTATTAATTTAATAGAATCAAAATCAAATAAATTTTACTCTGAATAAGAAAGTACATATTGAAGATGAAAAAGACATAAAATAAATAATTAATGAGATTAAAATAAAGATAAACTCAAATATAGATAATAATTTAAATAATAATGATGATTTGAAATACAACAAAATGAAGCCATTAAGAAATAGTTCAGATGATAATAACACATTATCTTTAAATACAACTAATAACTAAAAAATGATGTCTCTTTGATAAAAAAATATGGTATCCGACCTAAAGTAAATAAAGAAAAACAAATTACTAATTTTGAAAATAGTTTACGCGGACAAGATGATGCGAAAATAAAGAATGGTAAAGTGAAAACACTAACTAATGTTTAAGCAGATAATGTCATCGTTTATTTAAAAAAAAATAATGCTATAAATAATATCTCTTTAAGGAAAAAGGGTAAGATACTTGTTTTATGCGTTGAATATGGCACATTTATTTGCAATAGTATTCGCAAACATACTAAATTACAGAATTTTAAAATACAATTTATTATAAAACCTGAAGATAATTTTAAAAATAAATATAATAAATGATATGGAATTAATTACAAAAAAATAGTATAATGATTAGGTTTTTACATTTGCAGAATATAATGAATTCAAAAGGTTTAATTATCCCAGGGCTAGTGAGATTATAAGCAAGTTGAAGTTATTTTTTTATTTATATCATGTCTTTAAAAAAGAATAATCGTGATAAAATACCTTTATTTAACCGTAATCTATAAAATTCTTTATATAATATAGATAGAGGTTTTGCGGTTTCTATATCATTCTTGAATATTGATGAATTTTTGCATAAAAACAAAGCAATTTGTTGAAAAGATTGTTTATAATAATATTTTTAACAAAAATAATTTTAGGACACTTATATTTGTTAAAAGTCAGTTTGACGGAATTATTGTAAATAATTCTACATACACCTAAGAATTCTAATATTTTTTAGGCAAAACACCACAAAATTTATGTTATCTATGATACTTTTAAATGTTCAGTCCATATGAAATAAAATGGATGAATTGTTTATACTTATGGAAAATAATAATTTTCCAGATTTATTTCTTGTAACTGAACATTAGTTCAAATATTATGAACCAATTTATTTACAAAATTACACAGTGATATTCAATTTTTCTAAAAAACCAGCCGACACGTGCCCACTTCGTTGACCGTTAATTATATTTTTCTTTAAACTTTTTGTTTAATTATAATGAAATATAGCATATAGCATTTCTGAATAGTGTAGCTTTTTGATTATGAAATAATTTTCATGATCGGTTCAGTATTTTCGAAAATTAGAATTTACAAACAAACAAAGTTACCAACTTTACCTCTTTCTTTATAATATTAGTATATATTGATATACATATGTCATTATTTTTTTCTGAAATTTTTGTGTAATCATTATAAAATATGGCTTATAGCACTTCTGAATAGTATAGTTTTCTAATTTTGAAAGAGTTTTTATGATTGGTGCAGTATTTCCAAAGATTAGTCCCTACAAAGTTATAGTTTATCCAAGATAGCCGACCAGTTGGGCGTTAATATCTAAACTTTTTGTTTAATCATAGTAAAATATAGTCTCTAACACTCCTGAATAGTGTAGCTTTCTGATTGTGAATGATTTTTTATGATCGGTTCAGCATTTCCGAAGATTAGCGGCTACAAACACAAACAAACAAAGTTACAAACTTTACCTCTTTACAATATAAGTATAGATGATTTTTCGAAAAAATCAGATTTTATTAATTTTAACAAACTTGATCATTTATTGATTGAAACAGAATTTTAATTTTCAATATTTTCTCAAAAAAATAATTTATTTATTATCCGTTTAAATCGACCTCATTTAGCTAATATTAAAAGTTTTTTCATTAATCTTCAAATTCTATTATCAGGACTTCCTTAATTATCTTCTTATATTTTAACTGGTGATTTTAATATCAATTACTTGGCTAATAATAATTAACAATCATTTAATTTTAAAAAATTATTGCATTCATTTAATTTAACCACGAGTATTAATTTTCCTACCAGATTCTCTCAATATTCTCATTTTACTATTGACTTTATTTGTTTAAATATTATAATATCTTGTAAAAAAATCAATTCTAGTTTATCAGATCATAATAGGTATTTTTGTACCAAGGGCGTAAAATAGCACTTACGCCCGCGGCTGAAAGTTGGCTCCGCGAGGGCAACAATCAGCTGCGGGCGTAAAATTGCTTTACGCCAGAGGTGCAAACAATATTTTTGTAGGACTAAAATTAATATACAAGCATTCTCTGTAGTAAGGAGAAAATTTATTAGCTTTTAATGTTTAAAATTGTAATCAGTATATTTTTAACATACAGTGGCGGCAAACTAATTGGAAACGATACTTAAAAAACAATTTAATAATTTTTATACACAAATGTCTACGAGAAATTTCAAATTTTATTACAATGATACTTTCATTTGTGTAGTATCATTGTAATAAAATTTAAAATTTCTCGTATACATTTCTGTATAAAAATTATTAAATTGTTTTTAAGTATCGTTTCCAATTAGTTTGCCGCCACTGTAGGTTAAATTAAATAGTTTTTTACAAAACAAATAAGGCATTATTTAATTTTATTATTCTTTAATAAATTAATTAATGCGGGCGTTTTGATACTTTTTGCCCTAGGGCGTTAAAGTGCAATTTTACGCCCTCAAATGGGGGCGTAAAATTGTATTTTAACGCCCGGTTGTACAAAAAACTATTTATTGGAAGTTTAATTATAAAAAAAACAATAGTAAAAAAATTAAAGTTAGAATTTACTCTAAAAACAATTACAATAAATTTTAAAATGTTATATATCATATTTTATAATAATTGGAATAATATTGTTTATATGGCTGATCCACTGAAAGCTTTTCATTCTATAGTTCTAAAATTATGTGAAGCATTTCCCATAAAAATAAAAAAAAGTTCAAAAATAATTGGATTACAAAAGGAATAAGTACTAAATATATGAGGTCCTTAGTCCTTACATTACATAAGAAAGTTTACTGTTATAGATAGTCCTTTTATTGCTTATTTTAACAAATACCCTAACATCTATAGAAAAATACCAAAAATAGCAAAAAAAACTATGAAAATTGAATAACTACGTCATCTAATCCTGAAAAAGAATGTTGGTCTATTATTAATAACCTTCGTGAAAAAACAACATACCATCACTAAATTCGTTCTATTGCTTTGTAGCCTCATATTTATCTAAAAATATTTTTTGTAATATTAATCCACTTAGTTATGTGGAAAACATTGTTGTTAATAAAACCTTTTTTAGTCCAACTAATGTAGAAAAGATTTTTTGCTATTTATTGAAATCAAAAACAAATCATCTTTTGGTTGGGATAACTTGTCAATTAAAACATTTTCTAAACTTTCCATCTCAGCTTTACAAACATTGGCTGATGCAATATTTTTTCTTTTTTAAATAGTATATTTCCAAAATGTCCAAAAGCTTCTGTAATAATACCAATTTATAAAGGGGGAATTATGATGCACATTAATGTCAGACCAATTAGTCTATTACCTGCTTTTTCTAAAATAATTGAAAAAATTGTCAAAAATAAAATAATTTTCTTTATTCGAAAACATAAGATTTTAAACTTAAAACAATTTGGATTAAAAAAAAATAAATGTTTTATGCCGGCAAAGTATATGTTATATGCTATAAAACAAATTACATGGATGTGGTTAACAAGAGGACAAAGGGACCAAAAATTTAATTTTTCGAAGAAAGTCGTTCTTAATAAAAAAAAATTGCTTGCAGAAAAAATATGATTCACGAAGAGAAAATGTTGATTTTGTATACAGGGTTCGCAAAAACTTAAAAAACATGATTTTTATTCAAGAGAAAACTGCTTTAATTTTTTATTTTTAGAGAAAATATATATGTTTTTAGAATAATATTTTGAATGGCTTTATTAATGTTACAGGGGTATCAAAAAGTTCTATGAAACTGATTTGGAGTTATCAAAAATTATTTATTTTATATTTTTATAATAAAATGACCTAAAATACTTCAATAATTTACTTTTCAAACACCTGCTTTCTCCAAATTTATACACAACACAATTTTTTAATCTGATCAAGGCGTCTCCGCCAAATTATGAAGTTTAATTAAATCTTGTATTATTGTTTTTATCGATTGCAAACATAATTCTAAATTAATTTTTCCAATGACATTTTGCTTAAAAATAAAAAAAAACAAGGTATTTTACTCTTGATGAAAAATCATGATTATTAAGTTTTTTCGAACCCTGTATACAAAATTAACATTTTTTCTTCGAGAATCCTGTTTTTTGTCAAGCAAAATTTTTTATGAAGACTGACTTTTTTCGAAAAATTAAATTTTTGGTTTATTTGTTCTCTTATTAACCCCATCCGTGGACAGTCTGTATATTAAATTTTCAGGTATGTAAA
This sequence comes from Listronotus bonariensis, assembly GCA_014170235.1. Lineage (NCBI taxonomy): Eukaryota > Metazoa > Arthropoda > Insecta > Coleoptera > Curculionidae > Listronotus > Listronotus bonariensis. The sequence continues at coordinate 20,038 of JACEGR010000708.1, read as the reverse complement.
ATTGTTTTTCTATATATCTATATACAGAGTGTAATTTAATTGATGGCTGAAAATGCAAGGTATGATCCCTAAGCCTATTTTAGGAAGAAAAGTTTATATAAACATATGTCCTAAACGTCTTAACTTCTGAGATACAGGGTGTTAAAATTTTCAAAAAAAAAAAAACAAAAAATTTCGAAAACACTTATTATAGTAAAAACTGTTATACTGGATATAAACCTTATTTAAATAAGTACCTATTTATTATTTTTGTTACATATTTCATAACTTAAAATTATAAAACCTAAATATTAAAAGAAAAAGCACGGCCCACCGTTTCTCACTCACGCTGGCCGCTGACGCCCAACGCTCGTTTATCGTGGCGAAGACCTAAGGCCTCGGGTACGATAACCAGCGGGAGCGTCGGGAGGCTGATTTAAAAGAAACAAGTTCTTTTATTCTCGCATAAAGATCAAAGATAGCGCTCGCACATTTCCCGCTCAACGCTGGCCGCTGAAGCTTAGTATCGTGTCTGAGGTCTAAATCATTCTATTCTTTTACAAAAACTTCAAATATATGGATTTCGTGGTACGCCTTTAAACTGGTTCAAATTATATTTTTCAAAAGGATCACAAACTGTACGATTAAATAATATTAAATCCAAAAGTAAATTCATAAATTGTGGTGTTCCTTAAGGTTCTGTACTTGGACCTTTGTTATTTTTGTTATATATAAATGATGTAACTTTAATTGATATAAAAGGCTAATTTACTATATTTGCTAACGACACCACTACTTTATGGAACAACAAAAATAAAATGTATATACGAATCAATTAATAATGATATTTTAAAAATTGCTTACTTTTAATATAAATAAAACTAATATCCTTACATTTTAATGTGAACTTAATAACATATCCCGGGTGACAGAGGATGTTGTTACCCCTTAATTTTTTTTTTTTAGTTTTTAAGAGAAACTAATTAAAAATTTACAGTATTATTATAGCATAAATTCACATTTCTCTCAAAATAGACCTCAAAATCATAACCACCATAAATTTTCTTAGTTTAAATAAAAGTAACTCCCTTCTTTTCTATATTGGTATTTTGTGTGAAATTCTCTTTTCAATGATATATCATACTAGCCCGATTAACTTATACTTTTACCTCGGAATCTTACGGAATAAGCTAAATATCTGTACATACCTTTATTTTGGTTAAAAAAATACTCTCCTAAAAATCCCATATGATATCGTGTATGAACTCGAAATATGACAGGTCAAATGTCAAAAAATCAGTTTTTTGTGAATATCTCGTTTCCTTTAATTTTAATTGCATTTATAATTATTATAAAAGTTGTAGAACACAAAATTCTTTACAAATCTGATTCCAAGCATTTTTTGTCATACCAACGAATCCGTTAATAGAGGGCGCAGTGTGTCATCAATCGTGATATGTAGCAAATACTTAACTAAAAGATGACATATTAGACTAAAAATTACAACTGATTGCGTGCTAAGGTATGTACAGTAGTGGAAAAAAGTATGGAAACTTTTTAAGATTACGATTATTTTTGTTTCTGCAATATTATTTCCGCATACACATATTTAGAATATAAATTGACGTAGTATTATTTTTTTAGAAAATTCTTTTTGTTAGGATTCTTGTTTTTAAATAATAAGAAATTTTCAAAAAACAGTTGGAAAAAAGTATGGAAACTTTTATTATTTCATAAAAAAAATGTTACAAACATATGATTGACACTTTTTAGTATTTTGTAGAATACCCTTTAGCATCTAAGACTGCCTGGCACCTTTTAGGCATAGAGTCAACCAATTTTTGAAGTGTCTCTACAGGAATTTGGGACCACTCTGATTTAATAATATTAAACAGTTGTTGTTGATTTTTGATATTAGAATGAATTCGAATACGGCGATCTAAGACGTCCCAAAGATGTTCAATAGGATTTAAGTCTGGGGATTGAGATGGCCATTCAAGTACAGTTATGTTTTTCTCACCAAACCAATCTTTTACTAACTTAGATTAATGTTTTGGCTCATTGTCCTGTTGAAAAATCCATCGCAATGGCATATCTTCTTCTGCAAATGGTAACATTGTATTTTCCAATATCTCTTTGTATTGAAATCGGTCCATTTTACCCTGCACTTGAATGATTGGTCCTGTCCCAGATCGAGAAAAATATCCCCAGACCATTATGTTCCCTCCTCCAAGCTTCACAGTAGGAATTTGGTACTTTGCTTTGAATCTTGCGCCAGCCGGTCTTCTTATATATCGTCTGCCATCAGATCCAAATAGTGAAAATTTACTTTCGTCACTCCACAGAACGGTATTCCATTTTTCTTGAGACCAATAAATGTGAGCTCTAGCAAATTCCATTCCAGCCTTTCTATTTTTTTTTGGACAAAAGCGGCTTTTTAACAGCGACTCTTCCATAAAGCCCTCCATCAAGTAGACGGTTTCTTACGGTTCTACTTGTCACGTTAACACCAAATTGCTCAGAGATTTCAGTGGTAATTTGACTGGAAGTTTTTCTGGAATCAAGTTTTGAGATCCTTAAAATAGTTTTATCAATTCGGGAAGTAGTTTTACGAGGTCTTCCCGACTTCGGTGCAGTTCTTACATCACCACGACTTTCATATTTTTGTATTATTTTCGTTACCGCACTTTTAGTAATATTTAGAGATTTTGCAATTTTTGATTTTTTTCTTCCCATTTTAAATAAGTCAACAATTTTTTGTTTAAAGTCATTTGAAAAATAACGGTGCCTTGGCATGATAAATTTAATAAATTAATACCGTACACGATATTTGCTCTGTAGAACTAAGACTAAATTTTTTAGAACCTAAAATATGAATAGTTTTCATATAAATTTCCAACCACAAATTCCTTATCACAAAAAAAAAACATAAACAAAATTTCTTTTTGAATTCCTAAACACGATAATATGTACTTCAGTGGCATTCCTACATTTTAGCAAACATTAAAAGGTTCCTGACAAATTTATTATTTAATTATACGAACAATCTTAAAAGTTTCCATACATTTTTCCACTACTGTACATACCATAAAGTGCTTTGCACTCTCTATTATCGGATCCGTTGATCTGACAAAAAATGCTTAGAATCAAATTTATAAAGAATTTTGTGTTCTACAACATTTATAATAAATACAAATGTAATTAAGAGTAAAAGAAACGAGATATTCACAAAAATCTTATTTTTTGACGTTTGACCTGTCATATTTCGAGTTTCTTACTCAATATCATAGGGTATTTTTAGGAGAGTATTTTTGTACCAAAATAAAGGTATGTACAAATATTCAGCTTATTCCGTAAAATTCCGAGATTGACCCTTTAATTTGACTAAGATGACTGGGGTATACAGGCTGTGTTTTTTCAAAATGGCGTTCTGAGAAGATTTTTAAAGTAAATCAAGTACCGCCATTATTTCTGCTTTAAATATATTTTTTGCTAAGTAAGCTGTGAAAATAGAAAAATGACCTACTTTACTTTTACAAATAGTGATATAATCTATTGTCTTTATTAAATTTACTAGATTTCGTAAATTTAGTTTTGAATGTATTTGTATTTAAAATTACATAACATCTTAAATGTTTGTAAATACCAATATTTTATTTTTTAATTCTACACTATAATCTCTTTCTAATGACATATCACAACAAATTGTTTATTTTTAAGGTGGCGGCCATAGATCATTTCTTAAAGAATTCCGTTATTCGGATGTCGTCAATAAATAATATATGGCCGCCATCTTAAAAAAAACAATATGTTGTAATATATCACTAGAGGGAGATTTTAGTGTAGAAATTAAAAATAAAATAAAAAAATGGTGTCTCCTTTTAAAATGATTGTAAAACTTTGAATGTTTTCTCATTAATTACATTCAAAACTAAAATTAGGAGACCTAAGTAATTTATTAAAGAAAATAAAATATATCACTAGCTATGAAAGTAAAATAGGTCATTCCATTTTCACAGCCTAGGTACTTAGCAAAAAATATATTCAAAGCAGGAATAATGGCGGTACTTGACTTTCTTTAAAACTCTTCTTTGGCCGCCATTTTAAAAAGAAACACCCTATATGATATATCATTAAAAAAAATTCATAAAGAATACAAATATACGTACAGGAAAAAAAGTAGGTACTTCTATTTAAAACAGGAAAAAAGATGATACTACCGGATAAACCGGAAGTGATTTTGAGGTCATGATAATGGCAAAAAATGTTAATTTATGCTATAATACTGTAAATTTTTTATAAGCCTCTCTTGAAAACTACAAACAAATTTGGGAGGGGGGTATTAATATCCTGTGTCCGCCGGTATATGAATAATGAAATTGTTAAATATTCTCCATGTACTCAATTTCAAGGTCTTTTTGCCGATGTTAAACTAAATCTCAAAGATCATGTAAAAAAATTATATAATAAAGTAGCATCTAATTGTTATGCTATTAAAATAATCTCTAAAGAATTAAAAGAATTTTCAGTTTTAAAATATTTTTTTTTGCCTTTATTGACTCTATGGAATTTTTATTGGGGAAACTCGTATTAACATTTAATAAATTCAGTATTTGTATTACAAAAAAGAGCAGCTAGATATATTTGCAAAGCTAATACAAAAGATTCGTGTAAACCATTGTTTAGGTCAAAGAAAATTTTAACTCTTACCGCTATTTACATTTTAGAAACAATATGTTAATTATTTAAAAGAAAAAATAAAAAGTACTAATAATGCTTTAACTTCGAATTCATATTTTACCCACTGATAATAAAAAAAAATCAAACTCTCTGTTAAATACTTGTTATTAAAAAAAGCGAATTATGTATTAACAGAATACTTCGATGATAATTTTAATTAGTCGTACCATTACAAAACGTCAATTATCAGGACAACTAATCGCACGGTATATTCCGGATGGAGCCTCCGGGATTCGCTAAGAAGATCTTGATATTTGGCTCATTTCTCACGTTCTTTTATATCGATGATAGTTTCCGCTGTGGCAGAGAACTGTATTACATACATGGTGTGATTTGTCTTATCAAGAAGAACAATGTCGGGTTTATTCGCTTGAATTTGATGCGTGGTTGGGAACGCATATTTCCAGTATATGCGACAGTTATCATTTTCCAATACTGCCTCAATGTCACCGCGAGCCAATGGCAGATTTGCTGTTTCATCGATGCCGTAGTAATGCCTAAGGTGATAATAAAGTACCCGGAGAGCTTCATTATGCCGATGGATGTAGCTATTGACAGCATGCACAGACAAGCTGACAATAAGTGCATAAGGGCTTCGGTAGACCAATGTGTTCATTACCCCATCTTGGCATGCTAGTAAGAAACCCTCGGTCTCAGACTTAAGCTCGGCGGATTTTAAAAACTCAAACGTAAGCTTTCGAGATAGATCGAGTCTATCGATGTTTCTGTAAAAGACTCCATGCTGCGGCTTATTAATGTAATCTTCTAAGAGCATTCGTTGTTCGGCTCTTTTAACTGCAGCTGTTTCAGCACTAGACTCCTGTCTTATAAGTGTTTGGTCGTCATTAGAATCTATTTCAAATCTGAGACCGAATTTCTCTGCGGCACGCTCGGCTACCTTGAACAAAAATGTTCTCTTACTAATTGCTTCAGTGGCTCTGGGCTTTTAGCAACCTCACAAACAAAACTCAAAACCAAAAGATCATGCATACACTCCAAGCTTAAAAGGCCGCGACCTCCCTGATGGCGTGGGAGGTCGCGCAGTTCACGCAACTCTTCTCGCGTCCACTTAACTACTCCCAACGAATAAAGCAATACTGGAACTGCTAGCATGTTAGTTGCAGCAACCTTATTCAATCCATCCACAGTTCGGACTTCCATATTTTCCTTAAGCTTTGCCTGTAATTGCTTCTTAGCTCGGTCTTTACAGCTCTAACATCTTGAGTACGATTTTGGTCGATACCTAAATATCGATACGTTTCGTTGTTTCGTAGCGGGCGGAGAATCAAGCTGTCAGCAAGTTAATCAGCCTCCAAATCGTTACCATATCGGCCCTTAACCAGCCTAAGTTTTGCACATTTGTCAAGTCCGAACTCCATGCCAACATCTTTGGTATATTCGTGAATTACTTTAAGAGACTGTTGTAGATCTCGCTCACTAGTTGCATAGAGTTTCAGGTCATCCATATAAAACTGTAAAATACTCTACTTATGAGCGGCAAGTTTTACAGAGCAATGACACCTTTAATCTTGTGGGCGTCACATTTGAAAGTAACCTTAACTGGCATAAACACATTGTATCTACAGCCACGGCAGCTTCAAAAAGCTTGGATTTCTTTTTCGAGCCAAAAGTATGTTTCCCCTTCTAATTTATACACTTTATATGTGTCCCAAATCCGTCCCTTGGAATATTATTCTCATATCTGGGGCATCGCGTCCCCCACAACCCTAAGCATTCTTAATTCTATTCAAAGAAGAGTTATTCGTCTCATTACCGATCCTTCACTTACAGAAAGGCTTCCTTCTCTTGCCCATCGTCGGGCTGTGGGGAATTTATCGCTTTTTTTAGGCACTTCCACGGCTTTTGCTTTGAAGAATTGTCCAGTATAGTTCTTCCACTCACGGTTCCCAACAGAGGAACTCGTGGTTCCGCGCGTATGCATCCCTATACGGTCCAACTGGACAGGCCCCAAACTGCCCATTTTGTTCGTTCTTTTATCCGTAGATTTCTAGAATGTGGAACCTGCTACCCGCGGATGTCTTTCCTTCCCCTCCAAATCTTCAAGTATTTAAGTCCCGTGTCAACAAACTCCCTCTTACCTCGCTTAAGACACCCACGGTACGTTAGTGTTTAGACTTTTAGCCTTCGTGGGTTGTCCAAAGATAAAAAAACAGATGGGTTACCTTACATTCCCTTCTTCCAGGTGGTCCACAGCAATACCTCCGAGTCTTTCGAAGAGACACGGACACGGGAAGCAGCGATATACAAAACAATAAAAGACTTAGTGAGTGGCCCTGAAATACGCTCCGTTTAAATGTAATGGGGTCAGTAATGATTTTTTGTGCTCCGGATGTTATAAAGAATTTAGATTTCCAGAGCGGCATCAGCTGTTTGATGCAACGAATTAGGTTAGAAGGAACCTTGAGACCTTTAAGCAGATGCAATAGTAATTTATGCGATGTTGTATCAAAAGCTTTTTTGTAATAAATCCATGCCATACTAAGGTTGCGTTTGTATTGGATTGAGTCTTGTGTGATGCATCTATCGATGAAGAGATTTTCCTTGCCACCATTGATTCCTCCTTTTCTTGCTCGCTGCTCCCCTATATAAGAAAAAATAGAATCTATTGCATTTAGTATTCTAGAATACAAAATTCTAGTAAAAGCCTTATAGCTGGTATTAGGCAGGTGATCGGTCTATAGAATTTTTGCTGTGTTAGATCTCCCTTTTTGTTATTAATATAGTTCGACCTTCTACAAACCATTCAGGAATTGGTGTGTCTCCATTAAGCTAGCAATCAAAGATTTTGGCTAAATGCGGATGTGTACTGAGGAATTTCTTCCACCAGTAGTTATTAACCCCATCCGGACCCGGTGCAGAATAATTTCCATCTAGGGCTCTTTTCACCTCCTCTGTCGTGATTGGTGGGCTTTCATGCTGGTCAAGTTCTTTGTCGACACAATAGGCGCTAAAGGTATTTAAAGCAGGAGTGTCCCGTCGTAACGACTTCGAGTCCTCGTAAACATCATTCCAGAACTGTTCCACATTTGCTTGTGGCGGATTATCAACCGTTGGTGCTGGGTCTGCGAGAAAGCTAGAAGGTTTAGTCACAAATTTATTTGTATCTCTTAGCCCTCCAGCCGTTTTCTTTAAGCTGTTGTTAATAACAATTATATATTATATTGTACGCATTCTAAGCAACGCTGTTTGATGACCTGAAGTGTGATTCTCTTAAATGTATGGTGTTCTTGGCGGAGCCCGGTTTTATTGAGTGTGCACCATCTTAATATTTATAGATATTTAAATTATTTATTGTTTGTACTTTCTGTAGAATGGTACAATTTTTTTGTAAATTTAGTGTGCTTCATTTATAAATTTATTTTTGTAAATTTTGAATATTTATTAAATAAAAATGTGAATTTAAATTTGAATTTAAACACATGCATAAACTGTCTTTTTTTACTTATGGAATTGCCGCATTCGCGTAATGGCTCGTGCTGTCAAACTTTCTATTCCTAAAAATATTACTTTATGCACTTGTTACATAAATTCCTATTAAAACGTATTTTTGTTTTTTTTTCTATTTCCAGTTGCAAAACAATTTTAAGATAAAACGTTTTTTTTCCAAATATCTAATAAGCTATAATTTTTTCGAAAGACACAAAACGTAGTTTAAACTAAGCATTAAAAACTAGAAATTCTTTGTCACATTTGACCATCTCAGTAGCTGCAGCGGTTTCTGATATCCCTTTACTAAACATCGAAAAAACTCACCCTATATGTTTTATTGGGCCATTGGAAATAATGTTGAATAACTTAAAACACGTCATTTTTTCCCGAATAAAAATTTGTATCCTGATTGTGGACATGATCCTGTAGGTAAAAAGTCAGCCGCCAGTATGTTGGGGAAAAACTGGTCAGCTGATAAATTTTAATAGGCAATTGATTCTTCCTATTGGCTCCTACGTTACACCTTCTAGGCTATTAATTATGCACAAAAAAGAGGGTAAACAGGAACTACAACGTTAAAAAGATTTTATTGTTTAATATGGGTGGCATCCTCCAAATGTTTTAAAACTATCTAAATTAGTATTAAAGTTATTATAAAAAACAATGAATATATTTTTAAAATTTTTACCACCCTATAGTTCAAAAACTAAGACGTTTAGGAAAATATTTTTTTATATATATTTTTTAATAATCCTGTTTAATAAATAAATGGATTTTAAATAAGTACGTTTAATTATCATTTTTTTGTAAAAATATATATTTTTTTTAAGATTACGTTAAAAATAATTTTTAAACATTTTTTTTACAGTTTTTAATAATGTGTATTTTGATTTATATTTTATAAAAATCTCTTTAATACATAATAAGTTACAAAATTTTTAATTTTTTAAAATTATTATGATGTATAATTAAATTATTTGTTTTTATAAGCTTAACTTATGTATACATTGTGTCCCAAATTGGTCCTACATGTATTGATAACTCGGGAACCATTAGAGCTACAGTGTTGGTTAAATTAAAAGTTTTAGACAATTTAATTTTAAAATTATTTCTGCTTTCAGATGCATGATGTATTTATCTTTTATGGTTTTTGAGATTGAATTAGGAAAAACCAAAATGGTGCATTTTTAAGTTTTGCCTGTAGCTCGCAATCTACAAATTTTACGGTTTTAAGATTACTACAATATTAGAACACTTATTTAATTTTAGGAAAAATTTAATTAAACTAAAAATATTATAATACAACATTATTTGTCGGCGGGACCTCGGGACAAACCTCCAGAAAGCGGGACTGTCCCGGCGAAATCGGACGTGTGGTTTCTTTAGCCATATTTGATTTTTACATTTTTGAAAAAAGCTCTTCAAGAGCTTTTCATTGATGTGTCGCAAGTCTAGGTTAAATATAAGATGCGTAACATTTGTTTTTTATGAACGGCGGCCATTACGCTGTCTAGTCTAAGCCTGCTATCAAATAAACAAAAAAATATCGTTTTAAGAGCTCTGGCAATCTGAAAACCTAGACTTGTATACATCAATTAAAAGCTCTTGAAGAGCTCTTTTTAAAAATATAAAAATCCAATAGGGCGTCCGTATAAAAATCCAAAGATTGGGTAAATATCTCAAAAACAAATAAAGTTAGAATAATATTTTTACTTAAATTAAATTCTTTTAAAAGTGTTCTAATATTGTAGTAATATTGAAACCGTAAAATTGGTAGTTTGCGAGCTACAGGCACAAGTTAAAAACGCTCCATTTGGTTTTAATGTGATCAATTACAGGTTTTGAGAGGGTATGTCGATGTTGCAGATATTCAGTTTTGTTTTTATTTTTAAAGGGACCTAATCAAGACGACTGTAAAAAGTCTTGATCAGAAGAAAGTTTGTATCAAGTTAATTTTGCTGAATTTTATTTAGTTTTTTTATTGAGAGAAAACTTTTTTTTGTTCAGATTTTTTTCTATTTCTAAATAAAGTTGAAAAATAAAAGTTGATTTTTAAATATTTTCGCAATTTTTGTACTCTACCCTCAAATCCCGAGACTATCCCGGGCTTGTCTGCATATTACATCAATGTGCAATATTTGCACATAGTAAGCTTATTAAAAATTATGTTTATTACCATATTTTAAAAACTAATAAAGATAGACTATCAAATGTGGCATCTTTGTAACGCTCTTTAAAACATTTTTTTTGTTATCTTTGTGTCATCCCATAAAGGCTTATGCCTAAATACCAGTGAGTGTCGGGTTATTAGATGTTTAACCCTTCTTTTCCCCTGTTAGGTCAACGTTGTACAAGCACTGAAACATGCAACAATATATCTCCCAAGAGATAATAGCATTTTGATGACAAATATGGATACTACAGAATGAAACCAACAAAACAGTGTTTTAATTTGTTTTATACGTTAAAATAATGAAAATTAAAAAATTATTCTACAGATTTGAATGGCCATATTTCTAGACTATTAAAAATAGATATATTAAATGTAGTATTTTTTAAAGCTTGTTGAAAAATCTTTTTAATGATAATATAATGCACAGGGAGTTCAATTAAAAAAATCATACTTTTTGTGGTAGCTTGTATATTTAAAGGGACAATAAATATTTGATTACTGATTCAAAAACTACAGAATTAACTGGACAAACTGATATAATTATTTATTTTGTATGATAAAAAATAAAAAAGCTAAGGGGGATGTAAATTTATAACTTGACACAGTACATTAAACATTTATGTATGTATGTGTAAAAATCAAAAGAAAACAAATGTGTTATTGTTGTACCTAAAAAAATTAAACATATTTTTCAACGATATTACAAGTTGAACTGTTACTCTATTGTACCATAAGGGACAACAATACATTGTCAAGGATTGATCTAAGGTAATTTGGCCAAAATTTAAGATAAACTCTTACGTATTTTTAATGGTGAAATGTTTAATAAATTAATAAATAAAAAAATTAAACTTACTTCTGCAAGTGGTTCATTTAAATCAATGGTGGTTTCAATCCTAAATTTGGGCAACTTCACAACTACTTCAGGTTTATACATGTTATCAGTTACTTTAGATAAATCAGTGTCAGCAAGTTTTTTTCAAGTTCAGCAATCCCATTTCTCTTATTGGGAAGAATAACAATTAAACTGACATCAGGGTTTGAGTATGGTAGTTCTAAAACTTTAGCATCCAAACTTTCATCTTCCTTATAAAAATATTTTCCCTTGTTGGACATCATTTGTACGTCAATAGAGTCGTTGTCATTAAGGTAGAATTTATCAGTTTGAGTTCGCTGGGGATCAAACTTGGATGCCCAGTTTCCTTTAAAATAAATCGCATTTACTAGAACCAATCTGGTTGAAGCATCGACATCGCCGGGTTGAATAAGATCCTTAATTTTATTATTGGTTTTTTTTCTACCCAACCATTGATGTTACTTGCAGCGTTAGCTGAATCTCCAAAGTTAACTGATTCAACCTCGGACAAAAACTTTTTTGTGTAACATCTTTAAATACTTGCTTTAAAGAAAAATCACTCATGACATAAATCTTGTTGGCCATTAGAAGTTGAACATCTGGAACATTATTAAGATGACCAAGAACATCCTTGTAACCTTCGGCTGCTAAATTTGAATTATTGACATTTAATGCCTTTGTAAAAGCCTCGTGAGTTGATCCTTTTGCTCCCTGGTATGCCATTGCTAGCACTGCATGCGCACTGATTGGTGAGAAGAATACATTGCCTTCTTTTTTAGAGAGAATGTTGTACAGTTGTTTTGTAAAAAGGCCATTCCCTTGAACAACGGCTTGCAATTCCTGTTTTCCTGCCATAGCTGGGTAGGTTATCGACAAAAGGGCGGTAAAGAAAAACAAAACACCTGCAACAAAAATATTTCATATATTATCATCAACTCCATCCATCTGAATATAAATAATTTTTTGTTTTTGTCAAACAGTCCTTTCTGCAAGTAGACAGCTTAAAACAACTAAGCTTATAGATGTAGATACACCGGAAATAAAAAGGTATTTGTATGACTATACTTAAAAAACCATTTAAGATATAGACATATCAAATTAGTCCTTTTTTAACAATTTTAAAAACATTTTAAATGGTGATAAATATATAGGGTGTTCTATTTAAAAAAAATCATACTTATTGTTGCACCTTCTGTAGCTTAAGAGATAAGAAAAATAAAAAAGATTAGGAGAGAGGTGTAAATCTATAACTTGACCGCCGGTATACCTTAATTTGTTTAAACTTATTTGATTGATTGTTTGTGCTTTAAATAAGTATTTTAATGTATGTACTTTTGATCCAGTTGTAGCCATATTCATTAAGATTATTATTTAATATGGTACTTGCAAAAAGTTTAATAGAATCAGGTTTATACAGGGAGAAGCAAAATGTTACATTTTGACCCGAAGTTTTGATGGAATTACGGAATAATTCAACGTCACAATTTTTGCCAATGTACTCGATTTTAAAGCCCCATCTTTCTTTAACATTTTTTTTTTAATTCGTAATAATATTTTTATTCTAAACGGAAATACAAATTTTTAAAGACTTACTTACTTACTTAATGTAATTTATTGGACCATTAAATACAGAACATACATAACAGTACAAACGGCTATCGACCTAGGTTCTTCAGCCTTTGATTAAAATAATATGCTACATACATTTAAAATTTTTATGATAAAAATACAAACAATTGTCTATAGGAAAAAAAACATTGACAATAAGACAAACAGCGACGCTTGACTTATTATTATTAATTTAATTAAACAATTATTACGACCAAAATTATGTAACTGTTCCCAAACAGTTATTCTAGGATGTCTTGCTCTTGGAGGTGCATTGAGAATTCTGTTAAAGCGTGAGATGAGGTTATTTTGTGCTTCCTTTAAAGTAAATTTGTTTCTTCGATGGGCTCTACCTGGCACAGCTGGTAAAGAAGTTCGTTAGGCGTTGTGCAGAGGATTGTTGGGATGCCGTATCTTTGTAATTTTCCTCAAAGCAGTAGTTTCACGGAATTGGTATTTTTATGGCAGGAGCTTTACAGTTAAGAAAAAGTGGGAGGCCATACTCCATTATGGGTCGACATATTAGTTTGTACGTAAATATTTTAACTGCTGTTTCTGTATTTATGCTTTAGACGTCTACGACATTTTTGAAGAAAAACATAATGATAGTCTAGATATGCCATATTACGAAAGTCTTTTGGAAACTTAAGATTTGTGTGGCCATATTACCGAAACTAATAAAGATATATATCATATGTAGTATTTTTAAACATTTTTAAAAGAACTTTTTACTGGGGATATAAGATAAAGGATGTTTTATTTAAACAATGCATACTTTTTGTCCTGGTCAAAAAATAAATATTTATTATCCACCAAAATCGAAAAAAAAACGAGAAGTAATTTAGGATTAAATTTTCATAATATTTTGTTTGTCCATTTTTTATTTGTCCAGAAATGTATACAATAAGTCTAGGTTTTGTTGTCTTTATAAGGAAGTACATTTTAAGCTTAAACTTTATTTTTAAATATTAATAACTATTTAAAAAAACCACTTGATTTAAATCATATCAGCCCTGTAGATTTTGATGCCAAAGCAATATTACTTTTAAATAAAAAAGTAAAACATTGATCACCCAAAATTTCCCGCAGACACAAACTAATAAAGTATTTGCAAAGTGAAGCTAACCATTAAAAAATATCAGAGAATATATAACGTCGCTACAACTGGTAAAGCAGTGTAACTTTTGTCAATAAAATTAACGCATACTAGTATTTGTAAAGTATTTGCAAAGTGAAGCTAACCATTAAAAATATTAGAGAATATATAACGTCGCTACAACTGGTAAAGCAGTGTAACTTTTGTCAATAAAATTAACGCATACTAAGATTAATTGCTTTGGCAAGAGATTTTTTGTTTTTTAACTTAAGTATTTTAAATAAGTTTTTATATAATTATAATTTAAATATACAACAAATAATATTTTTAATAGCTTTGAAACGAAAGCTTTACATTTGTTCCGTTATTTAAAAACAGTGACATCATGTGAGAGTAAAGCACCTATTATACAGGGTGGGCCAAACAGTCACATCCAAACTTTAAGGGCTAATTCTACACTAAAAAATGTGAAAAAACTTGATATAAAATTTGTCCTGAACGTCTTAGTTTTCAGGATTTTAAAATAAATTTAAAATTATTTTTTAATAACTATTATACCAATTGAGATATTTAAAAAAATAGGAGACGCCTTCTATACACCAAAACACACTTTTTGCATACCAGAAAAAATTAATGAAATAATTAATTAATTATTACCAGTGTCGTCCATGGGGGTTTAAGGTTAATATTTTTAATAAAAAAATGGTACGCCACTGCATTTTTCTAAAATAAAAATAATAAAAATTCTCATAGGGTTTAAAACAAATTTGATCTCGACTTTTTTTATTTGATGCACGGTTTTTGCGTAAATAAATGAAAACCATTTTTTGGCATGATCAAATCCCTATTTAATTAAAGAATAAAATATCAAAGGTAATTTTCACTGTGGAATTTGATATTATCCATACAAAATCACCGTGCCGAGTAATGGTTTTTATTTATTTACGCGAAAACCGAAAATATCTCAATTGGTATAAAAGTTATTATAAAAAAACAATAATTTTTTAAGATTTTTGACACCCTGTAGTTCAAGATCTAAGAAGTTTAGGACACATTTTTATATGTTTTTTCATATTTTTTAGTGTAGAAATAGCCCTTAAAGTTTGGACGTTATTGTTTGGCTCACCTTGTATGTAAATATCTTTCATCCCACAAAGTTGCTTGCTTGCTTCACTGGGTTTATGACTTTGCTGCAAGGCAATCGCCAATCCCACAAAGTTATTTAATAAATCTTATTAAAGATATGGTTATAGAGTAATAAAATAACTTAAACACCACGGTACATTAGCATTTAGACTTTCAGAAAAAATAAAACGAGTCTTGTAGCAGTTAAATATTTTGGCATTTACCGTCCTGGAAAGCACATTTTATAAACGAAAAACTAGGCAATAAAACAATACACAAAATAGTTATTGAAGATAATTAATTATGCTAGAGATAATTTTAAAAATATATCATGCAAGGTGGTGCAATACACAAAAAGTTTTGTGTATTGCACTACTTGTACCTGAAGTCACCGTTTTTATTAGGCTCTTCTCCAGAATAAAAAGTTTATTAAACATTTTAAGAAAATTAAAACTTTTATATACTATAAAGAACTATTCTATCCTTGCATAATATAAAAGTTAAGATTACTTAATTTTTTTTAATATTCCTATTCAATATTTATTTAAATTAGCTATCTTCTGTAAAATTAAATTTCCTAAAATTAAGTTTAAACCGTTTCTAAAAACTTATAGAGATTAAATTATAACTTTTTATAATTTAATTAATAACTTTTGCTTGATTTGAAAACTGTTTATTGGGATTATCTATATTTGTTGGACGATGTTGATAGAATGGTAGTATACTTTAATTAACATATTTTAAATTTATTTAATAAACATGGGCCGTTGAAGACAGCTAGTATTACAAAAGCACCAGCCCCTTGGCTTACTGATAATATTAAATTAATGATTAAATTAAAGCGCAAAGCCTTAACTAAGTATAAAAAGTATAAAACAGAGAAATCTAACGCGGAATATAAAGATATAAGAAACTACGTTAACATGGCTGTTTAATCTGAAAAGAAAGCTTTTCTTCGGCAGTCATTTCGAACGGATCCTAAAAATTTTTGGCGCGTTCTCAGAAATTTAAATGTCTACTCAGGGAATTCTCAAACCCCATTTTTTAAGCGCTGTAACGGCGGACGATTTTAATAATTATTTTCATAGCAATATTCCACAGGTTGAACTAGATAATGAAAACTTTATTAACACACATTACAAAAATAAACGCTATAACACCGTTTCAAATTCCCCAGATTTCACATTTACCCCTGTTACATAGAGGCAGTGGAGAAAATAATAAATGGAATCAAATCAAATGCCACAGGCCCTAATGGTATAAATATGAAAATGTTTGCATATGTCATTCCACATCTTTTACATCATATAACATTTATTATTAATAAGTGTCTCTCTTCTAAAAAATATCCAGAATGTTGGAAAAAGGCTAATGTAATTACCATTCCAAAAATTACGCAACCACAAGATTTGTCCGACTTTCGACCCATAAGCATTCTTTCAACCTTGTCTAAAATATTAGAAAAGATTGTCGATAAACAGTTGGGTGATTATATTACGACAAGAACATCTCACCGTGTACACAATCTGGATTTAAAGATTATCATAGTACAAATGCTGCTCTCCTAACTATAACCGATGACTTATTTCGTGCGGATGACTTACGACAGAATACTTGCTTAATACTGCTTGATTATAGCAAAGCGTTTGACACTTTAAACCATAAACTTCTTTTTGTTAAACTTAAATATTTTGGGGTTGCAGATGATGTCTTACAGTTTTTTAAAAGTTATATAGGACCTTTAATGTTTTCTGTATCCCTCTCATCAATACGCTGACGACGCTCAACTGTACTACTCTTTTGCATTTTCTGAAGTTTCTAGCGGCTTTTAATAATATAAATTACTATTTAGAAGTTCTTAGCGATGTTTCTCAGAATCACGGTCTATTACTTAATGGGAATAAATCCCAATTTGTTGTTTTTGGTAAAAATAAGCTAGATCTAAATACCTCTTTTAATACCGTTAATTTAAAACCAGTGCGCACTTGTAAAAATCTCGGTTTAATTGTGAACGATAATTTACGTTTTGAGAACCATGTTTCATTATTAATCCAAAAATCATTCTTTAAACTTCGAATATTACACTGTAATAAAGACATTCTTGATACAGCAATTAAATTAACACTAACTAATTCATTGATTTTGTCTAATCTTTTTATTGTAGTGCTGTGTTCTGGCCAGCGCTACTTCAAAAAGATAAATTAAGCTGGCAATGTCTTTAAAACGCATGTCTCAGATTCTCCTATAATCTTCGCAAATTTGATCATATCTCTGCAACTTTTAATCATCGCGATGATTAAATCTGTTCATAAAATAATTTCTTTTGGGCAATCTGAATATTTATACAAAAACTAATTCGGGGATCAGATAGCCATTTTATCAACACGCGTCACCGAGGTCTATTTACTGTTCCCAAGCATAACACCGCTTTGTTTCAGCGTAGTTTTACTTACAACGCCATTAAATTGTACAATACGCTTCCCCGTCATTTTAAGCATACTTCATCTGCATCATTTAAACAAAAAATAAAATTATATTTATTTGAAATTTGAGACCGAACATAGGAAATCTCTTAGACTATTCACAACAGACCAAACATTACTTGTTTTTTCAATGCTAAAATGCCGTTTGTTTTGTTGCCATGATTAAAATACTAAACATGAAAACACAAACGTGTGTGACAAAGAAAACAAATCAAAATAATTTGCCTTTGTTTACAAATACCTCTGTGTTGGCAACACTGTAAATAATATAATGACGAAGTGCATTTCGATTGCCAGAGGTGTGCCATTCTAAGGCAATAATAAAATAAGTAAAAATAACACCAAATAAAATTGTTTTAGATAAACTTGTAAAACTTATCTAAATAAGATTTGGGTATGTATAATTTTACGTTTTATAACGTGGATATAAAAATATACCTCACATTCTCAAAAAAACTTCATTTTGTTTATAAGAATGTGGGGTTACTGATTATTTATGACATAGATATTGATGATTGTCTTATGTATTTATTTTTTAAATAGAAACTTCTTAAAGCCCAATTGGTCATTTAGATGACGTAAAGAAACATGAGCGAAAATTATCCCAGACATCGCCTAACCCTTTTTATACTGATAAATCCACTTTTATATGTGTTTATTTTTTTATTTTAAATAAAGAAATAAACATTTAAAAAATAAATAAAATATAGAATAAAAACTGGATAGGTAGCTTAATTTAAAAGATTGTATTACTAAAAACGTATATTCCTAATTTTTTAGACGCCATTTTATTTTGCTTGCTAGTTTATGGCATTTTTTTGTGCTTGCAATGTAAAATATGAACCAAGAAATTTTAGTTAGTAACTAACTAGACATGGTAAATTCAGAATATTTTAAATGATAGATTGAAAATCATGATCTTTTTATTTCAAATTATTATGGTATTAAAAGTATTCTAATCTATTAATCATACAAAATAATCTGCATTCCTTTAAAAAGACTTGATGTTTTACCAACCCTTACATTCGGTTGCGCATTCGCCATTCTACACATACTTTACTTATAAATGAACTGACTAATTATGTTAATACCCGATTTGCACTAACTAGTTCGTGATTTATAAAAGTCAAAGCACATTACGCGCTCAGAGTGGCTTTCCAGTGACGCAAATAGAGCGCTCCCGAGTAGCTCAGGAGCATTTCGTTCTACTTTATGGCGTTCCAGTGACGGAAAGTCTTATGCACCTGAGCTACTCCGTTTTTCTTTCCCCTTGCCCCTCATGCACCAACCCCTCTTTTGGTTTTTGTGCTTCAAACGTGTTTTTTTATGATTAAGGATGGATTTTTTAAAATTATTTATTTAAAATGGAATTAGATATTAAAAAGAGATTATTATTATAAAGCCAAGAAAGGTTAAAAACAACGAAATTTTAAAATTTCTTAAAGTATCTCTCTTTCGTTGTCTAAGGATGCGTTCCAGTGACTAACTTTTTAGAGCAGTTCAAGAGCTTCAAGCCCTGGAGCGTGACGCACAAAAATTTTCGTCACTGGAAAGACCTCAGGTTTCGGTACGCTCAAGGACCGATCAAATATCTTACATGGTATTTAAACATCATTCAAGGTAATTCTTTTAAAATGCATGTAAATTATTTAATCTGTCCGTGAGAGTACCGAGACCTAAGCGAGACATTTATGAGAAAATTATTTTAAAAATTGTTTATGCTATCCAAATTTGCCATTTTAGATTTTGGGTAATATTTGTGATATGCACTTTGTTTTTGACTGAATTTAAGCATTTACAAAACAACACAATGGTTATCTCATCTATATCTCATAAAGAAATAAATTCTAACAGACTACGCCAGCAACAATGCGACGCCAATGAATTGCAAAACAAACATATGTTTACTTACTTGTGAAATGACACATTGGGGTTTAAAAGTCTATTTTTTGCATACTTGGCATTCACGAACCATATTGTCGGTAATATTGTCCAATAAATTACACAAAAACACGATAAGACACATGAAAAACTGAGAAAATTACCAAAACAACTATTCTCACAAGGCAACGCTGCAAGTAATAGCGCATGAGAAGTGATAAAAATGCTACGAGACTAGCCAATCCGAGCCAGCTTGGAGGCTATGGCCCGTAGCAACGTTGTCGGGTTGTTTAGTCAATTTTCCGTGATTTAAAACAAAAAGAAAAACTTGTAAATAATTAAATATAATGATAATTTAATATGAACATAATAATAACTATAGAATTCTGATATCAAAATCACCTTAAAGTTTAGACGATATTCTTATATAGTATTACCAGTAAAAATTGTATTAACAAATAAATGCAACCATGGCAAAAGCCAAGACTTTTAATATAAAATAGCAAAAGTGGCACTAGCGCTTGCCCTATGACTTAAGCAAAATTATCTTGAAAGCAAATAGTCCAGTCAAATCGGAGAAATTTTTAATGTCTGATCGTAATCAAATGTAAACAAGTTTCGTCTCCTGTAAAGGATAAAGGTCATTG